>CM059792.1:51710166-51845166 GCA_030435695.1 Brachymystax lenok tsinlingensis
AGGTATAACCCCACAGAGCAGTAGTCTGGTATCTCTGTGGTCCTAACCTCCTCCTCTATCAGGTATAACCACACAGAGCAGTAGTCTGGTAACTCTGTGGTCCTAACCTCCTCCTCCTATCAGGTATAACCACACAGAGCAGTAGTCTGGTAACTCTGTGGTCCTAACCTCCTCCATTATCAGGTATAACCACACAGAGCAGTAGTCTGGTAACTCTGTGGTCCTAACCTCCTCCTCTATCAGGTATAACCACACAGAGCAGTAGTCTGGTAACTCTGTGGTCTTAACCTTATCCATTATCAGGTATAACCACACAGAGCAGTAGTCTGGTAACTCTGTGGTCCTAACCTCCTCCATTATCAGGTATAACCACACAGAGCAGTAGTCTGGTATCTCTGTGGTCCTAACCTCCTCCATTATCAGGTATAACCACACAGAGCAGTAGTCTGGTAACTCTGTGGTCCTAACATCCTCCATTATCAGGTATAACCACACAGAGCAGTAGTCTGGTAACTCTGTGGTCCTAACCTCCTCCTCTATCAGGTATAACCACACAGAGCAGTAGTCTGGTAACTCTGTGGTCCTAACCTCCTCCTCTATCAGGTATAACCACACAGAGCAGTAGTCTGGTAACTCTGTGGTCCTAACCTCCTCCTCTATCAGGTATAACCACACAGAGCAGTAGTCTGGTAACTCTGTGGTCCTAACCTCCTCCATGATCATCTATAACCACACAGAGCAGTAGTCTGGTATCTCTGTGGTCCTAACCTCCTCCATTATCAGGTATAACCACACAGAGCAGTAGTCTGGTAACTCTGTGGTCCTAACCTCCTCCATTATCAGGTATAACCACACAGAGCAGTAGTCTGGTATCTCTGTGGTCCTAACCTCCTCCATTATTAGGTATAACCACACAGAGCAGTAGTCTGGTATCTCTGTGGTCCTAACCTCCTCCTCTATCAGGTATAACCACACAGAGCAGTAGTTTGGTATCTCTGGTGTCCTAACCTCCTCCTCTATCAGGTATAACCACACAGAGCAGTAGTCTGGTAACTCTGTGGTCCTACCCTCCTCCTCTATCAGGTATAACCACACAGAGCAGTAGTCTGGTAACTCTGTGGTCCTAACCTCCTCCTCTATCAGGTATAACCACACAGAGCAGTAGTCTGGTATCTCTGTGGTCCTAACCTCGTCCTCTATCAGGTATAACCACACAGAGAAGTAGTCTGGTAACTCTGTGGTCCTAACCTCCTCCTCTATCAGGTATAACTACACAGAGCAGTAGTCTGGTAACTCTGTGGTCCTAACCTCCTCCATTATCAGGTATAACCACACAGAGCAGTAGTCTGGTAACTCTGTGGTCCTAACCTCCTCCTCTATCAGGTATAACCACACAGAGCAGTAGTCTGGTATCTCTGTGGTCCTAACCTCCTCCATTATCAGGTATAACCACACAGAGCAGTAGTCTGGTAACTCTGTGGTCCTAACCTCCTCCTCTATCAGGTATAACCACACAGAGCAGTAGTCTGGTATCTCTGTGGTCCTAACCTCCTCCATTATCAGGTATAACCACACAGAGCAGTAGTCTGGTATCTCTGTGGTCCTAACCTCCTCCTCTATCAGGTATAACCACACAGAGCAGTAGTCTGGTAACTCTGTGGTCCTAACCTCCTCCTCTATCAGGTATAACCACACAGAGCAGTAGTCTGGTAACTCTGTGGTCCTAACCTCCTCCATTATCAGGTATAACCACACAGAGCAGTAGTCTGGTATCTCTGTGGTCCTAACCTCCTCCTCTATCAGGTATAACCACACAGAGCAGTAGTCTGGTAACTCTGTGGTCCTAACCTCCTCCATTATCAGGTATAACCACACAGAGCAGTAGTCTGGTAACTCTGTGGTCCTAACCTCCTCCTCTATCAGGTATAACCACACAGAGCAGTAGTCTGGTATCTCTGTGGTCCTAACCTCCTCCATTATCAGGTATAACCACACAGAGCAGTAGTCTGGTAACTCTGTGGTCCTAACCTCCTCCATTATCAGGTATAACCACACAGAGCAGTAGTCTGGTAACTCTGTGGTCCTAACCTCCTCCTCTATCAGGTATAACCACACAGAGCAGTAGTCTGGTAACTCTGTGGTCCTAACCTCCTCCTCTATCAGGTATAGCCACACAGAGCAGTAGTCTGGTAACTCTGTGGTCCTAACCTCCTCCTCTATCAGGTATAACCACACAGAGCAGTAGTCTGGTAACTCTGTGGTCCTAACCTCCTCCATTATCAGGTATAACCACACAGAGCAGTAGTCTGGTAACTCTGTGGTCCTAACCTCCTCCTCTATCAGGTATAACCACACAGAGCAGTAGTCTGGTAACTCTGTGGTCCTAACCTCCTCCTCTATCAGGTATAACCACACAGAGCAGTAGTCTGGTAACTCTGTGGTCCTAACCTCCTCCATTATCAGGTATAACCACACAGAGCAGTAGTCTGGTAACTCTGTGGTCCTAACCTCCTCCATTATCAGGTATAACCCCACAGAGCAGTAGTCTGGTATCTCTGTGGTCCTAACCTCCTCCTCTATCAGGTATAACCACACAGAGCAGTAGTCTGGTAACACTGTGGTCCTAACCTCCTCCTCCTATCAGGTATAACCACACAGAGCAGTAGTCTGGTAACTCTGTGGTCCTAACCTCCTCCATTATCAGGTATAACCACACAGAGCAGTAGTCTGGTAACTCTGTGGTCCTAACCTCCTCCTCTATCAGGTATAACCACACAGAGCAGTAGTCTGGTAACTCTGTGGTCTTAACCTTATCCATTATCAGGTATAACCACACAGAGCAGTAGTCTGGTATCTCTGTGGTCCTAACCTCCTCCATTATCAGGTATAACCACACAGAGCAGTAGTCTGGTATCTCTGTGGTCCTAACCTCCTCCATTATCAGGTATAACCACACAGAGCAGTAGTCTGGTAACTCTGTGGTCCTAACATCCTCCATTATCAGGTATAACCACACAGAGCAGTAGTCTGGTAACTCTGTGGTCCTAACCTCCTCCTCTATCAGGTATAACCACACAGAGCAGTAGTCTGGTAACTCTGTGGTCCTAACCTCCTCCTCTATCAGGTATAACCACACAGAGCAGTAGTCTGGTAACTCTGTGGTCCTAACCTCCTCCTCTATCAGGTATAACCACACAGAGCAGTAGTCTGGTAACTCTGTGGTCCTAACCTCCTCCATGATCATCTATAACCACACAGAGCAGTAGTCTGGTATCTCTGTGGTCCTAATCTCCTCCATTATCAGGTATAACCACACAGAGCAGTAGTCTGGTAACTCTGTGGTCCTAACCTCCTCCTCTATCAGGTATAACCACACAGAGCAGTAGTCTGGTAACTCTGTGGTCCTAACCTCCTCCATTATCAGGTATAACCACACAGAGCAGTAGTCTGGTAACTCTGTGGTCCTAACCTCCTCCATTATCAGGTATAACCCCACAGAGCAGTAGTCTGGTATCTCTGTGGTCCTAACCTCCTCCTCTATCAGGTATAACCACACAGAGCAGTAGTCTGGTAACACTGTGGTCCTAACCTCCTCCTCCTATCAGGTATAACCACACAGAGCAGTAGTCTGGTAACTCTGTGGTCCTAACCTCCTCCATTATCAGGTATAACCACACAGAGCAGTAGTCTGGTAACTCTGTGGTCCTAACCTCCTCCTCTATCAGGTATAACCACACAGAGCAGTAGTCTGGTAACTCTGTGGTCTTAACCTTATCCATTATCAGGTATAACCACACAGAGCAGTAGTCTGGTATCTCTGTGGTCCTAACCTCCTCCATTATCAGGTATAACCACACAGAGCAGTAGTCTGGTATCTCTGTGGTCCTAACCTCCTCCATTATCAGGTATAACCACACAGAGCAGTAGTCTGGTAACTCTGTGGTCCTAACATCCTCCATTATCAGGTATAACCACACAGAGCAGTAGTCTGGTAACTCTGTGGTCCTAACCTCCTCCTCTATCAGGTATAACCACACAGAGCAGTAGTCTGGTAACTCTGTGGTCCTAACCTCCTCCTCTATCAGGTATAACCACACAGAGCAGTAGTCTGGTAACTCTGTGGTCCTAACCTCCTCCTCTATCAGGTATAACCACACAGAGCAGTAGTCTGGTAACTCTGTGGTCCTAACCTCCTCCATTATCAGGTATAACCACACAGAGCAGTAGTCTGGTAACTCTGTGGTCCTAACCTCCTCCTCTATCAGGTATAACCACACAGAGCAGTAGTCTGGTAACTCTGTGGTCCTAACCTCCTCCTCTATCAGGTATAACCACACAGAGCAGTAGTCTGGTAACTCTGTGGTCCTAACCTCCTCCATTATCAGGTATAACCACACAGAGCAGTAGTCTGGTAACTCTGTGGTCCTAACCTCCTCCATTATCAGGTATAACCCCACAGAGCAGTAGTCTGGTATCTCTGTGGTCCTAACCTCCTCCTCTATCAGGTATAACCACACAGAGCAGTAGTCTGGTAACACTGTGGTCCTAACCTCCTCCTCCTATCAGGTATAACCACACAGAGCAGTAGTCTGGTAACTCTGTGGTCCTAACCTCCTCCATTATCAGGTATAACCACACAGAGCAGTAGTCTGGTAACTCTGTGGTCCTAACCTCCTCCTCTATCAGGTATAACCACACAGAGCAGTAGTCTGGTAACTCTGTGGTCTTAACCTTATCCATTATCAGGTATAACCACACAGAGCAGTAGTCTGGTATCTCTGTGGTCCTAACCTCCTCCATTATCAGGTATAACCACACAGAGCAGTAGTCTGGTATCTCTGTGGTCCTAACCTCCTCCATTATCAGGTATAACCACACAGAGCAGTAGTCTGGTAACTCTGTGGTCCTAACATCCTCCATTATCAGGTATAACCACACAGAGCAGTAGTCTGGTAACTCTGTGGTCCTAACCTCCTCCTCTATCAGGTATAACCACACAGAGCAGTAGTCTGGTAACTCTGTGGTCCTAACCTCCTCCTCTATCAGGTATAACCACACAGAGCAGTAGTCTGGTAACTCTGTGGTCCTAACCTCCTCCTCTATCAGGTATAACCACACAGAGCAGTAGTCTGGTAACTCTGTGGTCCTAACCTCCTCCATGATCATCTATAACCACACAGAGCAGTAGTCTGGTATCTCTGTGGTCCTAATCTCCTCCATTATCAGGTATAACCACACAGAGCAGTAGTCTGGTAACTCTGTGGTCCTAACCTCCTCCATTATCAGGTATAACCACACAGAGCAGTAGTCTGGTATCTCTGTGGTCCTAACCTCCTCCATTATTAGGTATAACCACACAGAGCAGTAGTCTGGTATCTCTGTGGTCCTAACCTCCTCCTCTATCAGGTATAACCACACAGAGCAGTAGTTTGGTATCTCTGGTGTCCTAACCTCCTCCTCTATCAGGTATAACCACACAGAGCAGTAGTCTGGTAACTCTGTGGTCCTACCCTCCTCCTCTATCAGGTATAACCACACAGAGCAGTAGTCTGGTATCTCTGTGGTCCTAACCTCCTCCTCTATCAGGTATAACCACACAGAGCAGTAGTCTGGTATCTCTGTGGTCCTAACCTCCTCCTCTATCAGGTATAACCACACAGAGCAGTAGTCTGGTAACTTTGTGGTCCTAACCTCCTCCATTATCAGGTATAACCACACAGAGCAGTAGTCTGGTAACTCTGTGGTCCTAACCTCCTCCTCTATCAGGTATAACCACACAGAGCAGTAGTCTGGTAACTCTGTGGTCCTAACCTCCTCCATTATCAGGTATAACCACACAGAGCAGTAGTCTGGTAACTCTGTGGTCCTAACCTCCTCCTCTATCAGGTATAACCACACAGAGCAGTAGTCTGGTAACTCTGTGGTCCTAACCTCCTCCTCTATCATGTATAATCACACAGAGAAGTAGTCTGGTAACTCTGTGGTCCTAACCTCCTCCATGATCATCTATAACCACACAGAGCAGTAGTCTGGTATCTCTGTGGTCCTAATCTCCTCCATTATCAGGTATAACCACACAGAGCAGTAGTCTGGTAACTCTGTGGTCCTAACCTCCTCCTCTATCAGGTATAACCACACAGAGCAGTAGTCTGGTAACTCTGTGGTCCTAACCTCCTCCATTATCAGGTATAACCACACAGAGCAGTAGTCTGGTAACTCTGTGGTCCTAACCTCCTCCATTATCAGGTATAACCACACAGAGCAGTAGTCTGGTAACTCTGTGGTCCTAACCTCCTCCATTATCAGGTATAACCACACAGAGCAGTAGTCTGGTAACTCTGTGGTCCTAACCTCCTCCATTATCAGGTATAACCACACAGAGCAGTAGTCTGGTAACTCTGTGGTCCTAACCTCCTCCTCTATCAGGTATAACCACACAGAGCAGTAGTCTGGTATCTCTGTGGTCCTACCCTCCTCCTCTATCAGGTATAACCACACAGAGCAGTAGTCTGGTATCTCTGTGGTCCTAACCTCCTCCTCTATCAGGTATAACCACACAGAGCAGTAGTCTGGTATCTCTGTAGTCCTAACCTCCTCCTCTATCAGGTATAACCACACAGAGCAGTAGTCTGGTAACTCTGTGGTCCTAACCTCCTCCTCTATCAGGTATAACCACACAGAGCAGTAGTCTGGTATCTCTGTGGTCCTAACCTCCTCCTCTATCAGGTATAACCACACAGAGCAGTAGTCTGGTATCTCTGTGGTCCTAACCTCCTCCTCTATCAGGTATAACCACACAGAGCAGTAGTCTGGTAACTCTGTGGTCCTAACCTCCTCCTCTATCAGGTATAACCACACTGAGCAGTAGTCTGGTAACTCTGTGGTCCTAACCTCCTCCTCTATCAGGTATAACCACACAGAGCAGTAGTCTGGTAACTCTGTGGTCCTAACCTCCTCCTCTATCAGGTATAACCACACAGAGCAGTAGTCTGGTAACTCTGTGGTCCTAACCTCCTCCTCTATCAGGTATAACCACACAGAGCAGTAGTCTGGTAACTCTGTGGTCCTAACCTCCTCCATGATCATCTATAACCACACAGAGCAGTAGTCTGGTATCTCTGTGGTCCTAACCTCCTCCATTATCAGGTATAACCACACAGAGCAGTAGTCTGGTAACTCTGTGGTCCTAACCTCCTCCATTATCAGGTATAACCACACAGAGCAGTAGTCTGGTATCTCTGTGGTCCTAACCTCCTCCATTATTAGGTATAACCACACAGAGCAGTAGTCTGGTATCTCTGTGGTCCTAACCTCCTCCATTATCAGGTATAACCACACAGAGCAGTAGTCTGGTAACTCTGTGGTCCTAACCTCCTCCTCTATCAGGTATAACCACTCAGAGCAGTAGTTTGGTATCTCTGTGGTCCTAACCTCCTCCATTATCAGGTATAACCACACAGAGCAGTAGTCTGGTAACTCTGTGGTCCTAACCTCCTCCATTATCAGGTATAACCACACAGAGCAGTAGTCTGGTAACTCTGTGGTCCTAACCTCCTCCTCTATCAGGTATAACCACACAGAGCAGTAGTCTGGTATCTCTGTGGTCCTAACCTCCTCCATTATCAGGTATAACCACACAGAGCAGTAGTCTGGTAACTCTGTGGTCCTAACCTCCTCCTCTATCAGGTATAACCACACAGAGCAGTAGTCTGGTATCTCTGTGGTCCTAACCTCCTCCATTATCAGGTATAACCACACAGAGCAGTAGTCTGGTATCTCTGTGGTCCTAACCTCCTCCTCTATCAGGTATAACCACACAGAGCAGTAGTCTGGTAACTCTGTGGTCCTAACCTCCTCCTCCTATCAGGTATAACCACACAGAGCAGTAGTCTGGTAACTCTGTGGTCCTAACCTCCTCCATTATCAGGTATAACCACACAGAGCAGTAGTCTGGTAACTCTGTGGTCTTAACCTTATCCATTATCAGGTATAACCACACAGAGCAGTAGTCTGGTTTCTCTGTGGTCCTAACCTCCTCCATTATCAGGTATAACCACAAAGAGCAGTAGTCTGGTAACTCTGTGGTCCTAACCTCCTCCATTATCAGGTATAACCACACAGAGCAGTAGTCTGGTAACTCTGTGGTCCTAACCTCCTCCTCTATCAGGTATAACCACACAGAGCAGTAGTCTGGTAACTCTGTGGTCCTAACCTCCTCCATTATCAGGTATAACCACACAGAGCAGTAGTCTGGTAACTCTGTGGTCCTAACCTCCTCCATTATCAGGTATAACCACACAGAGCAGTAGTCTGGTAACTCTGTGGTCCTAACCTCCTCCATTATCAGGTATAACCACACAGAGCAGTAGTTTGGTAACTCTGTGGTCCTAACCTCCTCCTCTATCAGGTATAACCACACAGAGCAGTAGTCTGGTAACTCTGTGGTCCTAACCTCCTCCTCTATCAGGTATAACCACACAGAGCAGTAGTCTGGTAACTCTGTGGTCCTAACCTCCTCCATTATCAGGTATAACCACACAGAGCAGTAGTCTGGTAACTCTGTGGTCCTAACCTCCTCCATTATCAGGTATAACCACACAGAGCAGTAGTCTGGTATCTCTGTGGTCCTAACCTCCTCCATTATCAGGTATAACCACACAGAGCAGTAGTCTGGTATCTCTGTGGTCCTAACCTCCTCCTCTATCAGGTATAACCACACAGAGCAGTAGTCTGGTAACTCTGTGGTCCTAACCTCCTCCATTATCAGGTATAACCACACAGAGCAGTAGTCTGGTATCTCTGTGGTCCTAACCTCCTCCAATATAAGGTATAACCACACAGAGCAGTAGTCTGGTATCTCTGTGGTCCTAACCTCCTCCTCTATCAGGTATAACCACACAGAGCAGTAGTCTGGTAACTCTGTGGTCCTAACCTCCTCCTCTATCAGGTATAACCACACAGAGCAGTAGTCTGGTAACTCTGTGGTCCTAACCTCCTCCTCTATCAGGTATAACCACACAGAGCAGTAGTCTGGTAACTCTGTGGTCTTAACCTCCTCCTCTATCAGGTATAACCACACAGAGCAGTAGTCTGGTAACTCTGTGGTCCTAACCTCCTACTCTATCAGGTATAACCACACAGAGCAGTAGTCTGGTAACTCTGTGGTCCTAGCATCCTCCTCTATCAGGTATAACCACACAGAGCAGTAGTCTGGTAACTCTGTGGTCCTAACCTCCTCCATTATCAGGTATAACCACACAGAGCAGTAGTCTGGTAACTCTGTGGTCCTAACCTCCTCCTCTATCAGGTATAACCACACAGAGCAGTAGTCTGGTAACTCTGTGGTCCTAACCTCCTCCTCAATCAGGTATAACCACACAGAGCAGTAGTCTGGTAACTCTGTGGTCCTAACCTCCTCCTCTATCAGGTATAACCACACAGAGCAGTAGTCTGGTAACTCTGTGGTCCTACCCTCCTCCATTATCAGGTATAACCACACAGAGCAGTAGTCTGGTAACTCTGTGGTCCTAACCTCCTCCTCTATCAGGTATAACCACACAGAGCAGTAGTCTGGTAACTCTGTTGTCCTAGCCTCCTCCTCTATCAGGTATAACCACACAGAGCAGTAGTCTGGTAACTCTGTGGTCCTAACCTCCTCCTCTATCAGGTATAACCACACAGAGCAGTAGTCTGGTAACTCTGTGGTCCTAACCTCCTCCATTATCAGGTATAACCCCACAGAGCAGTAGTCTGGTATCTCTGTGGTCCTAACCTCCTCCTCTATCAGGTATAACCACACAGAGCAGTAGTCTGGTAACTCTGTGGTCCTAACCTCCTCCTCCTATCAGGTATAACCACACAGAGCAGTAGTCTGGTAACTCTGTGGTCCTAACCTCCTCCATTATCAGGTATAACCACACAGAGCAGTAGTCTGGTAACTCTGTGGTCCTAACCTCCTCCTCTATCAGGTATAACCACACAGAGCAGTAGTCTGGTAACTCTGTGGTCCTAACCTCCTCCATGATCATCTATAACCACACAGAGCAGTAGTCTGGTATCTCTGTGGTCCTAACCTCCTCCATTATCAGGTATAACCACACAGAGCAGTAGTCTGGTAACTCTGTGGTCCTAACCTCCTCCATTATCAGGTATAACCACACAGAGCAGTAGTCTGGTATCTCTGTGGTCCTAACCTCCTCCATTATTAGGTATAACCACACAGAGCAGTAGTCTGGTATCTCTGTGGTCCTAACCTCCTCCTCTATCAGGTATAACCACACAGAGCAGTAGTTTGGTATCTCTGGTGTCCTAACCTCCTCCTCTATCAGGTATAACCACACAGAGCAGTAGTCTGGTAACTCTGTGGTCCTACCCTCCTCCTCTATCAGGTATAACCACACAGAGCAGTAGTCTGGTAACTCTGTGGTCCTAACCTCCTCCTCTATCAGGTATAACCACACAGAGCAGTAGTCTGGTATCTCTGTGGTCCTAACCTCCTCCTCTATCAGGTATAACCACACAGAGCAGTAGTCTGGTAACTCTGTGGTCCTAACCTCCTCCTCTATCAGGTATAACCACACAGAGCAGTAGTCTGGTAACTCTGTGGTCCTAACCTCCTCCATTATCAGGTATAACCACACAGAGCAGTAGTCTGGTAACTCTGTGGTCCTAACCTCCTCCTCTATCAGGTATAACCACACAGAGCAGTAGTCTGGTATCTCTGTGGTCCTAACCTCCTCCATTATCAGGTATAACCACACAGAGCAGTAGTCTGGTAACTCTCTGGTCCTAACCTCCTCCTCTATCAGGTATAACCACACAGAGCAGTAGTCTGGTATCTCTGTGGTCCTAACCTCCTCCATTATCAGGTATAACCACACAGAGCAGTAGTCTGGTATCTCTGTGGTCCTAACCTCCTCCTCTATCAGGTATAACCACACAGAGCAGTAGTCTGGTAACTCTGTGGTCCTAACCTCCTCCTCCTATCAGGTATAACCACACAGAGCAGTAGTCTGGTAACTCTGTGGTCCTAACCTCCTCCATTATCAGGTATAACCACACAGAGCAGTAGTCTGGTAACTCTGTGGTCTTAACCTTATCCATTATCAGGTATAACCACACAGAGCAGTAGTCTGGTTTCTCTGTGGTCCTAACCTCCTCCATTATCAGGTATAACCACAAAGAGCAGTAGTCTGGTAACTCTGTGGTCCTAACCTCCTCCATTATCAGGTATAACCACACAGAGCAGTAGTCTGGTAACTCTGTGGTCCTAACCTCCTCCATTATCAGGTATAACCACACAGAGCAGTAGTCTGGTAACTCTGTGGTCCTAACCTCCTCCATTATCAGGTATAACCACACAGAGCAGTAGTTTGGTAACTCTGTGGTCCTAACCTCCTCCTCTATCAGGTATAACCACACAGAGCAGTAGTCTGGTAACTCTGTGGTCCTAACCTCCTCCTCTATCAGGTATAACCACACAGAGCAGTAGTCTGGTAACTCTGTGGTCCTAACCTCCTCCATTATCAGGTATAACCACACAGAGCAGTAGTTTGGTAACTCTGTGGTCCTAACCTCCTCCATTATCAGGTATAACCACACAGAGCATTAGTCTGGTATCTCTGTGGTCCTAACCTCCTCCATTATCAGGTATAACCACACAGAGCAGTAGTCTGGTAACTCTGTGGTCCTAACCTCCTCCTCTATCAGGTATAACCACTCAGAGCAGTAGTTTGGTATCTCTGGTGTCCTAACCTCCTCCTCTATCAGGTATAACCACACAGAGCAGTTGTCTGGTAACTCTGTGGTCCTACCCTCCTCCTCTATCAGGTATAACCACACAGAGCAGTAGTCTGGTAACTCTGTGGTCCTAACCTCCTCCTCTATCAGGTATAACCACACAGAGCAGTAGTCTGGTATCTCTGTGGTCCTAACCTCGTCCTCTATCAGGTATAACCACACAGAGCAGTAGTCTGGTAACTCTGTGGTCCTAACCTCCTCCTCTATCAGGTATAACCACACAGAGCAGTAGTCTGGTAACTCTGTGGTCCTAACCTCCTCCATTATCAGGTATAACCACACAGAGCAGTAGTCTGGTAACTCTGTGGTCCTAACCTCCTCCTCTATCAGGTATAACCACACAGAGCAGTAGTCTGGTATCTCTGTGGTCCTAACCTCCTCCATTATCAGGTATAACCACACAGAGCAGTAGTCTGGTAACTCTGTGGTCCTAACCTCCTCCTCTATCAGGTATAACCACACAGAGCAGTAGTCTGGTATCTCTGTGGTCCTAACCTCCTCCATTATCAGGTATAACCACACAGAGCAGTAGTCTGGTATCTCTGTGGTCCTAACCTCCTCCTCTATCAGGTATAACCACACAGAGCAGTAGTCTGGTAACTCTGTGGTCCTAACCTCCTCCTCCTATCAGGTATAACCACACAGAGCAGTAGTCTGGTAACTCTGTGGTCCTAACCTCCTCCATTATCAGGTATAACCACACAGAGCAGTAGTCTGGTAACTCTGTGGTCTTAACCTTATCCATTATCAGGTATAACCACACAGAGCAGTAGTCTGGTTTCTCTGTGGTCCTAACCTCCTCCATTATCAGGTATAACCACAAAGAGCAGTAGTCTGGTAACTCTGTGGTCCTAACCTCCTCCATTATCAGGTATAACCACACAGAGCAGTAGTCTGGTAACTCTGTGGTCCTAACCTCCTCCATTATCAGGTATAACCACACAGAGCAGTAGTCTGGTAACTCTGTGGTCCTAACCTCCTCCATTATCAGGTATAACCACACAGAGCAGTAGTTTGGTAACTCTGTGGTCCTAACCTCCTCCTCTATCAGGTATAACCACACAGAGCAGTAGTCTGGTAACTCTGTGGTCCTAACCTCCTCCATTATCAGGTATAACCACACAGAGCAGTAGTCTGGTAACTCTGTGGTCCTAACCTCCTCCATTATCAGGTATAACCACACAGAGCAGTAGTCTGGTATCTCTGTGGTCCTAACCTCCTCCATTATCAGGTATAACCACACAGAGCAGTAGTCTGGTATCTCTGTGGTCCTAACCTCCTCCTCTATCAGGTATAACCACAAAGAGCAGTAGTCTGGTAACTCTGTGGTCCTAACCTCCTCCATTATCAGGTATAACCACACAGAGCAGTAGTCTGGTAACTCTGTGGTCTTAACCTTATCCATTATCAGGTATAACCACACAGAGCAGTAGTCTGGTTTCTCTGTGGTCCTAACCTCCTCCATTATCAGGTATAACCACACAGAGCAGTAGTCTGGTATCTCTGTGGTCCTAACCTCCTCCTCTATCAGGTATAACCACACAGAGCAGTAGTCTGGTAACTCTGTGGTCCTAACCTCCTCCTCCTATCAGGTATAACCACACAGAGCAGTAGTCTGGTAACTCTGTGGTCCTAACCTCCTCCATTATCAGGTATAACCACACAGAGCAGTAGTCTGGTAACTCTGTGGTCTTAACCTTATCCATTATCAGGTATAACCACACAGAGCAGTAGTCTGGTTTCTCTGTGGTCCTAACCTCCTCCATTATCAGGTATAACCACAAAGAGCAGTAGTCTGGTAACTCTGTGGTCCTAACCTCCTCCATTATCAGGTATAACCACACAGAGCAGTAGTCTGGTAACTCTGTGGTCCTAACCTCCTCCATTATCAGGTATAACCACACAGAGCAGTAGTCTGGTAACTCTGTGGTCCTAACCTCCTCCATTATCAGGTATAACCACACAGAGCAGTAGTTTGGTAACTCTGTGGTCCTAACCTCCTCCTCTATCAGGTATAACCACACAGAGCAGTAGTCTGGTAACTCTGTGGTCCTAACCTCCTCCTCTATCAGGTATAACCACACAGAGCAGTAGTCTGGTAACTCTGTGGTCCTAACCTCCTCCATTATCAGGTATAACCACACAGAGCAGTAGTCTGGTAACTCTGTGGTCCTAACCTCCTCCATTATCAGGTATAACCACACAGAGCATTAGTCTGGTATCTCTGTGGTCCTAACCTCCTCCATTATCAGGTATAACCACACAGAGCAGTAGTCTGGTAACTCTGTGGTCCTAACCTCCTCCTCTATCAGGTATAACCACTCCAGAGCAGTAGTTTGGTATCTCTGGTGTCCTAACCTCCTCCTCTATCAGGTATAACCACACAGAGCAGTTGTCTGGTAACTCTGTGGTCCTACCCTCCTCCTCTATCAGGTATAACCACACAGAGCAGTAGTCTGGTAACTCTGTGGTCCTAACCTCCTCCTCTATCAGGTATAACCACACAGAGCAGTAGTCTGGTATCTCTGTGGTCCTAACCTCGTCCTCTATCAGGTATAACCACACAGAGCAGTAGTCTGGTAACTCTGTGGTCCTAACCTCCTCCTCTATCAGGTATAACCACACAGAGCAGTAGTCTGGTAACTCTGTGGTCCTAACCTCCTCCATTATCAGGTATAACCACACAGAGCAGTAGTCTGGTAACTCTGTGGTCCTAACCTCCTCCATTATCAGGTATAACCACACAGAGCAGTAGTCTGGTATCTCTGTGGTCCTAACCTCCTCCATTATCAGGTATAACCACACAGAGCAGTAGTCTGGTAACTCTGTGGTCCTAACCTCCTCCTCTATCAGGTATAACCACACAGAGCAGTAGTCTGGTATCTCTGTGGTCCTAACCTCCTCCATTATCAGGTATAACCACACAGAGCAGTAGTCTGGTATCTCTGTGGTCCTAACCTCCTCCTCTATCAGGTATAACCACACAGAGCAGTAGTCTGGTAACTCTGTGGTCCTAACCTCCTCCTCCTATCAGGTATAACCACACAGAGCAGTAGTCTGGTAACTCTGTGGTCCTAACCTCCTCCATTATCAGGTATAACCACACAGAGCAGTAGTCTGGTAACTCTGTGGTCTTAACCTTATCCATTATCAGGTATAACCACACAGAGCAGTAGTCTGGTTTCTCTGTGGTCCTAACCTCCTCCATTATCAGGTATAACCACAAAGAGCAGTAGTCTGGTAACTCTGTGGTCCTAACCTCCTCCATTATCAGGTATAACCACACAGAGCAGTAGTCTGGTAACTCTGTGGTCCTAACCTCCTCCATTATCAGGTATAACCACACAGAGCAGTAGTCTGGTAACTCTGTGGTCCTAACCTCCTCCATTATCAGGTATAACCACACAGAGCAGTAGTTTGGTAACTCTGTGGTCCTAACCTCCTCCTCTATCAGGTATAACCACACAGAGCAGTAGTCTGGTAACTCTGTGGTCCTAACCTCCTCCATTATCAGGTATAACCACACAGAGCAGTAGTCTGGTAACTCTGTGGTCCTAACCTCCTCCATTATCAGGTATAACCACACAGAGCAGTAGTCTGGTATCTCTGTGGTCCTAACCTCCTCCATTATCAGGTATAACCACACAGAGCAGTAGTCTGGTATCTCTGTGGTCCTAACCTCCTCCTCTATCAGGTATAACCACAAAGAGCAGTAGTCTGGTAACTCTGTGGTCCTAACCTCCTCCATTATCAGGTATAACCACACAGAGCAGTAGTCTGGTATCTCTGTGGTCCTAACCTCCAATATAAGGTATAACCACACAGAGCAGTAGTCTGGTATCTCTGTGGTCCTAACCTCCTCCTCTATAAGGTATAACCACACAGAGCAGTAGTCTGGTATCTCTGTGGTCCTAACCTCCTCCTCTATCAGGTATAACCACACAGAGCAGTAGTCTGGTAACTCTGTGGTCCTAACCTCCTCCTCTATCAGGTATAACCACACAGAGCAGTAGTCTGGTAACTCTGTGGTCCTAACCTCCTCCTCTATCAGGTATAACCACACAGAGCAGTAGTCTGGTAACTCTGTGGTCCTAACCTCCTCCTCTATCAGGTATAACCACACAGAGCAGTAGTCTGGTAACTCTGTGGTCCTAACATCCTACTCTATCAGGTATAACCACACAGAGCAGTAGTCTGGTAACTCTGTGGTCCTAGCATCCTCCTCTATCAGGTATAACCACACAGAGCAGTAGTCTGGTAACTCTGTGGTCCTAACCTCCTCCATTATCAGGTATAACCACACAGAGCAGTAGTCTGGTAACTCTGTGGTCCTAACCTCGTCCTCTATCAGTTATAACCACACAGAGCAGTAGTCTGGTAACTCTGTGGTCCTAACCTCCTCCATTATCAGGTATAACCACACAGAGCAGTAGTCTGGTAACTCTGTGGTCCTAACCTCCTCCATTATCAGGTATAACCACACAGAGCAGTTGTCTGGTAACTCTGTGGTCCTAACCTCCTCCATTATCAGGTATAACCACACAGAGCAGTTGTCTGGTAACTCTGTGGTCCTAACCTCCTCCATTATCAGGTATAACCACACAGAGCAGTAGTCTGGTATCTCTGTGGTCCTAACCTCCTCCATTATCAGGTATAACCACACAGAGCAGTAGTCTGGTAACTCTGTGGTCCTAACCTCCTCCTCTATCAGGTATAACCACACAGAGCAGTAGTCTGGTAACTCTGTGGTCCTAACCTCCTCCATTATCAGGTATAACCACACAGAGCAGTAGTCTGGTAACTCTGTGGTCCTAAACTCCTCCTCTATCAGGTATAACCAAACAGAGCAGTAGTCTGGTAACTCTGTGATTCTAACCTCCATTATCAGGTATAACCACACAGAGCAGTAGTCTGGTAACTCTGTGGTCCTAACCTCCTCCTCTATCAGGTATAACCACACAGAGCAGTAGTCTGGTATCTCTGTGGTCCTAACCTCCTCCATTATCAGGTATAACCACACAGTGGAGTAGTCTGGTAACTCTGTGGTCCTAACCTCCTCCATTATCAGGTATAACCACACAGAGCAGTAGTCTGGTAACTCTGTGGTCCTAACCTCCTCCATTATCAGGTATAACCACACAGAGCAGTAGTCTGGTAACTCTGTGGTCCTAACCTCCTCCTCCTATCAGGTATAACCACACAACGCAGTAGTCTGGTAACTCTGTGGTCCTAACCTCCTCCTCTATCAGGTATAACCACATAGAGCAGTAGTCTGGTATCTCTGTGGTCCTAACCTCCTCCATTATCAGGTATAACCACACAGAGCAGTAGTCTGGTAACTCTGTGGTCCTAACCTCCTCCTCTATCAGGTATAACCACACAGAGCAGTAGTCTGGTAACTCTGTGGTCCTAACCTCCTCCATTATCAGGTATAACCACACAGAGCAGTAGTCTGGTATCTCTGTGGTCCTAACCTCCTCCTCTATCAGGTATAACCACACAGAGCAGTAGTCTGGTAACTCTGTGGTCCTAACCTCCTCCATTATCAGGTATAACCACACAGAGCAGTAGTCTGGTAACTCTGTGGTCCTAACCTCCTCCTCTATCAGGTATAACCACACAGAGCAGTAGTCTGGTATCTCTGTGGTCCTAACCTCCTCCATTATCAGGTATAACCACACAGAGCAGTAGTCTGGTAACTCTGTGGTCCTAACCTCCTCCATTATCAGGTATAACCACACAGAGCAGTAGTCTGGTAACTCTGTGGTCCTAACCTCCATTCTATCAGGTATAACCACACAGAGCAGTAGTCTGGTAACTCTGTGGTCCTAACCTCCTCCTCTATCAGGTATAACCACACAGAGCAGTAGTCTGGTAACTCTGTGGTCCTAACCTCCTCCTCTATCAGGTATAACCACACAGAGCAGTAGTCTGGTAACTCTGTGGTCCTAACCTCCTCCATTATCAGGTATAACCACACAGAGCAGTAGTCTGGTAACTCTGTGGTCCTAACCTCCTCCATTATCAGGTATAACCCCACAGAGCAGTAGTCTGGTATCTCTGTGGTCCTAACCTCCTCCTCTATCAGGTATAACCACACAGAGCAGTAGTCTGGTAACTCTGTGGTCCTAACCTCCTCCTCCTATCAGGTATAACCACACAGAGCAGTAGTCTGGTAACTCTGTGGTCCTAACCTCCTCCATTATCAGGTATAACCACACAGAGCAGTAGTCTGGTAACTCTGTGGTCCTAACCTCCTCCTCTATCAGGTATAACCACACAGAGCAGTAGTCTGGTAACTCTGTGGTCTTAACCTTATCCATTATCAGGTATAACCACACAGAGCAGTAGTCTGGTATCTCTGTGGTCCTAACCTCCTCCATTATCAGGTATAACCACACAGAGCAGTAGTCTGGTATCTCTGTGGTCCTAACCTCCTCCATTATCAGGTATAACCACACAGAGCAGTAGTCTGGTAACTCTGTGGTCCTAACATCCTCCATTATCAGGTATAACCACACAGAGCAGTAGTCTGGTAACTCTGTGGTCCTAACCTCCTCCTCTATCAGGTATAACCACACAGAGCAGTAGTCTGGTAACTCTGTGGTCCTAACCTCCTCCTCTATCAGGTATAACCACACAGAGCAGTAGTCTGGTAACTCTGTGGTCCTAACCTCCTCCTCTATCAGGTATAACCACACAGAGCAGTAGTCTGGTAACTCTGTGGTCCTAACCTCCTCCATGATCATCTATAACCACACAGAGCAGTAGTCTGGTATCTCTGTGGTCCTAACCTCCTCCATTATCAGGTATAACCACACAGAGCAGTAGTCTGGTAACTCTGTGGTCCTAACCTCCTCCATTATCAGGTATAACCACACAGAGCAGTAGTCTGGTATCTCTGTGGTCCTAACCTCCTCCATTATTAGGTATAACCACACAGAGCAGTAGTCTGGTATCTCTGTGGTCCTAACCTCCTCCTCCTCTATCAGGTATAACCACACAGAGCAGTAGTTTGGTATCTCTGGTGTCCTAACCTCCTCCTCTATCAGGTATAACCACACAGAGCAGTAGTTTGGTATCTCTGGTGTCCTAACCTCCTCCTCTATCAGGTATAACCACACAGAGCAGTAGTCTGGTAACTCTGTGGTCCTACCCTCCTCCTCTATCAGGTATAACCACACATAGCAGTAGTCTGGTAACTCTGTGGTCCTAACCTCCTCCTCTATCAGGTATAACCACACAGAGCAGTAGTCTGGTATCTCTGTGGTCCTAACCTCGTCCTCTATCAGGTATAACCACACAGAGCAGTAGTCTGGTAACTCTGTGGTCCTAACCTCCTCCTCTATCAGGTATAACTACACAGAGCAGTAGTCTGGTAACTCTGTGGTCCTAACCTCCTCCATTATCAGGTATAACCACACAGAGCAGTAGTCTGGTAACTCTGTGGTCCTAACCTCCTCCTCTATCAGGTATAACCACACAGAGCAGTAGTCTGGTATCTCTGTGGTCCTAACCTCCTCCATTATCAGGTATAACCACACAGAGCAGTAGTCTGGTAACTCTGTGGTCCTAACCTCCTCCTCTATCAGGTATAACCACACAGAGCAGTAGTCTGGTATCTCTGTGGTCCTAACCTCCTCCATTATCAGGTATAACCACACAGAGCAGTAGTCTGGTATCTCTGTGGTCCTAACTTCCTCCTCTATCAGGTATAACCACACAGAGCAGTAGTCTGGTAACTCTGTGGTCCTAACCTCCTCCTCTATCAGGTATAACCACACAGAGCAGTAGTCTGGTAACTCTGTGGTCCTAACCTCCTCCTCTATCAGGTATAACCACACAGAGCAGTAGTCTGGTAACTCTGTGGTCCTAACCTCCTCCATGATCATCTATAACCACACAGAGCAGTAGTCTGGTATCTCTGTGGTCCTAACCTCCTCCATTATCAGGTATAACCACACAGAGCAGTAGTCTGGTAACTCTGTGGTCCTAACCTCCTCCATTATCAGGTATAACCACACAGAGCAGTAGTCTGGTATCTCTGTGGTCCTAACCTCCTCCATTATTAGGTATAACCACACAGAGCAGTAGTCTGGTATCTCTGTGGTCCTAACCTCCTCCTCCTCTATCAGGTATAACCACACAGAGCAGTAGTTTGGTATCTCTGGTGTCCTAACCTCCTCCTCTATCAGGTATAACCACACAGAGCAGTAGTCTGGTAACTCTGTGGTCCTACCCTCCTCCTCTATCAGGTATAACCACACATAGCAGTAGTCTGGTAACTCTGTGGTCCTAACCTCCTCCTCTATCAGGTATAACCACACAGAGCAGTAGTCTGGTATCTCTGTGGTCCTAACCTCGTCCTCTATCAGGTATAACCACACAGAGCAGTAGTCTGGTAACTCTGTGGTCCTAACCTCCTCCTCTATCAGGTATAACTACACAGAGCAGTAGTCTGGTAACTCTGTGGTCCTAACCTCCTCCATTATCAGGTATAACCACACAGAGCAGTAGTCTGGTAACTCTGTGGTCCTAACCTCCTCCTCTATCAGGTATAACCACACAGAGCAGTAGTCTGGTATCTCTGTGGTCCTAACCTCCTCCATTATCAGGTATAACCACACAGAGCAGTAGTCTGGTAACTCTGTGGTCCTAACCTCCTCCTCTATCAGGTATAACCACACAGAGCAGTAGTCTGGTATCTCTGTGGTCCTAACCTCCTCCATTATCAGGTATAACCACACAGAGCAGTAGTCTGGTATCTCTGTGGTCCTAACTTCCTCCTCTATCAGGTATAACCACACAGAGCAGTAGTCTGGTAACTCTGTGGTCCTAACCTCCTCCTCCTATCAGGTATAACCACACAGAGCAGTAGTCTGGTAACTCTGTGGTCCTACCCTCCTCCTCTATCAGGTATAACCACACAGAGCAGTAGTCTGGTAACTCTGTGGTCCTAACCTCCTCCTCCTATCAGGTATAACCACACAGAGCAGTAGTCTGGTATCTCTGTGGTCCTAACCTCCTCCTCTATCAGGTATAACCACACAGAGCAGTAGTCTGGTAACTCTGTGGTCCTAACCTCCTCCTCTATCAGGTATAACCACACAGAGCAGTAGTCTGGTAACTCTGTGGTCCTAACCTCCTCCATTATCAGGTATAACCACACAGAGCAGTAGTCTGGTAACTCTGTGGTCTTAACCTTATCCATTATCAGGTATAACCACACAGAGCAGTAGTCTGGTATCTCTGTGGTCCTAACCTCCTCCATTATCAGGTATAACCACACAGAGCAGTAGTCTGGTAACTCTGTGGTCCTAACCTCCTCCATTACCAGGTATAACCACACAGAGCAGTAGTCTGGTAACTCTGTGGTTCTAACCTCCTCCTCTATCAGTTATAACCACACAGGGCCCTGCCTCTTTGCTCTGTTTCGCATCCTTTGATTTGGACTCAGACTCCTCCCGTGCTCCAATGTGCTCGGAGGACAGTATTATGCATTTCGGAGAAACACCCTGGGTGTGAGAAAAGAGCAGCCACGTTTGGGTCTGAATGAAACACCTGGAGAATTATAATTGGGTTATACAACTAATATTATTGGTGTGTTTAGGGGTGTGTGTGTGTGTGTTTGTTTGATGCTGTGATGATGTGATTAAATGGAGTTAGGAAAGGACACACGGTCAGAAGATCCTGCTGTCTCCAATCCTCCCCAAGCAAAAACAATCACCTTAAAGTCTGATAGAACACCTCACAGTCTGATAGATAGACCAACTCACAGTCAGTCTGATAGATAGACCACCTCACAGTCTGATAGATAGACCACCTCACAGTCAGTCTGATAGATAGAACACGTCACAGTCAGTCTGATAGATAGACCACCTCACAGTCAGTCTGATAGATAGACCACCTCACAGTCTGATAGATAGACCACCTCACAGTCAGTCTGATAGATAGAACACGTCACAGTCAGTCTGATAGATAGACCAACTCACAGTCAGTCTGATAGATAGAACACCTCACAGTCTGATAGATAGACCACCTCACAGTCAGTCTGATAGATAGAACACGTCACAGTCTGATAGATAGACCACCTCACAGTCAGTCTGATAGATAGAACACCTCACAGTCAGTCTGATAGATAGACCACCTCACAGTCAGTCTGATAGATAGAACACCTCACAGTCAGTCTGATAGATAGACCACCTCACAGTCTGATAGATAGACCACCTCACAGTCAGTCTGATAGATAGAACACCTCACAGTCAGTCTGATAGATAGACCACCTCACAGTCTGATAGATAGACCACCTCACAGTCTGATAGATAGACCACCTCACAGTCAGTCTGATAGATAGACCACCTCACAGTCTGATAGATAGACCACCTCACAGTCTGATAGATAGACCACCTCACAGTCAGTCTGATAGATAGACCACCTCACAGTCAGTCTGATAGATAGACCACCTCACAGTCTGATAGATAGACCACCTCACAGTCAGTCTGATAGATAGACCACCTCACAGTCTGATAGATAGACCACCTCACAGTCTGATAGATAGAACACCTCACAGTCTGATAGATAGACCACCTCACAGTCTGATAGATAGACCACCTCACAGTCAGTCTGATAGATAGACCACCTCACAGTCTGATAGATAGACCACCTCACAGTCTGATAGATAGAACACCTCACAGTCTGATAGATAGACCAACTCACAGTCAGTCTGATAGATAGACCACCTCACAGTCTGATAGATAGAACACCTCACAGTCAGTCTGATAGATAGACCACCTCACAGTCTGATAGATAGACCACCTCACAGTCAGTCTGATAGATAGACCACCTCACAGTCTGATAGATAGACCACCTCACAGTCTGATAGATAGAACACCTCACAGTCAGTCTGATAGATAGACCACCTCACAGTCTGATAGATAGACCACCTCACAGTCAGTCTGATAGATAGAACACCTCACAGTCTGATAGATAGAACACCTCACAGTCAGTCTGATAGATAGACCACCTCACAGTCTGATAGATAGACCACCTCACAGTCTGATAGATAGACCACCTCACAGTCTGATAGATAGACCACCTCACAGTCTGATAGATAGACCACCTCACAGTCTGATAGATAGAACACCTCACAGTCTGATAGATAGACCACCTCACAGTCAGTCTGATAGATAGAACACCTCACAGTCTGATAGATAGAACACCTCACAGTCTGATAGATAGACCACCTCACAGTCAGTCTGATAGATAGACCACCTCACAGTCTGATAGATAGACCACCTCACAGTCTGATAGATAGAACACCTCACAGTCAGTCTGATAGATAGACCACCTCACAGTCAGTCTGATAGATAGACCACCTCACAGTCTGATAGATAGAACACCTCACAGTCTGATAGATAGACCACCTCACAGTCTGATAGATAGAGCCACCTCACAGTCAGTCTGATAGATAGACCACCTCACAGTCTGATAGATAGAACACCTCACAGTCAGTCTGATAGAACACCTCACAGTCTGATAGATAGAACACCTCACAGTCAGTCTGATAGATAGACCACCTCACAGTCAGTCTGATAGATAGACCACCTCACAGTCAGTCTGATAGATAGACCACCTCACAGTCAGTCTGATAGATAGACCACCTCACAGTCAGTCTGATAGATAGACCACCTCACAGTCTGATAGATAGACCACCTCACAGTCTGATAGATAGACCACCTCACAGTCTGATAGATAAACCACCTCACAGTCAGTCTGATAGATAGACCACCTCACAGTCAGTCTGATAGATAGACCACCTCACAGTCAGTCTGATAGATAGACCACCTCACAGTCAGTCTGATAGATAGACCACCTCACAGTCAGTCTGATAGATAGACCACCTCACAGTCAGTCTGAAAGATAGACCACCTCACAGTCTGATAGATAGACCACCTCACAGTCTGATAGATAGACCACCTCACAGTCTGATAGATAGAACACCTCACAGTCAGTCTGATAGATAGACCACCTCACAGTCAGTCTGATAGATAGACCACCTCACAGTCAGTCTGATAGATAGACCACCTCACAGTCAGTCTGATAGATAGACCACCTCACAGTCTGATAGATAGAACACCTCACAGTCAGTCTGATAGATAGACCACCTCACAGTCTGATAGATAGACCACCTCACAGTCAGTCTGATAGATAGACCACCTCACAGTCTGATAGATAGACCACCTCACAGTCTGATAGATAGACCACCTCACAGTCAGTCTGATAGATAGAACACCTCACAGTCTGATAGATAGACCACCTCACAGTCAGTCTGATAGATAGAACACCTCACAGTCTGATAGATAGACCACCTCACAGTCAGTCTGATAGATAGAACACCTCACAGTCTGATAGATAGAACACCTCACAGTCAGTCTGATAGATAGACCACCTCACAGTCTGATAGATAGACCACCTCACAGTCTGATAGATAGACCACCTCACAGTCTGATAGATAGAACACCTCACAGTCAGTCTGATAGATAGAACACCTCACAGTCTGATAGATAGACCACCTCACAGTCAGTCTGATAGATAGACCACCTCACAGTCAGTCTGATAGATAGACCACCTCACAGTCTGATAGATAGACCACCTCACAGTCTGATAGATAGACCACCTCACAGTCAGTCTGATAGATAGAACACCTCACAGTCAGTCTGATAGATAGAACACCGCACAGTCAGTCTGATAGATAGACCACCTCACAGTCTGATAGATAGACCACCTCACAGTCAGTCTGATAGATAGAACACGTCACAGTCAGTCTGATAGATAGACCACCTCACAGTCAGTCTGATAGATAGACCACCTCACAGTCTGATAGATAGACCACCTCACAGTCAGTCTGATAGATAGAACACGTCACAGTCAGTCTGATAGATAGACCAACTCACAGTCAGTCTGATAGATAGAACACCTCACAGTCTGATAGATAGACCACCTCACAGTCAGTCTGATAGATAGAACACGTCACAGTCTGATAGATAGACCACCTCACAGTCAGTCTGATAGATAGAACACCTCACAGTCAGTCTGATAGATAGACCACCTCACAGTCAGTCTGATAGATAGAACACCTCACAGTCAGTCTGATAGATAGACCACCTCACAGTCTGATAGATAGACCACCTCACAGTCAGTCTGATAGATAGAACACCTCACAGTCAGTCTGATAGATAGACCACCTCACAGTCTGATAGATAGACCACCTCACAGTCTGATAGATAGACCACCTCACAGTCAGTCTGATAGATAGACCACCTCACAGTCTGATAGATAGACCACCTCACAGTCTGATAGATAGACCACCTCACAGTCAGTCTGATAGATAGACCACCTCACAGTCAGTCTGATAGATAGACCACCTCACAGTCTGATAGATAGACCACCTCACAGTCAGTCTGATAGATAGACCACCTCACAGTCTGATAGATAGACCACCTCACAGTCTGATAGATAGAACACCTCACAGTCTGATAGATAGACCACCTCACAGTCTGATAGATAGACCACCTCACAGTCAGTCTGATAGATAGACCACCTCACAGTCTGATAGATAGACCACCTCACAGTCTGATAGATAGAACACCTCACAGTCTGATAGATAGACCAACTCACAGTCAGTCTGATAGATAGACCACCTCACAGTCTGATAGATAGAACACCTCACAGTCAGTCTGATAGATAGACCACCTCACAGTCAGTCTGATAGATAGACCACCTCACAGTCTGATAGATAGACCACCTCACAGTCTGATAGATAGAACACCTCACAGTCAGTCTGATAGATAGACCACCTCACAGTCTGATAGATAGACCACCTCACAGTCAGTCTGATAGATAGAACACCTCACAGTCTGATAGATAGAACACCTCACAGTCAGTCTGATAGATAGACCACC
Organism: Brachymystax lenok tsinlingensis; assembly: GCA_030435695.1. Lineage (NCBI taxonomy): Eukaryota > Metazoa > Chordata > Actinopteri > Salmoniformes > Salmonidae > Brachymystax > Brachymystax lenok. The sequence continues at coordinate 51,735,927 of CM059792.1, forward strand.
TCACAGTCTGATAGATAGACCACCTCACAGTCTGATAGATAGACCACCTCACAGTCTGATAGATAGACCACCTCACAGTCTGATAGATAGACCACCTCACAGTCTGATAGATAGAACACCTCACAGTCTGATAGATAGACCACCTCACAGTCAGTCTGATAGATAGAACACCTCACAGTCTGATAGATAGAACACCTCACAGTCTGATAGATAGACCACCTCACAGTCAGTCTGATAGATAGACCACCTCACAGTCTGATAGATAGACCACCTCACAGTCTGATAGATAGAACACCTCACAGTCAGTCTGATAGATAGACCACCTCACAGTCAGTCTGATAGATAGACCACCTCACAGTCTGATAGATAGAACACCTCACAGTCTGATAGATAGACCACCTCACAGTCTGATAGATAGACCACCTCACAGTCAGTCTGATAGATAGACCACCTCACAGTCTGATAGATAGAACACCTCACAGTCAGTCTGATAGAACACCTCACAGTCTGATAGATAGAACACCTCACAGTCAGTCTGATAGATATACCACCTCACAGTCAGTCTGATAGATAGACCACCTCACAGTCAGTCTGATAGATAGACCACCTCACAGTCAGTCTGATAGATAGACCACCTCACAGTCAGTCTGATAGATAGACCACCTCACAGTCTGATAGATAGAGCCACCTCACAGTCTGATAGATAGACCACCTCACAGTCTGATAGATAAACCACCTCACAGTCAGTCTGATAGATAGACCACCTCACAGTCAGTCTGATAGATAGACCACCTCACAGTCAGTCTGATAGATAGACCACCTCACAGTCAGTCTGATAGATAGACCACCTCACAGTCAGTCTGATAGATAGACCACCTCACAGTCAGTCTGAAAGATAGACCACCTCACAGTCTGATAGATAGACCACCTCACAGTCTGATAGATAGACCACCTCACAGTCTGATAGATAGAACACCTCACAGTCAGTCTGATAGATAGACCACCTCACAGTCAGTCTGATAGATAGACCACCTCACAGTCAGTCTGATAGATAGACCACCTCACAGTCAGTCTGATAGATAGACCACCTCACAGTCTGATAGATAGAACACCTCACAGTCAGTCTGATAGATAGAGCCACCTCACAGTCTGATAGATAGACCACCTCACAGTCAGTCTGATAGATAGACCACCTCACAGTCTGATAGATAGACCACCTCACAGTCTGATAGATAGACCACCTCACAGTCAGTCTGATAGATAGAACACCTCACAGTCTGATAGATAGACCACCTCACAGTCAGTCTGATAGATAGAACACCTCACAGTCTGATAGATAGACCACCTCACAGTCAGTCTGATAGATAGAACACCTCACAGTCTGATAGATAGAACACCTCACAGTCAGTCTGATAGATAGACCACCTCACAGTCTGATAGATAGACCACCTCACAGTCTGATAGATAGACCACCTCACAGTCTGATAGATAGAACACCTCACAGTCAGTCTGATAGATAGAACACCTCACAGTCTGATAGATAGACCACCTCACAGTCAGTCTGATAGATAGACCACCTCACAGTCAGTCTGATAGATAGACCACCTCACAGTCTGATAGATAGACCACCTCACAGTCTGATAGATAGACCACCTCACAGTCAGTCTGATAGATAGAACACCTCACAGTCAGTCTGATAGATAGAACACCGCACAGTCAGTCTGATAGATAGACCACCTCACAGTCTGATAGATAGACCACCTCACAGTCTGATAGATAGACCACCTCACAGTCTGATAGATAGACCACCTCACAGTCTGATAGATAGACCACCTCACAGTCTGATAGATAGAACACCTCACAGTCAGTCTGATAGATAGAACACCTCACAGTCAGTCTGATAGATAGACCACCTCACAGTCAGTCTGATAGATAGACCACCTCACAGTCAGTCTGATAGATAGACCACCTCACAGTCTGATAGATAGAACACCTCACAGTCTGATAGATAGAACACCTCACAGTCTGATAGATAGAACACCTCACAGTCAGTCTGATAGATAGACCACCTCACAGTCAGTCTGATAGATAGACCACCTCACAGTCAGTCTGATAGATAGACCACCTCACAGTCTGATAGATAGAACACCTCACAGTCTGATAGATAGACCACCTCACAGTCAGTCTGATAGATAGACCACCTCACAGTCTGATAGATAGACCACCTCACAGTCAGTCTGATAGATAGACCACCTCACAGTCAGTCTGATAGATAGACCACCTCACAGTCTGATAGATAGACCACCTCACAGTCAGTCTGATAGATAGAACACCTCACAGTCAGTCTGATAGATAGACCACCTCACAGTCTGATAGATATACCACCTCACAGTCTGATAGATAGACCACCTCACAGTCTGATAGATAGAACACCTCACAGTCAGTCTGATAGATAGAACACCTCACAGTCTGATAGATAGACCACCTCACAGTCAGTCTGATAGATAGAACACCTCACAGTCTGATAGATAGACCACCTCACAGTCTGATAGATAGAACACCTCACAGTCAGTCTGATAGATAGACCACCTCACAGTCTGATAGATAGACCACCTCACAGTCTGATAGATAGACCACCTCACAGTCTGATAGATAGACCACCTCACAGTCAGTCTGATAGATAGACCACCTCACAGTCTGATAGATAGAACACCTCACAGTCTGATAGATAGACCACCTCACAGTCAGTCTGATAGATAGACCACCTCACAGTCTGATAGATAGACCACCTCACAGTCAGTCTGATAGATAGACCACCTCACAGTCAGTCTGATAGATAGACCACCTCACAGTCTGATAGATAGACCACCTCACAGTCAGTCTGATAGATAGAACACCTCACAGTCTGATAGATAGACCACCTCACAGTCAGTCTGATAGATAGACCACCTCACAGTCAGTCTGATAGATAGACCACCTCACAGTCTGATAGATAGACCACCTCACAGTCTGATAGATAGACCACCTCACAGTCTGATAGATAGAACACCTCACAGTCAGTCTGATAGATAGACCACCTCACAGTCTGATAGATAGACCACCTCACAGTCTGATAGATAGAACACCTCACAGTCTGATAGATAGAACACCTCACAGTCAGTCTGATAGATAGACCACCTCACAGTCTGATAGATAGACCACCTCACAGTCTGATAGATAGACCACCTCACAGTCTGATAGATAGACCACCTCACAGTCTGATAGATAGAACACCTCACAGTCAGTCTGATAGATAGACCACCTCACAGTCAGTCTGATAGATAGACCACCTCACAGTCAGTCTGATAGATAGACCACCTCACAGTCTGATAGATAGAACACCTCACAGTCAGTCTGATAGATAGAACACCTCACAGTCTGATAGATAGACCACCTCACAGTCAGTCTGATAGATAGAACACCTCACAGTCTGATAGATAGACCACCTCACAGTCTGATAGATAGAACACCTCACAGTCAGTCTGATAGATAGACCACCTCACAGTCTGATAGATAGACCACCTCACAGTCTGATAGATAGACCACCTCACAGTCTGATAGATAGACCACCTCACAGTCAGTCTGATAGATAGACCACCTCACAGTCTGATAGATAGAACACCTCACAGTCTGATAGATAGACCACCTCACAGTCAGTCTGATAGATAGACCACCTCACAGTCTGATAGATAGACCACCTCACAGTCAGTCTGATAGATAGACCACCTCACAGTCAGTCTGATAGATAGACCACCTCACAGTCTGATAGATAGACCACCTCACAGTCAGTCTGATAGATAGAACACCTCACAGTCTGATAGATAGACCACCTCACAGTCAGTCTGATAGATAGACCACCTCACAGTCAGTCTGATAGATAGACCACCTCACAGTCTGATAGATAGACCACCTCACAGTCTGATAGATAGACCACCTCACAGTCTGATAGATAGAACACCTCACAGTCAGTCTGATAGATAGACCACCTCACAGTCTGATAGATAGACCACCTCACAGTCTGATAGATAGAACACCTCACAGTCTGATAGATAGAACACCTCACAGTCAGTCTGATAGATAGACCACCTCACAGTCTGATAGATAGACCACCTCACAGTCTGATAGATAGACCACCTCACAGTCTGATAGATAGACCACCTCACAGTCTGATAGATAGAACACCTCACAGTCAGTCTGATAGATAGACCACCTCACAGTCAGTCTGATAGATAGACCACCTCACAGTCAGTCTGATAGATGAACCACCTCACAGTCTGATAGATAGAACACCTCACAGTCTGATAGATAGAACACCTCACAGTCTGATAGATAGAACACCTCACAGTCTGATAGATAGAACACCTCACAGTCAGTCTGATAGATAGACCACCTCACAGTCAGTCTGATAGATAGACCACCTCACAGTCAGTCTGATAGATAGACCACCTCACAGTCTGATAGATAGACCACCTCACAGTCTGATAGATAGAACACCTCACAGTCTGATAGATAGAACACCTCACAGTCTGATAGATAGACCACCTCACAGTCTGATAGATAGAACACCTCACAGTCTGATAGATAGACCACCTCACAGTCAGTCTGATAGATAGACCACCTCACAGTCTGATAGATAGACCACCTCACAGTCAGTCTGATAGATAGACCACCTCACAGTCAGTCTGATAGATAGACCACCTCACAGTCTGATAGATAGACCACCTCACAGTCAGTCTGATAGATAGAACACCTCACAGTCTGATAGATAGACCACCTCACAGTCAGTCTGATAGATGAACCACCTCACAGTCAGTCTGATAGATAGACCACCTCACAGTCTGATAGATAGACCACCTCACAGTCTGATAGAATAGACCACCTCACAGTCTGATAGATAGAACACCTCACAGTCAGTCTGATAGATAGACCACCTCACAGTCTGATAGATAGACCACCTCACAGTCTGATAGATAGAACACCTCACAGTCTGATAGATAGAACACCTCACAGTCAGTCTGATAGATAGACCACCTCACAGTCTGATAGATAGACCACCTCACAGTCTGATAGATAGACCACCTCACAGTCTGATAGATAGACCACCTCACAGTCTGATAGATAGAACACCTCACAGTCAGTCTGATAGATAGACCACCTCACAGTCAGTCTGATAGATAGACCACCTCACAGTCAGTCTGATAGATAGACCACCTCACAGTCTGATAGATAGAACACCTCACAGTCTGATAGATAGAACACCTCACAGTCTGATAGATAGAACACCTCACAGTCTGATAGATAGAACACCTCACAGTCAGTCTGATAGATAGACCACCTCACAGTCAGTCTGATAGATAGACCACCTCACAGTCAGTCTGATAGATAGACCACCTCACAGTCTGATAGATAGACCACCTCACAGTCTGATAGATAGACCACCTCACAGTCTGATAGATAGAACACCTCACAGTCAGTCTGATAGATAGACCACCTCACAGTCAGTCTGATAGATGAACCACCTCACAGTCAGTCTGATAGATAGACCACCTCACAGTCAGTCTGATAGATAGACCACCTCACAGTCTGATAGATAGAACACCTCACAGTCAGTCTGATAGATGAACCACCTCACAGTCTGATAGATAGACCACCTCACAGTCTGATAGATAGACCACCTCACAGTCTGATAGATAGACCACCTCACAGTCTGATAGATAGACCACCTCACAGTCTGATAGATAGACCACCTGGTCTGCGTTGTGTCAGTGTGTTTGTCTCTTTCTCTCTGCAACGTGTTGCTTAATAACAGGGCGACTCTCACCTTTCTTGTCCCCGAAGAAGAGTGTCTGCTGTGTGGGGTTGGACCACTGGAGGGAGGTCTGGTCGTTGTATTCTACTCTGCAGGTCATGTTGGCCGTCCCCCCTTCTGTCACGGTCTGATTCTGGACCAGGGGGTGCTGCCCGGACGACCCTGGAGCGAGAGGAGAGGAGACGAGTGAATATTTAAAAGACTGAAACAACTATATTCTGTCCCGCGATTGGGTTGTGGTGGAGGATGTGTTTAAAGGGTTTTTGTTTTCTCTGTTTCTAAATAATAAAAAAGGGTATGAAAAATGGTAACGGCATGTTTTTGAATTAGATATTGCATGAGCCAACGTTTCACAGACAACAAAGATTGTCTATTATATTGACAAGATAGTCGAGGGACAGCTCTAACAATGGAAAATACATGTCCTCAAAGATGGACGGCAGGCAGGTGGAGAAGAGATCAGGTGGGACCATTGTGGCCAATGAAAGGGCATATACACATGTGAACAACAGGCGATGAGATAGACAGAGGACTCATCTTTTTTTTATCTTTGCCATCATATAAACTGTGACAGCATGGGCAGGTTAGAGATGTGACAAATTGCACATTTTGCTAAACAGTTAAACATTTTTTGGGAGTGTTTCTCGTTTTAAAAAAAATCATACAATTTACAATGCAAAATAATGGTCCTATTACATACAGCACCAGTCAACAGTCTGGACAAACCTACTCATTCCAGGGGTTTTCTATATTTTTTCTATTTTCTACATTGTAGAATAATAGTGAAGACATTAAAACTATAAAATAACACATATGGAATCATGTAGTAACCCCCCCCCCAAAAAGTGTTAAACAAAATCTAAAATATATTTGAGATTTGAGACTCTTCCAAGAACACCTGGTCTGCTTTGCCTTGAGGTAGTCACCTGTCGTGTGTGTTTGATTTCTAATAAATGTCTTGATGAGTCACGGTATTTAACAAGCTTTAAAAGTATTATTTTTTTTTTTTTGTGTGGGAGGATGCTCTGCGTGCACAGCAGCTCCAGATTATTTGATTGACAGTTCTGGTTGCCTAGTGATGGACCTAGTCCCGCTTCAGAAGCCTCATTCCTTTACAGATAAGTAAAATGCCCTTTCATATCGCCAGAGAAGGTTTTGGGTCTTTTTTTTTTTTATCCGTAGTGTAGGCTACCGTAACAGACAAACAAAACATGCCGTAGCCGAGGCATTTTCAAGGGACCACATTCCACTATGTCCGGAAAGAGTAATCGATACAGACCACCGGTGGCCTACTGTCATATCATATGAGGCAAAAACTAAGAGTAGACTACTCCATGCTCGCAAGACCGGCCCAAAAGATACCGCTGTATACCAGCAACGTCGGTGCCATGAATAGAGTACCACAGTACGAGTCATAATACCCATGAAACCTAGCGGTCAAGCAGGGAAAATGGTTCCAACCTTTTTTTCCATCATACATTTTTTTTTTCCCCCCCCATGTGGGATTAGAGAAACACTTCAAATAAAAGCTGTGTTTTGTGTAGGCTTACCCTGGTGTGACGCTTTGATAACCATGTAAATCTCTCTCTCGTACAAGGTGACTTTTATCAATATATTCGCCTGTGTTTACCCACCAAAAATTATATGCTAATAAGCTGCTAATGTGGCTTTCATAAAGTACTACAAATGCCATGATCATCTGGACGAGACTGTAAATCTAGGCAAAGGTACAAATCTCTGGATTAAATATCAAATGTTAGCTAAATGTAGTAATGAATAAATTGGTTACATTTCTTTAAACGGACAATTATTAACTAACTAATTATTATTAATAATTATTATTATTATTAACTGTCTTGTGCACGTTTTACATTGACACAATACCTGTTAGTAAAGGTGACAGATAGAGATGACCTGCAGGATCAATACCTGTTAGTAAAGGTGACAGCTAGAGATGACCTGCAGGATCAATACCTGTTAGTAAAGGTGTCAGATAGAGATGACCTGCAGGATCAATACCTGTTAGTAAAGGTGACAGCTAGAGATGACCTGCAGGATCAATACCTGTTAGTAAAGGTATCAGCTAGAGATGACCTGCAGGATCAATACCTGTTAGTAAAGGTGTCAGATAGAGATGACCTGCAGGATCAATACCTGTTAGTAAAGGTGACAGCTAGAGATGACCTGCAGGATCAATACCTGTTAGTAAAGGTGTCAGATAGAGATGACCTGCAGGATCAATACCTGTTAGTAAAGGTGTCAGATAGAGATGACCTGCAGGATCAATACCTGTTAGTAAAGGTGTCAGCTAGAGATGACCTGCAGGATCAATACCTGTTAGTAAAGGTGTCAGATAGAGATGACCTGCAGGATCAATACCTGTTAGTAAAGGTGTCAGATAGAGATGACCTACAGGATCAATACCTGTTGGTAAAGGTGTCAGATAGAGATGACCTACAGGATCAATACCTGTTAGTAAAGGTGACAGATAGAGATGACCTGCAGGATCAATACCTGTTAGTAAAGGTGACAGCTAGAGATGACCTGCAGGATCAATACCTGTTAGTAAAGGTGACAGATAGAGATGACCTGCAGGACCAATACCTGTTAGTAAAGGTGACAGCTAGAGATGACCTGCAGGATCAATACCTGTTAGTAAAGGTGTCAGATAGAGATGACCTGCAGGATCAATACCTGTTAGTAAAGGAATCAGATAGAGATGACCTGCAGGATCAATACCTGTTAGTAAAGGTGACAGATAGAGATGACCTGCAGGATCAATACCTGTTAGTAAAGGTGTCAGATAGAGATGACCTGCAGGATCAATACCTGTTAGTAAAGGTATCAGCTAGAGATGACCTGCAGGATCAATACCTGTTAGTAAAGGTGTCAGATAGAGATGACCTGCAGGATCAATACCTGTTAGTAAAGGTGACAGCTAGAGATGACCTGCAGGATCAATACCTGTTAGTAAAGGTGACAGCTAGAGATGACCTGCAGGATCAATACCTGTTAGTAAAGGTGACAGCTAGAGATGACCTGCAGGATCAATACCTGTTAGTAAAGGTGACAGCTAGAGATGACCTGCAGGATCAAAACCTGTTAGTAAAGGTGACAGCTAGAGATGACCTGCAGGATCAATACCTGTTAGTAAAGGTGACAGCTAGAGATGACCTGCAGGATCAATACCTGTTAGTAAAGGTGACAGCTAGAGATGACCTGCAGGATCAATACCTGTTAGTAAAGGTGACAGCTAGAGATGACCTGCAGGATCAATACCTGTTAGTAAAGGTGTCAGATAGAGATGACCTGCAGGATCAATACCTGTTAGTAAAGGTGTCAGATAGAGATGACCTGCAGGATCAATACCTGTTAGTAAAGGTGTCAGATAGAGATGACCTGCAGGATCAATACCTGTTTAGTAAGGTGTCAGATAGAGATGACCTGCAGGATCAATACCTGTTAGTAAAGGTGTCAGATAGAGATGACCTGCAGGATCAATACCTGTTAGTAAAGGTGTCAGCTAGAGATGACCTGCAGGATCAATACCTGTTAGTAAAGGTGTCAGATAGAGATGACCTGCAGGATCAATACCTGTTAGTAAAGGTGTCAGATAGAGATGACCTGCAGGATCAATACCTGTTGGTAAAGGTGTCAGATAGAGATGACCTACAGGATCAATACCTGTTAGTAAAGGTGACAGATAGAGATGACCTGCAGGATCAATACCTGTTAGTAAAGGTGACAGCTAGAGATGACCTGCAGGATCAATACCTGTTAGTAAAGGTGACAGATAGAGATGACCTGCAGGATCAATACCTGTTAGTAAAGGTGACAGCTAGAGATGACCTGCAGGATCAATACCTGTTAGTAAAGGTGTCAGATAGAGATGACCTGCAGGATCAATACCTGTTAGTAAAGGAATCAGATAGAGATGACCTGCAGGATCAATACCTGTTAGTAAAGGTGACAGATAGAGATGACCTGCAGGATCAATACCTGTTAGTAAAGGTGTCAGATAGAGATGACCTGCAGGATCAATACCTGTTAGTAAGGTATCAGCTAGAGATGACCTGCAGGATCAATACCTGTTAGTAAAGGTGTCAGATAGAGATGACCTGCAGGATCAATACCTGTTAGTAAAGGTGACAGCTAGAGATGACCTGCAGGATCAATACCTGTTAGTAAAGGTGACAGCTAGAGATGACCTGCAGGATCAATACCTGTTAGTAAAGGTGACAGCTAGAGATGACCTGCAGGATCAATACCTGTTAGTAAAGGTGACAGCTAGAGATGACCTGCAGGATCAATACCTGTTAGTAAAGGTGACAGCTAGAGATGACCTGCAGGATCAATACCTGTTAGTAAAGGTGACAGCTAGAGATGACCTGCAGGATCAATACCTGTTAGTAAAGGTGACAGCTAGAGATGACCTGCAGGATCAATACCTGTTAGTAAAGGTGACAGCTAGAGATGACCTGCAGGATCAATACCTGTTAGTAAAGGTGACAGCTAGAGATGACCTGCAGGATCAATACCTGTTAGTAAAGGTGACAGCTAGAGATGACCTGCAGGATCAATACCTGTTAGTAAAGAGTGACAGCTAGAGATGACCTGCAGGATCAATACCTGTTAGTAAAGGTGACAGCTAGAGATGACCTGCAGGATCAATACCTGTTAGTAAAGGTGACAGCTAGAGATGACCTGCAGGATCAATACCTGTTAGTAAAGGTGTCAGATAGAGATGACCTGCAGGATCAATACCTGTTAGTAAAGGAATCAGATAGAGATGACCTGCAGGATCAATACCTGTTAGTAAAGGTGACAGCTAGAGATGACCTGCAGGATCAATACCTGTTAGTAAAGGTGACAGCTAGAGATGACCTGCAGGATCAATACCTGTTAGTAAAGGTGTCAGCTAGAGATGACCTGCAGGATCAATACCTGTTAGTAAAGGTGACAGCTAGAGATGACCTGCAGGATCAATACCTGTTAGTAAAGGTGACAGCTAGAGATGACCTGCAGGATCAATACCTGTTAGTAAAGGTGACAGCTAGAGATGACCTGCAGGATCAATACCTGTTAGTAAAGGAATCAGATAGAGATGACCTGCAGGATCAATACCTGTTAGTAAAGGAATCAGATAGAGATGACCTGCAGGATCAATACCTGTTAGTAAAGGTGACAGCTAGAGATGACCTGCAGGATCAATACCTGTTAGTAAAGGTGACAGCTAGAGATGACTTGCAGGATCAATACCTGTTAGTAAAGGTGACAGCTAGAGATGACCTGCAGGATCAATACCTGTTAGTAAAGGTGTCAGATAGAGATGACCTGCAGGATCAATACCTGTTAGTAAAGGTGACAGCTAGAGATGACCTGCAGGATCAATACCTGTTAGTAAAGGTGTCAGATAGAGATGACCTGCAGGATCAATACCTGTTAGTAAAGGTGACAGCTAGAGATGACCTGCAGGATCAATACCTGTTAGTAAAGGTATCAGATAGAGATGACCTGCAGGATCAATACCTGTTAGTAAAGGAATCAGATAGAGATGACCTGCAGGATCAATACCTGTTAGTAAAGGAATCAGATAGAGATGACCTGCAGGATCAATACCTGTTAGTAAAGGAATCTGCTAGAGATGACCTGCAGGATCAATACCTGTTAGTAAAGGTGACAGCTAGAGATGACCTGCAGGATCAATACCTGTTAGTAAAGGTGACAGCTAGAGATGACCTGCAGGATCAATACCTGTTAGTAAAGGTGACAGCTAGAGATGACCTGCAGGATCAATACCTGTTGGTAAAGGTGTCAGATAGAGATGACCTACAGGATCAATACCTGTTAGTAAAGGTGTCAGATAGAGATGACCTGCAGGATCAATACCTGTTAGTAAAGGTGACAGCTAGAGATGACCTGCAGGATCAATACCTGTTAGTAAAGGTGTCAGATAGAGATGACCTGCAGGATCAATACCTGTTAGTAAAGGTGACAGCTAGAGATGACCTGCAGGATCAATACCTGTTAGTAAAGGTATCAGCTAGAGATGACCTGCAGGATCAATACCTGTTAGTAAAGGTGTCAGATAGAGATGACCTGCAGGATCAATACCTGTTAGTAAAGGAATCAGCTAGAGATGACCTGCAGGATCAATACCTGTTAGTAAAGGTGTCAGATAGAGATGACCTGCAGGATCAATACCTGTTAGTAAAGGAATCAGCTAGAGATGACCTGCAGGATCAATACCTGTTAGTAAAGGTGACAGCTAGAGAGGAGCAGCAGGCAGGCCAGCGTGAGGGAGAGAGAGACGAGCGGCAGGCAGGCCAGCGTGAGGGAGAGACGAGCGGCAGGCAGGCCAGCGTGAGGGAGAGAGAGACGAGTGGCAGGCAGGCCAGGTCAGCGTGAGGGAGAGAGAGGAGCGGCAGGCAGGCCAGCGTGAGGGAGAGAGAGACGAGCGGCAGGCAGGCCAGCGTGAGGGAGAGACGAGCGGCAGGCAGGCCAGCGTGAGGGAGAGAGAGACGAGCGGCAGGCAGGCCAGGTCAGCATGAGGGAGAGAGAGGAGCGGCAGGCAGGCCAGCGTGAGGGAGAGAGAGGAGAGGCTGCAGTCCTGTACTCTACACTATCAAACTGCAGTACTGTACTCTACACTATAAACTGCAGTACTGTACTCTAAAATATCAAACTGCAGTACTGTACTCTACACTATCAAACTGCAGTACTGTACTCTACACTATCAGACTGCAGTACTGTACTCTACACAATAAACTTCAGTACTGTACTCTACACTATAAACTGAAGTACTGTACTCTACACTATCAAACTGCAGTACTGTACTCTACACTATCAAACTGCAGTACAGTACTATACACTATAAAAATGCAGTGCTGTACTCTACACTATCAAACTGCAGTACTGTACTCTACACTATCAAACTGCAGTACTGTACTCTACACTATAAACTGCAGTACTGTACTCTACACTATCAAACTGCAGTACTGTACTCTACATTATCAAACTGCAGTACTGTACTCTACACTATCAAGCTGCAGTACTGTACTCTACACAATAAACTGCAGTACTGTAATCTACACTATCAAACTGCAGTACTGTACACTACACTATCAAACTGCAGTACTGTACTCTACACTATAAACTGCAGTACTGTACTCTACACTATCAAACTGCAGTACTGTACTCCAAACTACCAAACTGCAGTACTGTACTCTGCACAATAAACTGCAGTACTGTACTCTACACTATAAACTGCAGTACTGTACTCTACAATATCAAACTGCAGTACTGTACTCTATACTATCAAACTGCAGTACTGTACTCTACACTATCAGACTGCAGTACTGTACTCTACACAATAAACTTCAGTACTGTACTCTACACTATAAACTGAAGTACTGTACTCTACACTATCAAACTGCAGTACTGTACTCTACACTATCAAACTGCAGTACAGTACTATACACTATAAAAATGCAGTGCTGTACTCTACACTATCAAACTGCAGTACTGTACTCTACACTATCAAACTGCAGTACTGTACTCTACACTATAAACTGCAGTACTGTACTCTACACTATCAAACTGCAGTACTGTACTCTACATTATCAAACTGCAGTACTGTACTCTACACTATCAAACTGCAGTACTGTACTCTACACAATAAACTGCAGTACTGTAATCTACACTATCAAACTGCAGTACTGTACTCTACACTATCAAACTGCAGTACTGTACTCTACACTATAAACTGCAGTACTGTACTCTACACTATCAAACTGCAGTACTGTACTCCAAACTACCAAACTGCAGTACTGTACTCTGCACAATAAACTGCAGTACTGTACTCTACACTATCAAACTGCAGTACTGTACTCTACACTATAAACTGCAGTACTGTACTCTACACAATAAACTGCAGTACTGTACTCTACACTATCAAACTGCAGTACTGTACTCTACACTATAAACTGCAGTACTGTACTCTACACTATCAAACTGCAGTACTGTACTCCAAACTACCAAACTGCAGTACTGTACTCTGCACTACCAAAATGCAGTACTCTACTCTACACTACCGAAATGCAGTACTGTACTCTACACTATCAAACTGCAGTACTGTACACACAACTATCAAACTGCAGTACTGTACTCTACACTATCAAACTGCAGTATTGCACCATACAATATCAAACTGCAGTACTGTACCATACAATATCAAACTGCAGTACTGTACTCTAGACTATAAACTGCAGTACTGTACTCTACACTATCAAACTGCAGTACTGTACTCTACACTATCAAACTGCAGTACTGTACTCTACAATATCAAACTGCAGTACTGTACTTTACACTATATACTGCAGTACTGTACTCTACACAATAAACTGCAGTACTGTACTCTACACTACCAAACTGCAGTACTGTAATCTACACTATCAAACTGCAGTTCTGTACTCTACACTATCAAACTGCAGTACTGTACTCTACACTATCAAACTGCAGTACTGTACCTAGACTACCAAACTACAGTACTGTAATATACACTATAAACTGCAGTACTGTACTCTACACTATCAAACTGCTGTACTGTACTCCACACTATCAAACTGCAGTACTGTACTCCACACTATCAAACTGCAGTACTGTACTATACAATATCAAACTGCAGTACTGTACACTATAATATCAAACTGCAGTACTGTACTCTACACTATCAAACTGCAGTACTGTACTCTACACTATCAAACTGCAGTACTGGACTCTACACTATCAAACTGCAGTACTGTACTCTACAATATCAAACTGCTGTACTGTAATCTACACTATCAAACTGCAGTACTGTAATCTACACTATAAACTGCAGTACTGTACTCCACACTATCAAACTGCAGTACTGTACTATACAATATCAAACTGCAGTTCTGTACACTACAATATCAAACTGCAGTACTGTACTCTACACTATCAAACTGCAGTACTGTACTCTACACTATAAACTGCAGTACTGTACTCTACAATATCAAACTGCAGTACTGTACTCTACACTATAAAATGCAGAACTACTCTACAATATCAAACTGCAGTACTGTACTCTACACTATAAAAATGCAGAACTGTACACTATCAAACTGCAGTACTGCAGTACTGTATCACACTATAAACTGCAGTACTGTACCAGTATACAATATCAAACTACTGCAGTACTGTACTCTATAAACTGCAGTACTGTACTACACTACCAAACTGCAGTACTGTACTCTACAATATCAAACTGCAGTACTGTACTCTACACTATAAACTGCAGTACTGTACTCTACACTATCAAACTGCAGTACTGTACTCTACACTATAAACTGCAGTACTGTACTCTACAATATCAAACTGCAGTACTACTCTACACTATCAAACTGCAGTACTGCACTCTACACTATCAAACTGCAGTACTGTACTCTACACTACTATCAAACTGCAGTACTGTACTCTACACTATCAAACTGCAGTACTGTACTCTACACTATAAACTGCAGTACTGTACTCTACACTATCAAACTGCAGTACTGTACTCTACACTATCAAACTGCAGTACTGTACTCTACACTATCAAACTACAGCACTTGTACTGTACTCTACACTACCAAACTGCAGTACTGTACTCTACACTATCAAACTGCAGTACTGTACTCTACACTATCAAACTGCAGTACTGTACCATCAGTACTGTCAAACTGCAGTACTGTACTCACTATCAAACTGCAGTACTGTACTCTACACTATCAAACTGCAGTACTGTACTACACTATCAAACTGCAGTAGTACTGTACTCTACACTATCAAACTGCAGTACTGTACTCTACACTATCAAACTGCAGTACTCTACACTATCAAACCACTGTACTATACACTATCAAACTGCAGTACTGTACTCTACACTATCAAACTGCAGTACTGTACTCTACACTATCAAACTGCAGTACTGTACTCTACACTATCAAACTGCAGTACTGTACTCTACACTATCAAACTGCAGTACTGTACTCTACACTATCAAACTGCAGTACTGTACTCTACACTATCAAACTGCAGTACTGTACTCTACACTATCAAACTGCAGTACTGTACTCTACACTATCAAACTGCAGTACTGTACTCTACACTATAAACTGCAGTACTGTACTCTACACTATCAAACTGCAGTACTGTACTCTACAATATCAAACTGCAGTACTGTACTCTACACTATCAAACTGCAGTACTGTACTCTACACTATCAAACTGCAGTACTGTACTCTACACTATCAAACTGCAGTACTGTACTCTACAATATCAAACTGCAGTACTGTACTCTACACTATCAAACTGCAGTACTGTACTCTACAATATCAAACTGCAGTACTGTACTCTACACTATCAAACTGCAGTACTGTACTCTACACTATCAAACTGCAGTACTGTACTCTACACTATCAAACTGCAGTACTGTACTCTACACTATCAAACTGCAGTACTGTACTCTACACTATCAAACTGCAGTACTGTACTCTACACTATCAAACTGCAGTACTGTACTCTACACTATCAAACTGCAGTACTGTACTCTACACTATCAAACTGCAGTACTGTACTCTACACTATCAAACTGCAGTACTGTACTCTACACTATCAAACTGCAGTACTGTACTCTACATTATAAACTGCAGTACTGTACTCTACAATATCAAACTGCAGTACTGTACTCTACACTATCAAACTGCAGTACTGTACTCTACACTATCAAACTGCAGTACTGTACTCTACACTATCAAACTGCAGTACTGTACTCTACACTATCAAACTGCAGTACTGTACTCTACACTATCAAACTGCAGTACTGTACTCTACACTATCAAACTGCAGTACTGTACTCTACACTATCAAACTGCAGTACTGTACTCTACACTATCAAACTGCAGTACTGTACTCTACACTATAAACTGCAGTACTGTACTCTACACTATCAAACTGCAGTACTGTACTCTACACTATCAAACTGCAGTACTGTACTCTACATTATAAACTGCAGTACTGTACTCTACACTATAAACTGCAGTACTGTACTCTACACAATAAACTGCAGTACTGTACTCTACAATATCAAACTGCAGTACTGTACTCTACACTATCAAAATGCAGTACTGTACTCTACACTATCAAACTGCAGTACTGTACTCTACACTATCAAACTGCAGTACTGTACTCTACACTATCAAACTGCAGTACTGTACTCTACACTATCAAACTGCAGTACTGTACTCTACACTACCAAACTGCAGTACTGTACTCTACACTATCAAACTGCAGTACTGTACTCTACACTATCAAACTGCAGTACTGTACTCTACACTATCAAACTGCAGTACTGTACTCTACACTATCAAACTGCAGTACTGTACTCTACATTATAAACTGCAGTACTGTACTCTACAATATCAAACTGCAGTACTGTACTCTACACTATCAAACTGCAGTACTGTACTCTACACTATCAGACTGCAGTACTGTACTCTACACTATCAAACTGCAGTACTGTACTCTACACTATCAAACTGCAGTACTGTACTCAACACTATCAAACTGCAGTACTGTACTCTACACTATAAACTGCAGTACTGTACTCTACACTATCAAACTGCAGTACTGTACTCTACACTATCAAACTGCAGTACTGTACTCTACACTATCAAACTGCAGTACTGTACTCTACACTATCAAACTGCAGTACTGTACTCTACACTATCAAACTGCAGTACTGTACTCTACACTATCAAACTGCAGTACTGTACTCTACACTATCAAACTGCAGTACTGTACTCTACATTATAAACTGCAGTACTGTACTCTACATTATCAAACTGCAGTACTGTACTCTACACTATTAAACTGCAGTACTGTACACTATCAAACTGCAGTACTGTACTCTACACTATCAAACTGCAGTACTGTACTCTACACTATCAAACTGCAGTACTGTACTCTACACTATCAAACTGCAGTACTGTACTCTACACTATCAAACTGCAGTACTGTACTACTACATATCAAACTGCAGTACTGTACTCTACACTATCAAACTGCAGTACAGTACTCTACACTATCAAACTGCAGTACTCTACTCTACACTACCAAACTGCAGTGCTGTACTCTACACTATCAAACTGCATTACTGTACTCTACACTATCAAACTGCAGTACTGTGCTCTATACTATCAAACTGCAGTACTGTACTCTACATTATCAAACTGCAGTACTGTACTCTACACTACCAAACTGCAGTACTGTACCATACAATATCAAACTGCAGTACTGTACTCTACACTATAAACTGCAGTACTGTACTCTACACTATCAAACTGCAGTACTGTACTCTACACTATCAAACTGCAGTACTGTACTCTACACTATCAAACTGCAGTACTGTACTCTACACAATAAACTGCAGTACTGTACTCTACACTATAAACTGCAGTACTGTACTCTACACTATCAAACTGCAGTACTGTACTCTACACTATCAAACTGCAGTACTGTACTCTACACTATCAAACTGCAGTACTGTACTCTACACTATCAAACTGCAGTACTGTACTCTACACTATCAAACTGCAGTACAGTACTCTACACTATCAAACTGCAGTACTCTACTCTACACTACCAAACTGCAGTACTGTACTCTACACTATCAAACTGCAGTACTGTACTCTACACTATCAAACTGCAGTACTGTACTCTACACTATCAAACTGCAGTACTGTACTCTACAATATCAAACTGCAGTACTGTACTCTACACTATCAAACTGCAGTACTGTACTCTACACTATCAAACTGCAGTACTGTACTCTACACTATCAAACTGCAGTACTGTACTGTACTCTACACTATCAAACTGCAGTACTGTACTCTACACTATCAAACTGCAGTACTGTACTCTACACTATCAGACTGCAGTACTGTACTCTACACTATCAAACTGCAGTACTGTACTCTACACTATCAAACTGCAGTACTGTACTCAACACTATCAAACTGCAGTACTGTACTCTACACTATCAAACTGCAGTACTGTACTCTACACTATCAAACTGCAGTACTGTACTCTACACTATCAAACTGCAGTACTGTACTCTACACTATCAAACTGCAGTACTGTACTCTACACTATCAAACTGCAGTACTGTACTCTACACTATCAAACTGCAGTACTGTACTCTACACTATCAAACTGCAGTACTGTACTCTACACTATCAAACTGCAGTACTGTACTCTACACTATAAACTGCAGTACTGTACTCTACACTATCAAACTGCAGTACTGTACTCTACACTATCAAACTGCAGTACTGTACTCTACAATATCAAACTGCAGTACTGTACTCTACACTATCAAACTGCAGTACTGTACTCTACACTATCAAACTGCAGTACTGTACTCTACACTATCAAACTGCAGTACTGTACTCTACACTATCAAACTGCAGTACTGTACTCTACACTATCAAACTGCAGTACTGTACTCTACACTATCAAACTGCAGTACTGTACTCTACACTATCAAACTGCAGTACTGTACTCTACACTATCAAACTGCAGTACTGTACTCTACACTATCAAACTGCAGTACTGTACTCTACACTATCAAACTGCAGTACTGTACTCTACACTATCAAACTGCAGTACTGTACTCTACACTATCAAACTGCAGTACTGTACTCTACACTATCAAACTGCAGTACTGTACTCTACATTATAAACTGCAGTACTGTACTCTACAATATCAAACTGCAGTACTGTACTCTACACTATCAAACTGCAGTACTGTACTCTACACTATCAAACTGCAGTACTGTACTCTACACTATCAAACTGCAGTACTGTACTCTACACTATCAAACTGCAGTACTGTACTCTACACTATCAAACTGCAGTACTGTACTCTACACTATCAAACTGCAGTACTGTACTCTACATTATCAAACTGCAGTACTGTACTCTACACTACCAAACTGCAGTACTGTACCATACAATATCAAACTGCAGTACTGTACTCTACACTATCAAACTGCAGTACTGTACTCTACACTATCAAACTGCAGTACTGTACTCTACACTATCAAACTGCAGTACTGTACTCTACACAATAAACTTCAGTACTGTACTCTACACAATAAACTGAAGTACTGTACTCTACACAATAAACTGCAGTACTGTACTCTACATTATCAAACTGCAGTACTGTACTCTACACTATCAAACTGCAGTACTGTACTCTACACTATCAAACTGCAGTACTGTACTCTACACTATAAACTGCAGTACTGTACTCTACACTATCAAACTGCAGTACAGTACTCTACACTACCAAACTGCAGTACTCTACTCTACACTACCAAACTGCAGTACTGTACTCTACACTATCAAACTGCAGTACTGTACTCTACACTACCAAACTGCAGTACTGTACTCTACACTATCAAACTGCAGTACTGTACTCTACACTATCAAACTGCAGTACTGTACTCTACACTATCAAACTGCAGTACTGTACTCTACACTATCAAACTGCAGTACTGTACTCTACACTATAAACTGCAGTACTGTACTCTACACTATCAAACTGCAGTACTGTACTCTACACTATCAAACTGCAGTACTGTACTCTACACTATCAAACTGCAGTACTGTACTCTACACTATCAAACTGCAGTACTGTACTCTACACTATCAAACTGCAGTACTGTACTCTACACTATCAAACTGCAGTACTGTACTTATACTATCTACACTATCAAACTGCAGTACTGTACTCTACACTATCAAACTGCAGTACTGTACTCTACACTATCAAACTGCAGTACTGTACTCTACACTATCAAACTGCAGTACTGTACTCTACACTATCAAACTGCAGTACTGTACACTATCAAACTGCAGTACTGTACTCTACACTATCAAACTGCAGTACTGTACTCTACACTATCAAACTGCAGTACTGTACTCTACACTATCAAACTGCAGTACTGTACTCTACACTATCAAACTGCAGTACTGTACTCTACAACTATCAAACTGCAGTACTGTACTCTACACTATCAAACTGCAGTACTGTACTCTACACTATCAAACTGCAGTACTGTACTCTACACTATCAAACTGCAGTACTGTACTCTACACTATCAAACTGCAGTACTGTACTCTACACTATCAAACTGCAGTACTGTACTCTACACTATCAAACTGCAGTACTGTACTCTACACTATCAAACTGCAGTACTCTACTCTACACTACCAAACTGCAGTGCTGTACTCTACACTATCAAACTGCAGTACTGTACTCTACACTATCAAACTGCAGTACTGTACTCTACACTATCAAACTGCAGTACTGTACTCTACACTATCAAACTGCAGTACTGTACTCTACACTACCAAACTGCAGTACTGTACCATACAATATCAAACTGCAGTACTGTACTCTACACTACCAAACTGCAGTACTGTACTCTACACTATCAAACTGCAGTACTGTACTCTACACTATCAAACTGCAGTACTGTACTCTACACAATCAAACTGCAGTACTGTACTCTACACTATCAAACTGCAGTACTGTACTCTACACTATAAACTGCAGTACTGTACTCTACACTATCAAACTGCAGTACTGTACTCTACACTATCAAACTGCAGTACTGTACTCTACACTATCAAACTGCAGTACTGTACTCTACACTATCAAACTGCAGTACTGTACTCTACACTATCAAACTGCAGTACTGTACTCTACACTATCAAACTGCAGTACTGTACTCTACACTATCAAACTGCAGTACTGTACTCTACACTATCAAACTGCAGTACTGTACTCTACACTATCAAACTGCAGTACTGTACTCTACACTATCAAACTGCAGTATTGTACCATACAATATCAAACTGCAGTACTGTACTCTACACTATAAACTGCAGTACTGTACTCTACACTATCAAACTGCAGTACTGTACTCTAGACTATCAAACTGCAGTACTGTACTCTACACTATCAAACTGCAGTACTGTACTCTACACTATCAAACTGCAGTACTGTACTCTACACTATCAAACTGCAGTACTGTACTCTACACTATCAAACTGCAGTACTGTACTCTACACTATCAAACTGCAGTACTGTACTCTACACTATCAAACTGCAGTACTGTACTCTCTACACTATCAAACTGCAGTACTGTACTCTACACTATCAAACTGCAGTACTGTACTCTACACTATCAAACTGCAGTACTGTACTCTACACTATCAAACTGCAGTACTGTACTCTACACTATCAAACTGCAGTACTGTACTCTAGACTATAAACTGCAGTACTGTACTCTAGACTACCAAACTGCAGTATTGCACCATACAATATCAAAATGCAGTACTGTACTCTAGACTATAAACTGCAGTGCTGTACTCTACACTATATACTGTAATACTGTACTCTACACTATCAAACTGCAGTACTGTACTCTACACTATCAAACTGCAGTACTGTACTCTACACTATAAACTGCAGTACTGTACTCTACACAATAAACTGCAGTACTGTACTCTACATTATCAAACTGCAGTACAGTACTCTACTCTATCAAACTGCAGTACTGTACTCTACACTATCAAACTGCAGTACTGTACTCTACACTATCAAACTGCAGTACTGTACTCTACACTATCAAACTGCAGTACTGTACTCTACACTATCAAACTGCAGTACTGTACTCTACACTATCAAACTGCAGTACTGTACTCTACACTATAAACTGCAGTACTGTACTCTACACAATAAACTGCAGTACTGTACTCTACACTATCAAACTGCAGTACTGTACTCTACACTATCAAACTGCAGTACTGTACTCCACACTATCAAACTGCAGTACTGTACTCTACACTATCAAACTGCAGTACTGTACTCTACACTATCAAACTGCAGTACTGTACTCTACACTATCAAACTGCAGTACTGTACTCTACACTATCAAACTGCAGTACTGTACTCTACACTATCAAACTGCAGTACTGTACTCTACACTATCAAACTGCAGTACTGTACTCTACACTATCAAACTGCAGTACTGTACTCTACACTATCAAACTGCAGTACTGTACTCTACACTATCAAACTGCAGTACTGTACTCTACACTATCAAACTGCAGTACTGTACTCTACACTATCAAACTGCAGTACTGTACTCTACACTATAAACTGCAGTACTGTACTCTACACTCAAACTGCAGTACTCACACTATCAAACTGCAGTACTGTACTATCAAACTGCAGTACTGTACTCTACACTATCAAACTGCAGTACTGTACTCTACACTATCAAACTGCAGTACTGTACTCTACACTATCAAACTGCAGTACTGTACTCTACACTATCAAACTGCAGTACTGTACTCTACACTATCAAACTGCAGTACTGTACTCTACACTATCAAACTGCAGTACTGTACTCTACACTACCAAACTGCAGTACTGTACTCTACACTATCAAACTGCAGTACTGTACTCTACACTATCAAACTGCAGTACTGTACTCTACACTATCAAACTGCAGTACTGTACTCTACACTATCAAACTGCAGTACTGTACTCTACACTATCAAACTGCAGTACTGTACTCTACACTATCAAACTGCAGTACTGTACTCTACACTATCAAACTGCAGTACTGTACTCTACACTATCAAACTGCAGTACTGTACTCTACACTATCAAACCTGCAGTACTGTACTCTACACTATCAAACTGCAGTACCATTCACTATCAAACTGCAGTACTGTACTCTACACTATCAAACTGCAGTACTGTACGCTACACTATCAAACTGCAGTACTGTACTCTACACTATCAAACTGCAGTACTGTACTCTACACTATCAAACTGCAGTACTGTACTCTACACAATATCAAACTGCAGTACTGTACTCTACACAATAAACTACTGCAGTACTGTACTCTACACTATCAAACTGCAGTACTGTACTCTACACTATCAAACTGCAGTACTGTACTCTACACTATCAAACTGCAGTACTGTACTCTACACTATCAAACTGCAGTACTGTACTCTACACTATATAAACTGCAGTACTGTACTCTACACTATCAAACTGCAGTACTGTACTCTACACTACCAAACTGCAGTACTGTACTCTACACTACCAAACTGCAGTACTCTACACTATCAAACTGCAGTACTGTACTCTACACTATCAAACTGCAGCACTACTCTATACTCAAGTACTGCAGTCTCTACTCTACCAAACTGCAGTACTGTACTCTACACTATCAAACTGCAGTACTGTACTCTACACTATCAAACTGCAGTACTGTACTCTACACTATCAAACTGCAGTACTGTACTCTACACTATCAAACTGCAGTACTGTACTCTACACTATCAAACTGCAGTACTGTACTCTACACAATATCAAACTGCAGTACTGTACTCTACACTATCAAACTGCAGTACTGTACTCTACACTATCAAACTGCAGTACTGTACTCTACACTATCAAACTGCAGTACTGTACTCTACACTATCAAACTGCAGTACTGTACTCTACACTATCAAACTGCAGTACTGTACTCTACACTATAAACTGCAGTACTGTACTCTACACTATCAAACTGCAGTACTGTACTCTACACTATCAAACTGCAGTACTGTACTCTACACTATCAAACTGCAGTACTGTACTACACTATCAAACTGCAGTACTGTACTCTACACTATCAAACTGCAGTACTGTACTCTACACTATCAAACTGCAGTACTGTACTCTACACTATCAAACTGCAGTACTGTACTCTACACTATAAACTGCAGTACTGTACTCTACACTATCAAACTGCAGTACTGTACTCTACACTATCAAACTGCAGTACTGTACTCTACACTATCAAACTGCAGTACTGTACTCTACACTATCAAACTGCAGTACTGTACTCTACACTATCAAACTGCAGTACTGTACTCTACACTATCAAACTGCAGTACTGTACTCTACACTATCAAACTGCAGTACTGTACTCTACACTATCAAACTGCAGTACTCTACTCTACACTACCAAACTGCAGTGCTGTACTCTACACTATCAAACTGCAGTACTGTACTCTACACTATCAAACTGCAGTACTGTACTCTACACTATCAAACTGCAGTACTGTACTCTACACTATCAAACTGCAGTACTGTACTCTACACTATCAAACTGCAGTACTGTACTCTACACTATCAAACTGCAGTACTGTACTCTACACTATCAAACTGCAGTACTGTACTCTACACTATCAAACTGCAGTACTGTACTCTACACTATCAAACTGCAGTACTGTACTCTACACTATCAAACTGCAGTACTGTACTCTACACTATCAAACTGCAGTACTGTACTCTACACTATCAAACTGCAGTACTGTACTCTACACTATCAAACTGCAGTACTGTACTCTACACTATCAAACTGCAGTACTGTACTCTACACTATCAAACTGCAGTACTGTACTCTACACTACCAAACTGCAGTACTGTACTCTACACTACCAAACTGCAGTACTGTACTCTACACTATCAAACTGCAGTACTGTACTCTACACTATCAAACTGCAGTATTGTACCATACAATATCAAACTGCAGTACTGTACTCTACACTATCAAACTGCAGTACTGTACTCTACACTATCAAACTGCAGTACTGTACTCTACACTATCAAACTGCAGTACTGTACTCTACACTATCAAACTGCAGTACTGTACTCTACACTATCAAACTGCAGTACTGTACTCTACACTATCAAACTGCAGTACTGTACTCTACACTATCAAACTGCAGTACTGTACTCTACACTATCAAACTGCAGTACTGTACTCTACACTATCAAACTGCAGTACTGTACTCTACACTATCAAACTGCAGTACTGTACTCTACACTATCAAACTGCAGTACTGTACTCTACACTATCAAACTGCAGTACTGTACTCTACACTACCAAACTGCAGTACTGTACTCTACACTATCACACTGCAGTACTGTACTCTACACTATCAAACCGCACTAGTATTCACTATCAAACTGCAGTATTGCACCATACAATATCAAACTACAGTACTGTACTCCACACTATAAACTGCAGTACTGTACTCTACACTACCAAACTGCAGTACTGTACTCTACACTATCAAACTGCAGTACTGTACTCTACACTATCAAACTGCAGTACTGTACTCTACACTATCAAACTGCAGTACTGTACTCTACACTATAAACTGCAGTACTGCAGTACTGTACTCTACACTATCAAACTGCAGTACTGTACTCTACACTATCAAACTGCAGTACTGTACTCTACACTATCAAACTGCAGTACTGTACTCTCTACACTATCAAACTGCAGTACTGTACTCTACACTACCAAACTGCAGTACTGTACTCTACACTATCACACTGCAGTACTGTACTCTACACTATCAAACCGCACTAGTATTCACTATCAAACTGCAGTACTGTACTCTGCACTATAAACTGCAGTACTGTACTCTACACTATCAAACTGCAGTACTGTACTCTACACTATCAAACTGCAGTACTGTACTCTACACTATCAAACTGCAGTACTGTACTCTACACTATCAAACTGCAGTACTGTACTCTACACTATCAAACTGCAGTACTGTACTCTACACTATCAAACTGCAGTACTGTACTCTACACTATCAAACTGCAGTACTGTACTCTACACTATCAAACTGCAGTACTGTACTCTACACTATCAAACTGCAGTACTGTACTCTACACTATCAAACTGCAGTACTGTACTCTACACTATCAAACTGCAGTACTGTACTCTACACTACACTATCAAACTGCAGTACTGTACTCTACACTATCAAACTGCAGTACTGTACTCTACACTATCAAACTGCACTAGCATTCACTATCAAACTGCAGTACTGTACTCTACACTATCAAACTGCAGTACTGTACTCTACACTATCAAACTGCAGTACTGTACTCTACACTATCAAACTGCAGTACTGTACTCTACACTATCAAACTGCAGTACTGTACTCTACACTATCAAACTGCAGTACTGTACTCTACACTATCAAACTGCAGTACTGTACTCTACACTATCAAACTGCAGTACTGTACTCTACACTATAAACTGCAGTACTGTACTCTACACTATCAAACTGCAGTACTGTACTCTACACTATCAAACTGCAGTACTGTACTCTACACTATCAAACTGCAGTACTGTACTCTACACTATCAAACTGCAGTACTGTACTCTACACTATAAACTGCAGTACTGTACTCTACACTATCAAACTGCAGTACTGTACTCTACACTATCAAACTGCAGTACTGTACTCTACACTATCAAACTGCAGTACTGTACTCTACACTATCAAACTGCAGTACTGTACTCTACACTATCAAATGCAGAACTGTACTCTACACTATCAAACTGCAGTACTGTACACTATCAAACTGCAGTACTGTACTCTACACTATCAAACTGCAGTACTGTACTCTACACTATCAAACTGCAGTACTGTACTCTACACTATCAAACTGCAGTACTGTACTCTACACTATCAAACTGCAGTACTGTACTCTACACTATCAAACTGCAGTACTGTACTCTACACTATCAAACTGCAGTACTGTACTCTACACTATCAAACTGCAGTACTGTACTCTACACTATCAAACTGCAGTACTGTACTCTACACTATCAAACTGCAGTACTGTACTCTACACTATCAAACTGCAGTACTGTACTCTACACTATCAAACTGCAGTACTGTACCATACAATATCAACCTGCAGTACTGTACTCTACACTACCAAACTGCAGTACTGTACTCTACACTATCAAACTGCAGTACTGTACTCTACACTATCAAACTGCAGTACTGTACTCTACACTATCAAACTGCAGTACTGTACTCTACACTATAAACTGCAGTACTGTACTCTACACTATCAAACTGCAGTACTGTACTCTACACTATCAAACTGCAGTACTGTACTCTACACTATCAAACTGCAGTACTGTACTCTACACTATCAAACTGCAGTACTGTACTCTACACTATCAAACTGCAGTACTGTACTCTACACTATCAAACTGCAGTACTGTACTCTACACTATCAAACTGCAGTACTGTACTCTACACTATCAAACTGCAGTACTGTACTCTACACTATCAAACTGCAGTACTGTACTCTACACTATCAAACTGCAGTACTGTACCATACAATATCAAACTGCAGTACTGTACTCTACACTATCAAACTGCAGTACTGTACTCTACACTATCAAACTGCAGTACTGTACTCTACACTATCAAACTGCAGTACTGTACTCTACACTATCAAACTGCAGTACTGTACTCTACACTATAAACTGCAGTACTGTACTCTACACTATCAAACTGCAGTACTGTACTCTACACTATCAAACTGCAGTACTGTACTCTACACTATCAAACTGCAGTACTGTACTCTACACTATCAAACTGCAGTACTGTACTCTACACTATCAAACTGCAGTACTGTACTCTACACTATCAAACTGCAGTACTGTACTCTACACTATCAAACTGCAGTACTGTACTCTACACTATCAAACTGCAGTACTGTACTCTACACTACCAAACTGCAGTACTGTACTCTACACTATCAAACTGCAGTACTGTACTCTACACTATCAAACTGCAGTACTGTACTCTACACTATCAAACTGCAGTACTGTACTCTACACTATCAAACTGCAGTACTGTACTCTACACTATCAAACTGCAGTACTGTACTCTACACTATCAAACTGCAGTACTGTACTCTACACTATCAAACTGCAGTACTGTACTCTACACTATCAAACTGCAGTACTGTACTCTACACTATCAAACTGCAGTACTGTACTCTACACTATCAAACTGCAGTACTGTACTCTACACTATCAAACTGCAGTACTGTACTCTACACTATCAAACTGCAGTACTGTACTCTACACTATCAAACTGCAGTACTGTACTCTACACTATCAAACTGCAGTACTGTACTCTACACTATCAAACTGCAGTACTGTACTCTACACTATCAAACTGCAGTACTGTACTCTACACTATCAAACTGCAGTACTGTACTCTACACTATCAAACTGCAGTACTGTACTCTACACTATCAAACTGCAGTACTGTACTCTACACTATCAAACTGCAGTACTGTACTCTACACTATAAACTGCAGTACTGTACTCTACACTATCAAACTGCAGTACTGTACTCTACACTATCAAACTGCAGTACTGTACTCTACACTATCAAACTGCAGTACTGTACTCTACACTATCAAACTGCAGTACTGTACTCTACACTATCAAACTGCAGTACTGTACTCTACACTATCAAACTGCAGTACTGTACTCTACACTATCAAACTGCAGTACTGTACTCTACACTATCAAACTGCAGTACTGTACTCTACACTATCAAACTGCAGTACTGTACTCTACACTATCAAACTGCAGTACTGTACTCTACAACTATCAAACTGCAGTACTGTACTCTACACTATCAAACTGCAGTACTGTACTCTACACTATCAAACTGCAGTACTGTACTCTACACTATCAAACTGCAGTACTGTACTCTACACTATAAACTGCAGTACTGTACTCTACACTATCAAACTGCAGTACTGTACTCTACACTATCAAACTGCAGTACTGTACTCTACACTATCAAACTGCAGTACTGTACTCTACACTATCAAACTGCAGTACTGTACTCTACACTATAAACTGCAGTACTGTACTCTACACTATCAAACTGCAGTACTGTACACTACACACTGTATACACTACACACTGCAAACCTGCAGTACTGTACTCTACACTATCAAACTGCAGTACTGTACTCTACACTATCAAACTGCAGTACTGTACTCTCTACACTATCAAACTGCAGTACTGTACTCTACACTATCAAACTGCAGTACTGTACTCTACACTATCAAACTGCAGTACTGTACACTATCAAACTGCAGTACTGTACTCTACACTATCAAACTGCAGTACTGTACTCTACACTATCAAACTGCAGTACTGTACTCTCTACACTATCAAACTGCAGTACTGTACTCCTACACTATCAAACTGCAGTACTGTGCTCTACACTATCAAACTGCAGTACTGTACTCTACACTATCAAACTGCAGTACTGTACTCTACACTATCAAACTGCACTGTACTCTCACTATCAAACTGCAGTACTCTACTCTACACTACCAAACTGCAGTACTGTACTCTACACTATCAAACTGCAGTACTGTACTCTACACTATCAAACTGCAGTACTGTACTCTACACTATCAAACTGCAGTACTGTACTCTACACTATCAAACTGCAGTACTGTACTCTACACTATCAAACTGCAGTACTGTACTCTACACTATCAAACTGCAGTACTGTACTACACTATCAAACTGCAGTACTGCTGTACTCTACACTATCAAACTGCAGTACTGTACTCTACACTATCAAACTGCAGTACTGTACTCTACACTATCAAACTGCAGTACTGTACTCTACACTATCAAACTGCAGTTCTGTACTCTACACTATCAAACTGCAGTACTCTACTCTACACTACAAAACTGCAGTACTGTACTCTACACTATCAAACTGCAGTACTGTACTCCACACTATAAACTGCAGTACTGTACTCTACACTATCAAACTGCAGTACTGTACTCTCTACACTATCAAACTGCAGTACTGTACTCTACACTATCAAACTGCAGTACTGTACTCCACACTATAAACTGCAGTACTGTACTCTACACTATCAAACTGCAGTACTGTACTCTACACTATCAAACTGCAGTACTGTACTCTACACTATCAAACTGCAGTACTGTACTCTACACTATCAAACTGCAGTACTGTACTCTACACTATCAAACTGCAGTACTGTACTCTACACTATCAAACTGCAGTACTGTACTCTACACTATCAAACTGCAGTACTGTACTCTACACTATCAAACTGCAGTACTGTACTCTACACTACCAAACTGCAGTACTGTACTCTACACTATCAAACTGCAGTACTGTACTCTACACTATCAAACTACAGTACTGTACCATACAATATCAAACTGCAGTACTGTACTCTACATTATCAGGCTACGTGGTGGGGACATTTTGGACTCATACCCAAAACAAAGATATGCTATATTATATTGACATAGATATAATTGGATCGCATATTTCAAATGATGGAATTACTCTCTTCAACGTTTTTTGTAATAAAAGATATTCAATGGATAGCTTCGTCTGTTTTAAAGTTTCTTGTACTATATATAGAAATGCAGTTGAAGCTTCTTGTGAATACCGCCTCCACCAGAGACACATTATATACCGATCACTGGGATAAATAATACAGACAACCCTAGTCAAACCTACAGACAGCCCTAGGAGTCACACCTACAGACAACCCTAGGAGTCAAACCCACAGACAACGCTAGGAGTCAAACCTACAGACAACCCTAGGAGTCAAACCTACAGACAACCCTAGGAGTCAAACCTACAGACAAGCCTAGGAGTCAAACCTACAGACAGCCCTAGGAGTCAAACCTACAGACAACCCTAGGAGTCAAACCCACAGACAACGCTAGGAGTCAAACCTACAGACAACCCTAGGAGTCAAACCTACAGACAACCCTAGGAGTCAAACCTACAGACAACCCTAGGAGTCAAACCTACAGACAACCCTAGGAGTCAAACCCACAGACAACCCTAGGAGTCAAACCTACAGACAACCCTAGGAGTCAAACCCACAGACAACCCTAGGAGTCAAACCTACAGACAACCTAGGAGTCAAACCCACAGACAACCTAGGAGTCAAACCTACAGACAACCCTAAGAGTCACACCACAGACAACCCTAGGAGTCAAACCTACAGACAACCCTAGGAGTCAAACATACAGACAACCCTAGGAGTCAAACCTGCAGACAACCCTAGTAGTCACACCACAGACAACCCTAGGAGTCAAACCCACAGACAACCCTAGGAGTCAAACCTATAGACAACCCTAGGAGTCAAACCTACAGACAACCCTAGGAGTCAAACCTACAGACAACCCTAGGAGTCAAACCTACAGACAACCCTAAGAGTCACACCACAGACAACCCTAGGAGCCAAACCTACAGACAACCCTAGGAGTCAAACCTACAGACAACCCTAGGAGTCAAACCTACAGACAACCCTAGGAGTCAAACCTACAGACAACCCTAGGAGTCACACCACAGACAACCCTAGGAGTCAAACCTACAGACAACCCTAGGAGTCAAACCCACAGACAACCCTAGTAGTCAAACCTACAGACAACCCTAGGAGTCAAACCTACAGACAACCCTAGGAGTCAAACCTACAGACAACCCTAGGAGTCAAACCTACAGACAACCCTAGGAGTCAAACCTACAGACAACCATAGGAGTCAAACCCACAGACAACCCTAGGAGTCAAACCCACAGACTGAAGAACAAACTGAGTCCAGTATTACAGCCTTCGTTAGAGAGTGAAACCCTGTCATAAAATGTACTATTCACATTTCTATAATTATTTAAGCCCTTTACCCTTCCACATCAGAACAGTGATTACTTCAGGACACGGACCCTCTGTTCCCTCTGAGAGCATACTTCTCAGGGATGAAGTCTATCATCTGTTTGGGCTTGAGTGTACACTTCTGAGCGGAATGCGCTTGTAGGAGGGTCCAACAGCCAGTAAATCTCCTGCAATCCGGCATGAGCACACTAAAAATTACACTCCCCATCTGAATTAGCATGCTTGTGTTCACTTGAATACAAGTTAGATTTGGTAGGCTACATGCTTGCGTTTTGCAGTGAATGTGTTGAAACCAAAAATTCAAAGATTAAAAAGATTTTTTTTAATGTGTTATTTTCAAGGTTTGAGTCAGATGACTCTCTATCTGTGGTCCACCAGGTTAAATCTCCACTGGAGACAGCCTAACAGCCTAATCAGCTCTGCTAGTCTCCACTGGAGACAGCCTAACAGCCTAATCAGCTCTGCTAGTCTCCACTGGAGACAGCCTAACAGCCTAATCAGCTCTGCTAGTCTCCAGTGGAGACAGCCTAACAGCCTAATCAGCTCTGCTAGTCTCCAGTGGAGACAGCCTAACAGCCTAATCAGCTCTGCTGGTCTCCACTGGAGACAGCCTAACAGCCTAATCAGCTCTGCTAGTCTCCAGTGGAGACAGCCTAACAGCCTAATCAGCACTACTGGGGTGAGTGAAATGGTCAAATGTAACATGTATTTCATGTACACTGTAATTGTTTGAATGGCAATTATTTCATGACTAATACATTCTCTTAGTTGAATTGAGTAAATGCATTCTTCGTTTTTACAGAGCAATCTTTGATTGCCTATATGGTCATAATGTAGTAGTTGTTAATTCCACTATACACATAGCACATACGTGGTAACCCAAAGACAACCCTGAGGTATTTGACTGAATAATTGAATGGTAGGACATTGTTTGGCAGTATTATCTATTTGACTGAATAATTGAAAGGTAGGACACTGGTTGGCAGTATTATCTATTTGACTGAATAATTGAATGGTAGGACATTGTTTGGCAGTATTATCTATTTGACTGAATAATTGAATGGTAGGACACTGGTTGGCAGTATTATCTATTTGACTGAATAATTGAATGGTAGGACATTGTTTGGCAGTATTATCAATTTGACTGAATAATTGAATGGTAGGACATTGTTTGGCAGTATTATCAATTTGACTGAATAATTGAATGGTAGGACATTGTTTGGCAGTATTATCAATTTGACTGAATAATTGAATGGTAGGACACTGGTTGGCAGTATTATCTATTTGACTGAATAATTGAATGGTAGGACATTGTTTGGCAGTATTATCTATTTGACTGAATAATTGAATGGTAGGACATTGTTTGGCAGTATTATCTATTTGACTGAATAATTGAATGGTAGGACACTGGTTGGCAGTATTATCTATTTGACTGAATAATTGAATGGTAGGACACTGGTTGGCAGTATTATCTATTTGACTGAATAATTGAATGGTAGGACACTGGTTGGCAGTATTATCTATTTGACTGAATAATTGAATGGTAGGACACTGGTTGGCAGTATTATCTATTTGACTGAATAATTGAATGGTAGGACACTGGTTGGCAGTATTATCTATTTGACTGAATAATTGAATGGTAGGACACTGGTTGGCAGTATTATCTATTTGACTGAATAATAGAATGGTAGGACACTGGTTGGCAGTATTATCTATTTGACTGAATAATTGAATGGTAGGACACTGGTTGGCAGTATTATCTATTTGACTGAATAATTGAATGGTAGGACACTGGTTGGCAGTATTATCTATTTGACTGAATAATTGAATGGTAGGACACTGGTTGGCAGTATTATCTATTTGACTGAATAATTGAATGGTAGGACACTGGTTGGCAGTATTATCTATTTGACTGAATAATAGAATGGTAGGACACTGGTTGGCAGTATTATCTATTTGACTGAATAATTGAATGGTAGGACACTGGTTGGCAGTATTATCTATTTGACTGAATAATTGAATGGTAGGACACTGGTTGGCAGTATTATCTATTTGACTGAATAATTGAATGGTAGGACACTGGTTGGCAGTATTATCTATTTGACTGAATAATAGAATGGTAGGACACTGGTTGGCAGTATTATCTATTTGACTGAATAATTGAATGGTAGGACACTGGTTGGCAGTATTATCTATTTGACTGAATAATTGAATGGTAGGACACTGGTTGGCAGTATTATCTATTTGACTGAATAATTGAATGGTAGGACACTGGTTGGCAGTATTATCTATTTGACTGAATAATTGAATGGTAGGACACTGGTTGGCAGTATTATCTATTTGACTGAATAATAGAATGGTAGGACACTGGTTGGCAGTATTATCTATTTGACTGAATAATAGAATGGTAGGACACTGGTTGGCAGTATTATCTATTTGACTGAATAATTGAATGGTAGGACACTGGTTGGCAGTATTATCTATTTGACTGAATAATTGAATGGTAGGACACTGGTTGGCAGTATTATCTATTTGACTGAATAATTGAATGGTAGGACACTGGTTGGCAGTATTATCTATTTGACTGAATAATAGAATGGTAGGACACTGGTTGGCAGTATTATCTATTTGACTGAATAATTGAATGGTAGGACACTGGTTGGCAGTATTATCTATTTGACTGAATAATTGAATGGTAGGACACTGGTTGGCAGTATTATCTATTTGACTGAATAATTGAATGGTAGGACACTGGTTGGCAGTATTATCTATTTGACTGAATAATAGAATGGTAGGACACTGGTTGGCAGTATTATCTATTTGACTGAATAATTGAATGGTAGGACACTGGTTGGCAGTATTATCTATTTGACTGAATAATTGAATGGTAGGACACTGGTTGGCAGTATTATCTATTTGACTGAATAATTGAATGGTAGGACACTGGTTGGCAGTATTATCTATTTGACTGAATAATTGAATGGTAGGACACTGGTTGGCAGTATTATCTATTTGACTGAATAATAGAATGGTAGGACACTGGTTGGCAGTATTATCTATTTGACTGAATAATTGAATGGTAGGACACTGGTTGGCAGTATTATCTATTTGACTGAATAATATAATGGTAGGACACTGGTTGGCAGTATTATCTATTTGACTGAATAATTGAATGGTAGGACACTGGTTGGCAGTATTATCTATTTGACTGAATAATTGAATGGTAGGACACTGGTTGGCAGTATTATCTATTTGACTGAATAATTGAATGGTAGGACACTGGTTGGCAGTATTATCTATTTGACTGAATAATATAATGGTAGGACACTGGTTGGCAGTATTATCTATTTGACTGAATAATAGAATGGTAGGACACTGGTTGGCAGTATTATCTATTTGACTGAATAATTGAATGGTAGGACACTGGTTGGCAGTATTATCTATTTGACTGAATAATAGAATGGTAGGACACTGGTTGGCAGTATTATCTATTTGACTGAATAATTGAATGGTAGGACACTGGTTGGCAGTATTATCTATTTGACAGAATAATTGAATGGTAGGACACTGGTTGGCAGTATTATCTATTTGACAGAATAATTGAATGGTAGGACACTGGTTGGCAGTATTATCTATTTGACTGAATAATAGAATGGTAGGACACTGGTTGGCAGTATTATCTATTTGTATCTAGAGTCTTAATAACTGCACAGGGGTGCAATATTACACTTGTTCCTTACAGTCATACTGAGAGGTGATGTAATGATTTGCTAGATCCTCCAGAGAGGCGTTTTTTTCTCAACATTAACGGAGTCAGATTGATACATGCAGTTTATTATATTCAACGTAACGTCTACTTAATGGTTGGATCAGTTCCATCCTCTAGAAAAAGGGGGCGACCATCCTCTGTCGATGTGGATTTCCACCACACTACAATGCCATCCTTAGGGCCAATGACCTTATGAACAAACCCCAAGGAGACAAATGTTGAGTTTAATAATAAGAACATGTCTGGTTTGTTGATTTCTCCTCAGTGTCCTCAACCTGGACAATGAGAGACCATTTCACATAGGATGGAGGC
Organism: Brachymystax lenok tsinlingensis; assembly: GCA_030435695.1. NCBI lineage: Eukaryota > Metazoa > Chordata > Actinopteri > Salmoniformes > Salmonidae > Brachymystax > Brachymystax lenok. The sequence continues at coordinate 51,772,600 of CM059792.1, forward strand.
CGGGTGATGTGGATCCTACATTTCCTACAGGACACAGCAGGTCAAGGTGGGACAGCGGAAAAGACCACCACTAGCATGTGACCTCCTATACACAATGACCTGATTGACCCAGACCTCCTATACACAATGACCTGATTGACCCCATACATCCTATACACAATGACCTGATTGACCTCAGACATCCTATACACAATGACCTGATTGACCCCAGACATCCTATACACAATGACCTGATTGACCTCAGACATCCTCTACACAATGACCTGATTGACCCCAGACCTCCTATACACAATGACCTGATTGACCCCAGACCTCCTATACACAATGACCTGATTGACCCCAGACCTCCTATACACAATGACCTGATTGACCCCAGACATCCTATACACAATGACCTGATTGACCCCAGACATCCTATACACAATGACCTGATTGACCTCAGACATCCTATACACAATGACCTGATTGACCCCAGACATCCTCTACACAATGACCTGATTGACCCCAGACATCCTATACACAATGACCTGATTGACCCCAGACATCTTATACACTTATCCCACAACACCTGCATATCAACCTATCAGAATTCAGAATCCAAACCACTTTATAAAATGTACCCAGGTCCACAAGTCGATGCCAGAGCCACTCCTTCAGTAGACAAGACTGGCTAGCCGAGACCAGAACCTGCAATACAAGTAGAGATGCACTACCAATGAGTTACATGGAAAGTTTAGAGAAATTGCTGTTTTTGCTGTGCATTGTCTCTCTCAACACTCTTCCCTTTCAGTACATCTCTCTCATTCTTCCTTCCCTCTCTCCATTTTCACCTGTGTAAGAGGCAGCTATTTGACCGTGAAGTGGATGTATGACCACCGGGATGAGCCAATTTTACAATTGAGACACCTAGAAGGTAGGTGAGGTGGAGAGAGAGAGAGAGGAGACTGGAGAGAAGGAGAGGGAGGAGGGAGGCAAGAGAGAGGAATGTGGAGAGAAAGAGAGAGGAGAGAGGTGAGTAGGGAGAAACAGAGGGAGGTGAGAGAAGAGAGGACTGGGGAAAAGGAGATGGAGGAGAGAGGAAAGAGAGGATAGTAGAGAGAAAGAGAGGGAGGAGAGAGGAAAGATGGAGAGGTGGAGAGAGGAGAGAGAGAGAGAGAGGACTGGGGAGAAATAGAGGGAGGAGAGAGGAAAGAGATGAATGTGGAGAGAAAGAGAGGGAGAAGAGAGGAGAGAGAGAACGGACTGGGGAGAAAGACTGGGAGGAGAGAGAAGAGAGAAGAATGCGGAGAGAAAGGAGAGAGAGAGAGGATAGTAGAGAGAAAGAGAGAGAGAGGAAAGATAGAGGTCAGGTGGAGAGAGAGAGAGAGAGAGGAGTGGGGAGAAAGAGAGTCAGGAGAGAGAGAGAGAGAGAGAGAGAGAGAGAGAGAGAGAGAGAGAGAGAGAGAGAGAGAGAGAGAGAGAGAGAGAGAAGAGGCAGGAGAGAGAGGGAGGAGGGATGAGGAGAGAGACAAAGGAGGGAGAAGAGAGGGATGGGAAGTGATGTATGAGCAGGTAGAAAGGTGAGGTAAGGAGCATGGGTCATTAACAGTGCTGATGAAGGTCTCCTGGGGTTAACGTTGCATGTGAGAGAGAGGAGAAGCAGGAAAGAATGGGATAGATCGACAGAGAGAAATGGATCTGGGCTGCTGGAGGAATAGTTTATTCATGTAGGTTTTTCATGACGCATGGCCTGTCACCAGAATCTCTTTCACTCCTCTCTCTCTTCCCTCCTCGCCGTCTCTCATGTCTTCTCTCTCGTCCCTCCTCTCCGTCTCTCATGTCTTCTCTCTTCCCTCCTCTCCGTCTCTCATGTCTTCTCTCTCGTCCCTCCTCTCTGTCTCTCATGTCTTCTCTCTTCCCTCCTGTCCGTCTCTCATGTCTTCTCTCTCGTCCCTCCTCTCCGTCTCTCATGTCTTCTCTCTCTTCCCTCTACGTCTCTCATGTCTTCTCTCTCTTCCCTCCTCTCCGTCTCTCATGTCTTCTCTCTCGTCCCTCCTCTCCGTCTCTCATGTCTTCTCTCTTCCCTCCTGTCCGTCTCTCATGTCTTCTCTCTCGTCCCTCCTCTCCGTCTCTCATGTCTTCTCTCTCTTCCCTCTCCGTCTCTCATGTCTTCTCTCTCTTCCCTCTCCGTCTCTCATGTCTTCTCTCTTCCCTCTCCGTATCTCATGTCTTCTCTCTCGTCCCTCCTCTCCGTCTCTCATGTCTTCTCTCTTCCCTCTCCGTCTCTCATGTCTTCTCTCTTCCCTCCTCTCCGTCTCTCATGTCTTCTCTCTTCCCTCCTGTCCGTCTCTCATGTCTTCTCTCTCGTCCCTCCTCTCCGTCTCTCATGTCTTCTCTCTTCCCTCTCCGTCTCTCATGTCTTCTCTCTCGTCCCTCCTCTCCGTCTCTCATGTCTTCTCTCTTCCCTCTCCGTCTCTCATGTCTTCTCTCTTCCCTCCTCTCCGTGCTTCTAGTTCTGACCATGCAGTAATATCTAACAAGTAATCAAACAATTCCCCAACAACTACCTAATACACACAAATCTAAAGGGGTGAATGAGAATATGTACATATAAATATATGGATGAGCGATGGCCGAGCGGCATAGGCAAGATGCAATAGATGGTATAATATACAGTATATACATATGAGATGAGTAAAGTAAGACATTATTAAACATTATTAAAGTGGCATTATTTAAAGTGACTAGTGATCCATTATTTAAAGTGGCCAGCGATTGGGTCTCCATGTAGGCAGCAGCCACTAAATGATAGTTATGGCTGTTTAACAGTCTGATGGCCTTGAGATAGAAGCTGTTTTTCAGTATATCGGTCCCAGCTTTGATGCACCTGTACTGACCTCGCCTTCTGGATGATAGACAGCTGGTATAGTAACTACTAGAACAGACAGCTAGTATAGTAACTACTAGAAACGACAGCTAGTATAGTAACACTAGAACAAGACAGATAGTTAAGTAACACTAGAACAGACAGCTAGTATAGTAACACTAGAACAGACAGCTAGTATAGTAATTACTAGAACAGACAGCTAGTATAGTAATTACTAGAACAGACAGCTAGTATAGTAACTACTAGAACAGACAGCTAGTATAGTAATTACTAGAACAGACAGCTAGTATAGTAACTATAGTAACAGACAGCTAGTATAGTAACTATAATAACAGACAGCTGGTATAGTAACACTAGAACAGACAGCTAGTTAAGTAACACTAGAACAGACAGCTAGTATAGTAACTACTAGAACAGACAGCTAGTATAGTAACTACTAGAACAGACAGCTAGTATAGTAACACTAGAACAGAAAGCTAGTATAGTAACTACTAGAACAGACAGCTAGTATAGTAACTACTAGAACAGACAGCTAGTATAGTAACTACTAGAACAGACAGCTAGTATAGTAACTACTAGAACAGACAGCTAGTATAGTAACTACTAGAACAGACAGCTAGTATAGCAACTACTAGAACAGACAGCTAGTATAGTAACTATAATAACAGACAGCTAGTATAGTAACTACTAGAACAGACAGATAGTATATTAACTACTAGAACAGACAGCTAGTATAGTAACTATAGTAACAGACAGCTAGTATAGTAACTATAGTAACAGACAGCTAGTATAGTAACTATAGTAACAGACAGCTAGTATAGTAACTATAGTAACAGACAGCTAGTATAGTAACTATAGTAACAGACAGCTAGTATAGTAACTATAGTAACAGACAGCTAGTATAGTAACTACTAGAACAGACAGCTAGTATAGTAATTACTAGAACAGACAGCTAGTATAGTAACTATAATAACATACAGCTAGTATAGTAATTACTAGAACAGACAGCTAGAATAGTAATTGATAGAACAGACAGTTAGTATAGTAACTACTAGAACAGACAGCTGGTATAGTAACTACTAGAACAGACAGCTAGTATAGTAACTATAATAACAGACAGCTAGTATAGTAATTACTAGAACAGACAGCTAGTAAAGTAACTACTAGAACAGACAGTTAGTATAGTAACTATAATAACAGACAGCTAGTATAGTAACTATTAGAACAGACAGCTGGTATAGTAATTACTAGAACAGACAGCTAGAATAGTAACTATAATAACATACAGCTAGTATAGTAACTACTAGAACAGACAGATAGTATAGTAACTACTAGAACAGACAGTTAGTATAGTAACTATAATAACAGACAGCTAGTATAGTAACTATTAGAACAGACAGCTGGTATAGTAACTACTAGAACAGACAGCTAGTATAGTAACTACTAGAACAGACAGCTAGTATAGTAATTACTAGAACAGACAGCTAGTATAGTAATTACTAGAACAGACAGCTAGTATAGTAACTACTAGAACAGACAGCTAGTATAGTAACTACTAGAACAGACAGCTAGTATAGTAACTATTAGAACAGACAGCTAGTATAGTAACTACTAGAACAGACAGTTAGTATAGTAACTATAATAACAGACAGTTAGTATAGTAACTATTAGAACAGACAGCTGGTATAGTAACTACTAGAACAGACAGTTAGTATAGTAACTACTAGAACAGACAGCTAGTATAGTAATTACTAGAACAGACAGCTAGTATAGTAACTACTAGAACAGACAGCTAGTATAGTAATTACTAGAACAGACAGCTAGTATAGTAACTACTAGAACAGACAGCTAGTATAGTAACTACTAGAACATACAGCTAGTATAGTAACTACTAGAACAGACAGCTAGTATAGTAACTACTAGAACAGACAGCTAGTATAGTAACTATTAGAACAGACAGCTAGTATAGTAACTACTAGAACAGACAGTTAGTATAGTAACTATAATAACAGACAGCTAGTATAGTAACTATTAGAACAGACAGCTGGTATAGTAACTACTAGAACAGACAGTTAGTATAGTAACTATTAGAACAGACAGCTGGTATAGTAACTACTAGAACAGACAGTTAGTATAGTAACTATAATAACAGACAGCTAGTATAGTAACTATAATAACAGACAGCTAGTATAGTAACTACTAGAACAGACAGCTAGTATAGTAACTACTAGAACAGACAGCTAGTATAGTAACTATAATAACAGACAGCTAGTATAGTAACTATAATAGAACAGACAGCTAGTATAGTAACTATTAGAACAGACAGCTAGTATAGTAACTACTATAACAGACAGCTAGTATAGTAACTATTAGAACAGACAGCTGGTATAGTAACTACTAGAACAGACAGCTAGTATAGTAATTACTAGAACAGACAGCTAGTATAGTAACTACTAGAACAGACAGCTAGTATAGTAACTATAATAACAGACAGTTAGTATAGTAACTATTAGAACAGACAGCTGGTATAGTAACTACTAGAACAGACAGCTAGTATAGTAACTATAATAACAGACAGTTAGTATAGTAACTATTAGAACAGACAGCTGGTATAGTAACTACTAGAACAGACAGCTAATATAGTAACTACTAGAACAGACAGTTAGTATAGTAACTATAATAACAGACAGTTAGTATAGTAACTACTAGAACAGACAGTTAGTATAGTAACTATAATAACAGACAGTTAGTATAGTTACTACTAGAACAGACAGCTAGTATAGTAACTACTAGAACAGACAGCTAGTATAGTAACTACTAGAACAGACAGCTAGTATAGTAACTATTAGAACAGACAGCTGGTATAGTAACTACTAGAACAGACAGCTAGTATAGTAATTACTAGAACAGACAGCTAGTATAGTAACTACTAGAACAGACAGCTAGTATAGTAACTACTAGAACAGACAGCTAGTATAGTAACTATAATAACAGACAGTTAGTATAGTAACTATTAGAACAGACAGCTGGTATAGTAACTACTAGAACAGACAGCTAATATAGTAACTACTAGAACAGACAGTTAGTATAGTAACTATAATAACAGACAGTTAGTATAGTAACTACTAGAACAGACAGTTAGTATAGTAACTATAATAACAGACAGTTAGTATAGTTACTACTAGAACAGACAGCTAGTATAGTAACTACTAGAACAGACAGCTAGTATAGTAACTACTAGAACAGACAGCTAGTATAGTAACTATTAGAACAGACAGCTGGTATAGTAACTACTAGAACAGACAGTTAGTATAGTAACTATAATAACAGACAGCTAGTATAGTAACTACTAGAACAGACAGCTAGTATAGTAACTACTAGAACAGACAGCTAGTATAGTAACTACTAGAACAGACAGCTAGTATAGTAACTACTAGAACAGACAGCTAGTATAGTAACTACTAGAACAGACAGCTAGTATAGTAACTACTAGAACAGACAGCTAGTATAGTAACTACTAGAACAGACAGCTAGTATAGTAACTATAGTAACAGACAGCTAGTATAGTAACTATAGTAACAGACAGCTAGTATAGTAACTATAATAACAGACAGCTAGTATAGTAACTATTAGAACAGACAGCTGGTATAGTAACTACTAGAACAGACAGTTAGTATAGTAACTATAATAACAGACAGCTAGTATAGTAACTACTAGAACAGACAGCTGGTATAGTAACTACTAGAACAGACAGCTAGTATAGTAACTATAATAACAGACAGCTAGTATAGTAACTATAATAACAGACAGCTAGTATAGTAACTACTAGAACAGACAGCTAGTATAGTAACTACTAGAACAGACAGCTAGTATAGTAACTACTAGAACAGACAGCTAGTATAGTAATTACTAGAACAGACAGCTAGTATAGTAACTATAATAACATACAGCTAGTATAGTAACTACTAGAACAGACAGCTAGTATAGTAACTACTAGAACAGACAGCTAGTATAGTAACTATAGTAACAGACATCTAGTATAGTAACTATAGTAACAGACAGCTAGTATAGTAACTATAGTAACAGACAGCTAGTATAGTAACTATAGTAACAGACAGCTAGTATAGTAACTACTAGAACAGACAGCTGGTATAGTAACTATAATAACAGACAGCTAGTATAGTAACTAATAGAACAGACAGTTAGTATAGTAACTACTAGAACAGACAGCTAGTATAGTCACTACTAGAACAGACAGCTAGTATAGTAATTACTAGAACAGACAGCTAGTATAGTAACTATAATAACAGACAGCTAGTATAGTAACTACTAGAACAGACAGCTAGTATAGTAACTACTAGAACAGACAGCTGGTATAGTAACTACTAGAACAGACAGCTAGTATAGTAACTGTAATAACAGACAGCTAGTATAGTAATTACTAGAACAGACAGCTAGTATAGTAACTACTAGAACAGACAGCTAGTATAGTAACTAATAGAACAGACAGTTAGTATAGTAACTACTAGAACAGACAGCTAGTATAGTAACTACTAGAATAGACAGCTAGTATAGTAACTATAATAACAGACAGCTAGTATAGTAATTACTAGAACAGACAGCTAGTATAGTAACTACTAGAACAGACAGTTAGTATAGTAACTATAATAACAGACAGCTAGTATAGTAACTATAATAACAGACAGCTAGTATAGTAACTACTAGAACAGACAGCTAGTATAGTAACTACTAGAACAGACAGCTAGTATAGTAACTACTAGAACAGACAGCTAGTATAGTAATTACTAGAACAGACAGCTAGTATAGTAACTATAATAACATACAGCTAGTATAGTAACTACTAGAACAGACAGCTAGTATAGTAACTACTAGAACAGACAGCTAGTATAGTAACTATAGTAACAGACAGCTAGTATAGTAACTATAGTAACAGACAGCTAGTATAGTAACTATAATAACAGACAGCTAGTATAGTAACTATTAGAACAGACAGCTGGTATAGTAACTACTAGAACAGACAGTTAGTATAGTAACTATAATAACAGACAGCTAGTATAGCAACTATAATACCATACAGCTAGTATAGTAACTACTAGAACAGACAGCTAGTATAGTAACTACTAGAACAGACAGCTAGTATAGTAATTACTAGAACAGACAGCTAGTATAGTAACTACTAGAACAGACAGTTAGTATAGTAACTATAATAACAGACAGCTAGTATAGTAACTATAATAACAGACAGCTAGTATAGTAACTACTAGAACAGACAGCTAGTATAGTAACTACTAGAACAGACAGCTAGTATAGTAACTACTAGAACAGACAGCTAGTATAGTAATTACTAGAACAGACAGCTAGTATAGTAACTATAATAACATACAGCTAGTATAGTAACTACTAGAACAGACAGCTAGTATAGTAACTACTAGAACAGACAGCTAGTATAGTAACTATAGTAACAGACATCTAGTATAGTAACTATAGTAACAGACAGCTAGTATAGTAACTATAGTAACAGACAGCTAGTATAGTAACTATAGTAACAGACAGCTAGTATAGTAACTACTAGAACAGACAGCTGGTATAGTAACTATAATAACAGACAGCTAGTATAGTAACTAATAGAACAGACAGTTAGTATAGTAACTACTAGAACAGACAGCTAGTATAGTCACTACTAGAACAGACAGCTAGTATAGTAATTACTAGAACAGACAGCTAGTATAGTAACTATAATAACAGACAGCTAGTATAGTAACTACTAGAACAGACAGCTAGTATAGTAACTACTAGAACAGACAGCTGGTATAGTAACTACTAGAACAGACAGCTAGTATAGTAACTGTAATAACAGACAGCTAGTATAGTAATTACTAGAACAGACAGCTAGTATAGTAACTACTAGAACAGACAGCTAGTATAGTAACTAATAGAACAGACAGTTAGTATAGTAACTACTAGAACAGACAGCTAGTATAGTAACTACTAGAATAGACAGCTAGTATAGTAACTATAATAACAGACAGCTAGTATAGTAATTACTAGAACAGACAGCTAGTATAGTAACTACTAGAACAGACAGCTAGTATAGTAACTACTAGAACAGACAGCTAGTGTAGTAACTATAATAACAGACAGCTAGTATAGTAACTACTAGAACAGACAGCTAGTATAGTAACTACTAGAACAGACAGCTAGTATAGTAACTATAATAACAGACAGCTAGTATAGTAACTACTAGAACAGACAGCTAGTATAGTAATTACTAGAACAGACAGCTAGTATAGTAACTACTAGAACAGACAGCTACTATAGTAACTACTAGAACAGACAGCTAGTATAGTAACTACTAGAACAGACAGCTGGTATAGTAACTACTAGAACAGACAGCTAGTATAGTAACTACTAGAACAGACAGCTAGTAAAGTAACTATAATAACAGACAGCTAGTATAGTAACTATAATAACATACAGCTAGTATAGTAACTACTAGAACAGACAGCTAGTATAGTAACTACTAGAACAGACAGCTAGTATAGTAACTATAGTAACAGACAGCTAGTATAGTAACACTAGAACAGACAGCTAGTATAGTAACTACTAGAACAGACAGCTACTATAGTAACACTAGAACAGACAGCTAGTATAGTAACTATAATAACAGATAGCTAGTATAGTAACTACTAGAAAAGACAGCTAGTATAGTAACTATAATAACAGACAGCTAGTATAGTAACTATAATAACAGACAGCTAGTATAGTAACTACTAGAACAGACAGCTAGTATAGTAACTACTAGAACAGACAGCTAGTATAGTAACACTAGAACAGACAGCTAGTATAGTAACTATAGTAACAGACAGCTAGTATAGTAACACTAGAACAGACAGCTAGTATAGTAACTACTAGAACATACAGCTAGTATAGTAACACTAGAACAGACAGCTAGTATAGTAACTACTAGAACATACAGCTAGTATAGTAACTACTGGAACAGACAGCTAGTATAGTAACTACTAGAACAGACAGCTACTATAGTAACACTAGAACAGACAGCTAGTATAGTAACTACTAGAACAGACAGCTACTATAGTAACTACTAGAACAGACAGCTAGTATAGTAACTACTAGAACAGACAGCTAGTATAGTAACTATAATAACATACAGCTAGTATAGTAACTACTAGAACAGACAGCTAGTATAGTAACTACTAGAACAGACAGCTAGTATAGTAACTATAGTAACAGACAGCTAGTATAGTAACACTAGAACAGACAGCTAGTATAGTAACTATAATAACAGACAGCTAGTATAGTAACTACTAGAACAGACAGCTAGTATAGTAACTACTAGAACAGACAGCTGGTATAGTAACTACTAGAACAGACAGCTAGTATAGTAACTATAATAACAGACAGCTAGTATAGTAACTACTAGAACAGACAGCTAGTATAGTAACTACTAGAATAGACAGCTAGTATAGTAACTAATAGAACAGACAGTTAGTATAGTAACTACTAGAACAGACAGCTAGTATAGTAACTACTAGAATAGACAGCTAGTATAGTAACTAATAGAACAGACAGTTAGTATAGTAACTACTAGAACAGACAGCTAGTATAGTAACTACTAGAACAGACAGCTAGTATAGTAACTATAATAACAGACAGCTAGTATAGTAATTACTAGAACAGACAGCTAGTATAGTAACTACTAGAACAGACAGCTAGTATAGTAACTACTAGAACAGACAGCTAGTGTAGTAACTATAATAACAGACAGCCAGCTAGTATAGTAACTACTAGAACAGACAGCTAGTATAGTAACTATAACAGACAAGTATAGTAATTACTAGAACAGACAGTAGTATAGCAGCTAGTATAGTAACTACTAGAACAGACAGCTAGCAAGTAAACTATAATAACAGACAGCTAGTATAGTAACTGTAATAACAGACAGCTAGTATAGTAACTACTAGAACAGACAGCTAGTGTAGTAACTATAATAACAGACAGCTAGTATAGTAACCACTAGAACAGACAGCTAGTATAGTAACTATAATAACAGACAGCTAGTATAGTAACACTAGAACAGACAGCTAGTATAGTAACTACTAGAACAGACAGCTAGTATAGTAACTATAATAACAGACAGCTAGTATAGTAACTACTAGAATAGACAGCTAGTATAGTAACTAATAGAACAGACAGTTAGTATAGTAACTACTAGAACAGACAGCTAGTATAGTAACTACTAGAACAGACAGCTAGTATAGTAACTATAGTAACAGACAGCTAGTATAGTAACACTAGAACAGACAGCTAGTATAGTAACTACTAGAACAGACAGCTACTATAGTAACACTAGAACAGACAGCTAGTATAGTAACTATAATAACAGATAGCTAGTATAGTAACTACTAGAACAGACAGCTAGTATAGTAACTATAATAACAGACAGCTAGTATAGTAACTACTAGAACAGACAGCTACTATAGTAACACTAGAACAGACAGCTAGTATAGTAACTACTAGAACAGACAGCTAGTATAGTAACTACTAGAACAGACAGCTAGTATAGTAACTATAGTAACAGACAGCTAGTATAGTAACACTAGAACAGACAGCTAGTATAGTAACTATAGTAACAGACAGCTAGTATAGTAACACTAGAACAGACAGCTAGTATAGTAACTATAATAACATACAGCTAGTATAGTAACACTAGAACAGACAGCTAGTATAGTAACTACTAGAACATACAGCTAGTATAGTAACTACTAGAACAGACAGCTAGTATAGTAACTACTAGAACAGACAGCTACTATAGAAACACTAGAACAGACAGCTAGTATAGTAACTACTAGAACAGACAGCTACTATAGTAACTACTAGAACAGACAGCTAGTATAGTAACTACTAGAACAGACAGCTAGTATAGTAACTATAATAACATACAGCTAGTATAGTAACTACTAGAACAGACAGCTAGTATAGTAACTACTAGAACAGACAGCTAGTATAGTAACTATAGTAACAGACAGCTAGTATAGTAACTATAATAACAGACAGCTAGTATAGTAATTACTAGAACAGACAGCTAGTATAGTAACTATAATAACAGACAGCTAGTATAGTAACTACTAGAACAGACAGCTAGTATAGTAACTACTAGAACAGACAGCTGGTATAGTAACTACTAGAACAGCCAGCTAGTATAGTAACTATAATAACAGACAGCTAGTATAGTAATTACTAGAACAGACAGCTAGTATAGTAACTACTAGAATAGACAGCTAGTATAGTAACTAATAGAACAGACAGTTAGTATAGTAACTAAAAGAACAGACAGCTAGTATAGTAACTACTAGAACAGACAGCTAGTATAGTAACTATAATAACAGACAGCTAGTATAGGAATTACTAGAACAGACAGCTAGTATAGTAACTACTAGAACAGACAGCTAGTATAGTAACTACTAGAACAGACAGCTAGTGTAGTAACTATAATAACAGACAGCTAGTATAGTAACTGTAATAACAGACAGCTAGTATAGTAACTACTAGAACAGACAGCTAGTGTAGTAACTATAATAACAGACAGCTAGTATAGTAACTACTAGAACAGACAGCTAGTATAGTAACTACTAGAACAGACAGCTAGTATAGTAACTATAATAACAGACAGCTAGTATAGTAACTACTAGAACAGACAGCTAGTATAGTAACTACTAGAACAGACAGCTAGTGTAGTAACTATAATAACAGACAGCTAGTATAGTAACTACTAGAACAGACAGCTAGTATAGTAACCACTAGAACAGACAGCTAGTATAGTAACTATAATAACAGACAGCTAGTATAGTAACTACTAGAACAGACAGCTAGTATAGTAACTACAAGAATAGACAGCTAGTATAGTAACTACTAGAACAGACAGCTGGTATAGTAACTATAGTAACATACAGCTAGTATAGTAACTACTAGAACAGACAGCTAGTATAGTAACTACTAGAACAGACAGCTAGTATAGTAACTACTAGAACAGACAGCTAGTATAGTAACTACTAGAATAGACAGCTAGTATAGTAAATATTAGAACAGACAGCTAGTATAGTAACTTCTAGAACAGACAGCTAGTATAGTAACTATAATAACATACAGCTAGTATAGTAACACTAGAACAGACAGCTAGTATAGTAACTATAATAACAGACAGCTGGTATAGTAACTACTAGAACAGACAGCTAGTATAGTAACTATAGTAACAGACAGCTAGTATAGTAACACTAGAACAGACAGCTAGTACAGTAACTATAATAACATACAGCTACTATAGTAACACTAGAACAGACAGCTAGTATAGTAACTACTAAAACAGACAGCTAGCATAGTAACTATAGTAACAGACAGTTAGTATAGTAATTACTAGAACAGACAGCTAGTATAGTAACTATAATAACAGACAGCTAGTATAGTAACTATAATAACAGACAGCTAGTATAGTAACTACTAGAACAGACAGTTAGTATAGTAATTACTAGAACAGACAGCTAGTATAGTAACTACTAGAACAGACAGCTAGTATAGTAACTATAATAACAGACAGCTAGTATAGTAACTACTAGAACAGACAGCTGGTATAGTAACTATAATAACAGACAGCTAGTATAGTAACTACTAGAACAGACAGCTAGTATATTAACTACTAGAACAGACAGCTAGTATAGTAACTACTAGAACAGACAGCTAGTATAGTAACTATAATAACAGACAGCTAGTATAGTTACTACTAGAACAGACAGCTAGTATAGTAACTATAATAACAGACAGCTAGTATAGTAACTACTAGAACAGCCAGCTAGTATAGTAACTATAATAACAGACAGCTAGTATAGTAACTACTTGAACAGACAGTTAGTATAGTAACTACTAGAACAGGCAGCTAGTATAGTAACTACTAGAGCAGACAGCTAGTATAGTAACTATAATAACAGACAGCTAGTATAGTAACTATAATAACAGACAGCTAGTATAGTAACTACTAGAACAGACAGCTAGTATAGTAACTACTAGAACAGACAGCTAGTATAGTAACTACTAGAACAGACAGCTAGTATAGTAACTACTAGAACAGACAGCTAGTATAGTAACTATAATAACAGACAGCTAGTATAGTAACACTAGAATAGACAGCTAGTGCAGTAACTACTAGAACAGACAGCTGGTATAGTAACTACTAGAACAGACAGCTGGTATAGTAACTAATAGAACAGACAGCTAATATAATAATTACTAGAATAGACAGCTAGTATAGTAACTATAATAACAGACAGCTAGTATAGTAACTACTAGAACAGACAGCTAGTATAGTAACTAGTAATTACTAATAGAACAGACTATATATAAATTACTAGAATAGACAGCTAGTATAGTAACTAACTAATAACAGACAGCTGGTATAGTAACTAATAGAACAGACAGACATAGTAATAATTACTAGAATAGACAGCTAGTATAGTAACTATAATAACAGACAGCTAGTATAGTAACTACTAGAACAGACAGCTAGTATAGTAATTACTAGAACAGACAGCTATTATAGTAACTATAATAACAGACAGCTAGTATAGTAACTATAATAACAGACAGCTAGTATAGTAACTACTAGAACAGACAGCTAGTATAGTAATTACTAGAACAGACAGCTGGTATAGTAACTACTAGAACAAACAGATGGTATAGTAACTATAATAACAGACAGCTAGTATAGTAACTACTAGAACAGACAGCTAGTATAGTAACTACTAGAACAGACAGCTAGTATAGTAACTACTAGAACAGACAGCTAGTATAGTAACTACTAGAACAGACAGCTACTATAGTAACACTAGAACAGACAGCTAGTATAGTAACTACTAGAACAGACAGCTAGTATAGTAACTACAAGAATAGACAGCTAGTATAGTAACTACTAGAACAGACAGCTGGTATAGTAACTATAGTAACAGACAGCTAGTATAGTAACTACTAGAACAGACAGCTAGTATAGTAACTATAATAACAGACAGCTAGTGTAGTAACTTCTAGAACAGACAGCTAGTATAGTAACTATAATAACAGACAGCTAGTATAGTAACTATAATAACAGACAGCTAGTATAGTAACTTCTAGAACAGACAGCTAGTATAGTAACTATAATAACAGACAGCTAGTATAGTAACTATAATAACAGACAGCTAGTGTAGTAACTTCTAGAACAGACAGCTAGTATAGTAACTATAATAACAGACAGCTAGTATAGTAACTACTAGAACAGACAGCTAGTATAGCAACTATAGTAACAGACAGCAGTAATACTATAATAACAGAAGCTCTATACTAACAGACAGCTAGTATAACAGAACAGACAGCTAGTATAGTAACTATAAGAACAGACAGCTAGTATAGTAATTACTAGAACAGACAGCTAGTATAGTAACTACTAGAACAAACAGCTATTATAGTAACTATAATAACAGACAGCTAGTATAGTAACTATAATAACAGACAGCTAGTATAGCAACTACTAGAACAGACAGCTAGTATAGTAACTACTAGAACAGACAGCTAGTATAGTAACTACTAGAACAGACAGCTAGTATAGTAACTACTAGAACAGACAGCTAGTATAGTAACTACTAGAAACAAAGCTAGTATTATAACTATAATCACAGCTAGTATAGTAACTATAATAACAGACAGCTAGTATAGCAACTACTAGAACAGACAGCTAGTATAGCAACTACTAGAACAGACAGCTAGTATAGTAACTACTAGAACAGACAGCTAGTATAGTAACTATAATAACAGACAGCTAGTATAGTAACTACTAGAACAGACAGCTAGTATAGTAAACTAGAACAGACAGCTAGTATGGTAACTGCTAGACAGACGCTAGTATAGTAACTGCAGAACAGACAGCTAGTATAGTAACTACTAGAACAGACAGCTAGTATAGTAATTACTAGAACAGACAGCTGGTATGGTAACTGCTAATTCTAGTATAGTACTAGAACAGACAGCTAGTATAGTAACTACTAGAACAGACAGCTAGTATAGTAACTACTAGAACAGACAGCTAGTATAGTAACTACTAGAACAGACAGCTAGTATAGTAACTATAATAACAGACAGCTAGTATAGTAACTTACTAGAACAGACAGCTAGTATAGTAACTACTAGAACAGACAGCTAGTATAGTAACTACTAGAACAGACAGCTAGTATAGTAACTACTAGAACAGACAGCTAGTATAGTAATTACTAGAACAGACAGCTAGTATAGTAACTACTAGAACAGACAGCTAGTATAGTAACTACTAGAACAGACAGCTAGTATAGTAACTACTAGAACAGACAGCTAGTATAGTAACTACTAGAACAGACAGCTAGTATAGTAACTACTAGAACAGACAGCTAGTATAGTAACTACTAGAACAGCATAGTAACTATAATAACAGACAGCTAGTATAGTAACTATAATAACAGACAGCTAGTATAGCAACTACTAGAACAGACAGCTAGTATAGCAACTACTAGAACAGACAGCTAGTATAGTAACTACTAGAACAGACAGCTAGTATAGTAACTATAATAACAGACAGCTAGTGTAGTAACTTCTAGAACAGACAGCTAGTATAGTAACTACTAGAACAGACAGCTAGTATAGTAATTACTAGAACAGACAGCTAGTATAGTAACTACTAGAACAGACAGCTAGTATAGTAACTACTAGAACAGACAGCTAGTATAGTAACTACTAGAACAGACAGCTAGTATAGTAACTATAATAACAGACAGCTAGTGTAGTAACTTCTAGAACAGACAGCTAGTATAGTAACTACTAGAACAGACAGCTAGTATAGTAATTACTAGAACAGACAGCTAGTATAGTAACTACTAGAACAGACAGCTAGTATAGTAACTACTAGAACAGACAGCTAGTATAGTAACTACTAGAACAGACAGCTAGTATAGTAACTACTAGAACAGACAGCTAGTATAGTAACTACTAGAACAGACAGCTAGTATAGTAACTACTAGAACAGACAGCTAGTATAGTAACTACTAGAACAGACAGCTAGTATAGTAACTACTAGAACAGACAGCTAGTATAGTAACTACTAGAACAGACAGCTAGTATAGTAACTACTAGAACAGACAGCTAGTATAGTAACTACTAGAACAGACAGCTAGTATAGTAACTACTAGAACAGACAGCTAGTATAGTAACTATACTAGAACAGACAGCTAGTATAGTAACTACTAGAACAGACAGCTAGTATAGTAATTACTAGAACAGACAGCTAGTATAGTAACTACTAGAACAGACAGCTAGTATAGTAACTATAATAACAGACAGCTAGTATAGTAACTATAAGAACAGACAGCTAGTATAGTAACTACTAGAACAGACAGCTAGTATAGTAACTACTAGAACAGACAGCTAGTATAGTAACTATAATAACAGACAGCTAGTATAGTAACTACTAGAACAGACAGCTAGTATAGTAACTACTAGAACAGACAGCTAGTATAGTAACTATAATAACAGACAGCTAGTATAGTAACTACTAGAACAGACAGCTAGTATAGTAATTACTAGAACAGACAGCTAGTATAGTAATATAATAACAGACAGCTAGTATAGTAACTATAACTACAGACAAACAGCTAGTATAGTAACTACTAGAACAGACAGCTAGTATAGTAACTATAATAACAGACAGCTAGTATAGTAACTACTAGAACAGACAGCTAGTATAGTAACTATAATAACAGACAGCTAGTATAGTAATTACTAGAACAAACAGCTAGTATAGTAACTACTAGAACAGACAGCTAGTATAGTAACTATAATAGCAGACAGCTAGTATAGTAACTACTAGAACAGACAGCTAGTATAGTAACTATAATAACAGACAGCTAGTATAGTAACTACTAGAACAGACAGCTAGTATAGTAACTACTAGAACAGACAGCTAGTATAGTAACTATAATAGCAGACAGCTAGTATAGTAACTACTAGAACAGACAGCTAGTATAGTAACTATAATAACAGACAGCTAGTATAGGGAACACAGACAGCTAGCAGACAGCTAGTATAGCTTAAAACTCATCAACTCTCACTTTGCTTTTCTGTGCCGTCACTGGAGAACCCACCAAGGATTAGGAGGAGGAGGAGGAGGAAGAAGAGGGGGAAGAGGAGATGGAAGAGGATGTGGAGGAGGACGAAGTAGAGACGGAGAGGGAAAGGATGAAGATATGTAGGGAGGAGAGAACAATAGATTAGATCAACATTATGAGCAGTAGATCAGAGGGAATACAGTGTGACCAGTAGATCAGAGGGAATACAGTATGACCAGTAGATCAGAGGGAATACAGTATGACCAGTAGAGCAGAGGGAACACAGTGTGACCAGTAGATCAGAGGGAATACAGTGTGACCAGTGATCAGAGAATACAGTATGACCAGTAGATCAGAGGGGAATACAGTATGACCAGTAGATCAGAGGGAATACAGTATGACCAGTAGATCAGAGGGAATACAGTATGACCAGTAGATCAGAGGGAATACAGTATGACCAGTAGATCAGAGGGAATACAGTATGACCAGTAGATCAGAGGGAATACAGTATGACCAGTAGAGCAGAGGGAATACAGTATGACCAGTAGATCAGAGGGAATACAGTTTGACCAGTAGAGCAGAGGGAATACAGTGTGACCAGTAGATCAGAGGGAATACAGTATGACCAGTAGAGCAGAGGGAATACAGTGTGACCATTAGATCAGAGAATACAGTGTGACCAGTAGATCAGAGGGAATACAGTATGACCAGTAGAGCAGAGGGAATACAGTATGACCAGTAGATCAGAGGGAATACAGTGTGACCAGTAGATCAGAGGGAATACAGTATGACCAGTAGATCAGAAGGAATACAGAATGACCAGTAGAGCAGATGGAACACAGTGTGACCAGTAGATCAGAGGGAATACAGTATGACCAGTAGATCAGAGGGAATACAGTATGACCAGTAGATCAGAGGGAATACAGTATGACCAGTAGATCAGAGGGAATACAGTGTGACCAGTAGATCAGAGGGAATACAGTATGACCAGTAGATCAGAGGGAATACAGTATGACCAGTAGATCAGAGGGAATACAGTATGACCAGTAGAGCAGAGGGAATACAGTATGACCAGTAGATCAGAGGGAACACATTGTGACCAGTAGATCAGAAGGAATACAGTGTGACCAGTAGACCACCTTGAACACCTTCATCCCAACACCTTGAACACCTTCAACCCAACACCTTGAACACCTTCATCCCAACACCTTGAACATCTTCAACCCAACACCTTGAACACCTTCAACCCAACACCTTGAACACCTTCATCCCAACACCTTGAACACCTTCATCCCAACACCTTGAACACCTTCATCCCAACACCTTGAACATCTTCAACCCAACACCTTGAACACCTTCAACCCAACACCTTGAACACCTTCAACCCAACACCTTGAACACCTTCAACCCAACACCTTGAACACCTTCAACCCAACACCTTGAACACCTTCATCCCAACACCTAACATTGAACCTATTTCGATAACTTTAGATAGCTATAACAATCGTTTTGTGTATTGCTGGTACTCTATGGTTTGGATTTATAGTGAATTATTTAGCTAGCTAGCGTTAACAATAATGTCTAAACAAAAGACCAAGTTAAATCTTGCTGTTAGCTTGCTAACGTTAGCTGATTTTAGCTTGCTAGCTAACATATATTTACCTGTATGGACTGTGTGTGAAGTTAGTGATGTTTTCTCAGAATGTCATACATTTGGTTAGGAAGTGCAGCTCAGTTTCCACCTCATTTTGTGGTCGGTGTGCACATAGTCTGTCTTCTCTTGAGGGCCAGGTCTGTCTCAGTGCGGCTTTTCTCAATAGCAGGCTATGCTCACTGAGTCTGTACATAGTCAAAGCTTTCCTTAAGTTTGGGTCAGTCACGGTGGTCAGGTATTCTGCTGCTCTTTCCAATGTGTCAAGTAATTATCTTTTTGTTTTCTCATGATTTGGTTGGATCTAATTGTGTTGCTGTCCTGGGGCTCTGTGGGGTCTGTTTGTGTTTGTGAACTGTTATTACGGTATTCCCTGCCTCTCTCCCTGTCTCTCCCTGTCTCTCTCTCTCTCTCCCCCTGTCTCTCTCTCTCTCTCTCTCTCTCTCTCTCTCTCTCTCTCTCTCTCTCTCTCTCTCTCCTTGCCTCTCTCCCCTGTCTCTTTCTCTCTCCCCCTGTCTCTCTCTCTCTCCTTGCCTCTCTCCCCCTGTCTCTCTGTCTCTCTGTCTCTCTGTCTCTCTGCTTTCTGTTAATTGGTCTCTCTGTGACTATGTGGGGAAACTGTCTGTCAAAGACGGAATACAGCTCTTTGTGGAATAGGTTATGATTTGCATTGTAATTTATATAGTAAAAAAACTCTAACGTTTTACAACAGCATACTGTAAATGATGGTGCATTGTGGAAAAATTGCTGTATTTCAACAGTACTGTAATTCCACCCCACAGAATACAATACTGTATTATATCTTTGGAGCACCAACAACCATTGTTGTTCATGTCTCATTTATGTACACTACTAGCCTAAAAGCATGTGGACACCTGCTCGTCAAACATCTCATTCCAAAATCATGGGCATTAATATGGAGTTGGTCCCCCCTTTGCTGCTATAACAGCCTCCACTCTTCTAGGAAGGCTTCCACTAGATGTTGGAACATTACTGCTATAACAGCCTCCACTCTTCTGGGAAGGCTTTCCACTAGATGTTGGAACATTGCTGCTATAACAGCCTCCACTCTTCTGGGAAGGCTTTCCACTAGATGTTGGAACATTGCTGCTATAACAGCCTCCACTCTTCTGGGAAGGCTTTCCACTAGATGTTGGAACATTGCTGCTATAACAGCCTCCACTCTTCTGGGAAGGCTTTCCACTAGATGTTGGAACATTACTCCTATAAAAGCCTCCACTCTTCTGGGAAGGCTTTCCACTAGATGTTGGAACATTACTGCTATAACAGCCTCCACTCTTCTGGGAAGGCTTTCCACTAGATGTTGGGACATTGCTGCTATAACAGCCTCCACTCTTCTGGGAAGGCTTTCCACTAGTTGTTGGAACATTGCTGCGGGGACTTGCTTCCATTCAGCCACAAGAGCATTAGTGAGGTCGGGCACTGATGTTGGGCGATTAGGCCTGGCTCGCAGTCGGCGTTCCAATTCATCCCAAAGGTGTCCGATGGGGTTGAGGTCAGGGCTCTGTGCAGGCTAGTCAAGTTCTTCCACACCGATCTCGACAAACCATTTCTGTATAGACCTCGCTTTGTGCACGGGGGCATTGTCATGCCGAAACAGGAAAGGTGCCTTCCCCAAACGGTTGCCGCAAAGTTGGAAGCACAGAATCGTCTAGAATGTCATTGTATGCTGTAGCATTAAGATTTCCCTTCACAACAAATGTTGTGCTATCCAGGAGCATTTAGTTTATCATAGTTCATGTGGGATTCAATGACATTATGAAGGGCAGTTCAGAACAGCCGAAGATGGATTTAAAATAACTGATTGGGTCTCTATTTGACACCAACAAACACCCCATAATATCTGCCGCTCTGCCCTCCCTAAATCGTGGCGTTGAACGGTTCAGCAGACTGTCAGCCCTCCGTAACTGGCTAGGGGGCTATTACATCTCAGTAGGTGTAGCATTTATTGACCATTTCGATACCTTCTGGAAACAAAGCTGGTTTTATAAGGAGGATGGGATCCACCCAAATCATTTGGGTTCCTGGATCTTTTCACAGCATTATAAGGCTGCGTTGAGAATGACTTATCAATGACCCAAGTCCAGCTCAGTTAATCCCTACCATTGTCAGGCGACCACTTTTGTAAACAAGGTTTGACGCGCGCGAGACTGTGAATGCGCACCACTTTATTTTTCTTTCCTATCGTTCACGTTATCGTCCGGTTGAAATATTACAGCAAATATACACAAAAGGATACCTAAGGATACATTAAAAATTATGTTAGATTTTTTTGTAGAAAGTGTATTGGTATAATTTGAACGTGTTCTCTTCATGGGTTAATGGGCGACTCAACGGTGGATTTTATGATCATAACGCGCCAACCAAACGGAGATTTATGGATATAATAAATTACTTTTTCTAACAAAAGAAGCATGGATTGTCTTCGTTGGACACTTGGGAAGCCTTCAGCAGAAGTTCATCAAAGGTAAGCGATTTTATATTAGCGATTTTATGCGTTTTGTGAGACCCGTGTTGGGTTATGGATTTATGCTAATGCGTAAATATTAGAGGGTTCTACCCTCAAACAATCAAATGTTGTGCTTTTGCCGTAAAGCCTTTTTGAAATCTGACAACGCTGTGATATTGCCAAGAATCAGCGCTTTTGATGACTATGCAACACTTGTATATTGATGAATGTTTAATAATTCAACGTTTGGATATTGAATTTGGCGCCTCACATTTCACTGGGTAGTGTCGGGAGTAGCTAGCGCCCCACCACTCTGTAAGTAGTTAAATATTGACTGGCTTTCACCAAGCTGCCCACTCAAGAGAAAGTTTCAAACTGTAACCAGTGCCTGCAACCTGGTTCAGGTTATCAGTTACAAACAGCACAGGAATGAAATCATCAACATGTATTGATCACATCTTTACTAACGCTGCAGAAATCCTCTTTAAAGCAGTATCCAAATCCATAGGATGTAGTGATCACAATATAATAGCCATATCTAGGAAAACCACAGTTCCAAAGGCTGGGCCTAATATAGTGTATAAGAGGTCATACAATATGTTTTGTAGTGATTCCTATGTTGTTGATGTAAAGAATATTTGTTTGTCCGTGGTATGTGATGAGGAGCAACCAGACTCCTCTTTTCCTTCTGTTATGAAATCTCCTCTTTCCTGTCTGTTGTTCTCACTCCTCTTTTCTGTCTGTTGTTCTCACTCCCCTTTTCTGTCTGTTATTCTCACTCCCCTTTTCTGTCTGTTATTCTCACTCCCCTTTTCTGTCTGTTATTCTCACTCCTCTTTCCTGTCTGTTATTCTCACTCCCATTTTCTGTCTGTTATTCTCACTCCTCTTTCCTGTCTGTTATTCTCACTCCCCTTTTCTGTCTGTTATTCTCACTCCCCTTTTCTGTCAGTTATTCTCACTCCTCTTTCCTGTCTGTTATTCTCACTCCCCTTTTCTGTCTGTTATTCTCACTCCTCTTTCCTGTCTGTTATTCTCACTCTCCTTTTCTGTCTGTTATTCTCACTCCCCTTTTCTGTCTGTTATTCTCACTCCTCTTTCCTGTCTGTTATTCTCACTCCCCTTTTCTGTCTGTTATTCTCACTCCTCTTTCCTGTCTGTTATTCTCACTCCCCTTTTCTGTCTGTTATTCTCACTCCCCTTTTCTGTCTGTTATTCTCACTCCTCTTTCCTGTCTGTTATTCTCACTCCCCTTTTCTGTCTGTTATTCTCACTCCTCTTTCCTGTCTGTTATTCTCACTCTCCTTTTCTGTCTGTTATTCTCACTCCTCTTTTCTTACTGTTATTCTCTTTTCTCTTTTCTGTCTGTTATTCTCACTCTCCTTTTCTGTCTGTTATTCTCACTCCTATTTTCTGTCTGTTATTCTCACTCCTCTTTTCTGTCTGTTGTTCTCACTCCTCTTTTCTGTCTGTTGTTCTCACTCCTCTTTTCTGTCTGTTATTCTCACTCTCCTTTTCTGTCTGTTATCTCTTTTCTCTTTTCTGTCTGTTATTCTCACTCTCCTTTTCTGTCTGTTATTCTCACTCCTATTTTCTGTCTGTTATTCTCACTCCTCTTTTCTGTCTGTTGTTCTCACTCCTCTTTTCTGTCTGTTGTTCTCACTCTCCTTTTCTGTCTGTTATTCTCTTTTCTCTTTTCTGTCTGTTATTCTCACTCTCCTTTTCTGTCTGTTATTCTCACTCTCCTTTTCTGTCTGTTATTCTCTTTTCTCTTTTCTGTCTGTTATTCTCACTCTCCTTTTCTGTCTGTTATTCTCTTTCCTCTTTTCTGTCTGTTGTTCTCTTTCCTCTTTTCTGTCTGTTGTTCTCACTCCTCTTTTCTGTCTGTTATTCTCACTCCCCTTTTCTGTCTGTTATTCTCACTCCCCTTTTCTGTCTGTTATTCTCACTCCTCTTTTCTGTCTGTTATTCTCACTCCCCTTTTCTGTCTGTTATTCTCACTCCTCTTTCCTGTCTGTTATTCTCACTCCCATTTTCTGTCTGTTATTCTCACTCCTCTTTCCTGTCTGTTATTCTCACTCCCCTTTTCTGTCTGTTATTCTCACTCCCCTTTTCTGTCAGTTATTCTCACTCCTCTTTCCTGTCTGTTATTCTCACTCCCCTTTTCTGTCTGTTATTCTCACTCCTCTTTCCTGTCTGTTATTCTCACTCTCCTTTTCTGTCTGTTATTCTCACTCCCCTTTTCTGTCTGTTATTCTCCTCCTCTTTCCTGTCTGTTATTCTCACTCCCCTTTTCTGTCTGTTATTCTCACTCCTCTTTCCTGTCTGTTATTCTCACTCCCCTTTTCTGTCTGTTATTCTCACTCCCCTTTTCTGTCTGTTATTCTCACTCCCTCTTTCCTGTCTGTTATTCTCACTCCCCTTTTCTGTCTGTTATTCTCACTCCTCTTTCCTGTCTGTTATTCTCACTCTCCTTTTCTGTCTGTTATTCTCCTCCTCTTTTCTTACTGTTATTCTCTTTTCTCTTTTCTGTCTGTTATTCTCACTCTCCTTTTCTGTCTGTTATTCTCACTCCCTATTTTCTGTCTGTTATTCTCACTCCTCTTTTCTGTCTGTTGTTCTCACTCCTCTTTTCTGTCTGTTGTTCTCACTCCTCTTTTCTGTCTGTTATTCTCACTCTCCTTTTCTGTCTGTTATCTCTTTTCTCTTTTCTGTCTGTTATTCTCACTCTCCTTTTCTGTCTGTTATTCTCACTCCTCTTTTCTGTCTGTTATTCTCACTCCTCTTTTCTGTCTGTTGTTCTCACTCCTCTTTTCTGTCTGTTGTTCTCACTCTCCTTTTCTGTCTGTTATTCTCTTTTCTCTTTTCTGTCTGTTATTCTCACTCTCCTTTTCTGTCTGTTATTCTCACTCTCCTTTTCTGTCTGTTATTCTCTTTTCTCTTTTCTGTCTGTTATTCTCACTCTCCTTTTCTGTCTGTTATTCTCTTTCCTCTTTTCTGTCTGTTGTTCTCTTTCCTCTTTTCTGTCTGTTGTTCTCACTCCTCTTTTCTGTCTGTTATTCTCACTCCCCTTTTCTGTCTGTTATTCTCACTCCCCTTTTCTGTCTGTTATTCTCACTCCTCTTTTCTGTCTGTTATTCTCACTCCCCTTTTCTGTCTGTTATTCTCACTCCCCTTTTCTGTCTGTTATTCTCACTCCCCTTTTCTGTCTGTTATTCTCACTCCTCTGTTCTGTCTGTTATTCTCACTCCTCTTTTCTGTCTGTTATTCTCACTCCTCTTTTCTGTCTGTTGTTCTCATTCCACTTTTCTGTGTGTTATTCTCACTCCCCTTTTCTGTCTGTTATTCTCACTCCTCTTTTCTGTCTGTTATTCTCACTCCCCTTTTCTGTCTGTTATTCTCACTCCCCTTTTCTGTCTGTTATTCTCACTCCCCTTTTCTGTCTGTTATTCTCACTCCTCTTTTCTGTCTGTTATTCTCACTCCTCTTTTCTGTCTGTTATTCTCACTCCTCTTTTCTGTCTGTTGTTCTCATTCCACTTTTCTGTGTGTTAAAAGTTAATTTGTGGAATTTCTTTCCTTCTTAATGCATTTGAGCCCATCAGTTGTGTTTTGACTAGATAGGGGTGGTAAAGAGAAGATAGCCCTATTTGGTAAAATACCAAGTCCATATTACGGCAAGAACAGCTCAAATAAGCAAAGAGAAATGACAGTCCATCATTACTTTAAGACATGAAGGTCAGTCAATCTGGAAAATTTCAAAAACGTTGAAAGTTTCTTCAAGAGCAGTCGCAAAAACAATCAAGCTCTATGATGAACACACACACACACACACACTGACAAACACACAGACACACACACACACAGACACACAGACACACACACACACAGACACACACACACAGACACACACACAGACACACACACAGACACAGACACACACAGACACATACACACACACACACAGACACACAGACATAGACACACACACAGACACACACACAGACACACACAGAAACACACACACACACAGACACACAGACACAGACACAAACACAAACACACACAGATTCACACAAAGACACAGACTCACACAAAAACACAGACACTCATCCCAGACCTGGTTTATATCTGGCAGGCCCATTGACAGAGGGCTCTACAATAACAGCGACAGGTTGACATTTTAGCTCTGTGGTTTTGTGGCAGATCTGTCTGTGTGTCTGTGTGTCTGTGTGTCTGTGTATCTGTGTGTCTGTGTATCTGTGTGTCTGTGTGTATGTGTGTCTGTGTGTCTGTGTGTGTGTCTGTGTGTGCTGAATAGTGCTGTAGGATCATTCGCCCCCAGCACAGTCTCCATATCTCAGGATTACTGCTTTACAGACACACAAACAGACACACAAACACGAAAATATGCACACGCAAACACACACGCAAACACGAACACACACGGAAACCCACACGCATAGTGGCCTTTTCAGAGTAATACTAGAAACTTCCTGGCAGAAGCACATGTTCAGTCATTGTTTGTATTGATATATCATTCTCCTACACCGTTACTGCAACCTAACCACAACATTACAGACAGGTTTCCTGCACTGTAAAAAGGCATTTCTTAACTCAAATATTTCTAGTAAGTTGAACTCAGTCAATGGAAAGTCATTATTACTTAAAGTGTTTATGTGGTACTAACTCAAAACTAAACGAGATGCCACACCAACTCAACGTTTGTAGGCTATAATAACAAATTCAGTTTATTTTTCCCTGCATGCTCTACTGCAGGTTGATTTTGGGGTATTGTTTTTAATGCTGCAAGTACATGCTACACAAAGATAAATAACATGAATTAATTAGCATAATTATCTAAACTAATCCAAACATTTTCTTAGATGTTTTGCACCCATTACTGAAATGGTTGTTCTACTTTAAATGGCTTGGGTTGTCTCCTCTCTGAGGACCTGAGCCCTAGGACCATGCCTCAGGACTACCTGGCCTGATGACTCCTTGCTGTCCCCAGTCCACCTGGTCGTGCTGCTGCTCCAGTTTCAACTGTTCTGCCTGCGGCTATGGAACCCTGACCTGTTCACCGGACGTGCTACCTGTCCCAGACCTGCTGTTTTCATCTCTCTAGAGACAGCAGGAGCGGTAGAGATACTCTGAATGATCGGCTATGAAAAGCCATCTGACATTTACTCCTGATGTGCTGACCTGTTGCACCCTCTACAACCACTCTGATTATTATTATTTGACCCTGCTGGTCATCTATGAACATATGAACATCTTGGCCATGTTCTGTTATAATCTACACCCGGCACAGCCAGAAGAGGACTGGCCACCCCTCACAGCCTGGTTCCTCTCTAGGTTTCTTCCTAGGTTCTGGCCTTCTAGGGAGTTTTTCCTAGCCACCGTGCTTCTACACCTGCATTGCTTGCTGTTTGGGGTTTTAGGCTGGGTTTCTGTACAGCACTCTGTGACACCAGCTGATGTAAGAAGGGCTTTATAAATACATTTGATTGATTGATTGATTGATGCCAAATGTTTGACCATATTAGAGACACGTATTTCTCTCAGATTACACAGACCCACAAAAAAAATGAAAACAAATCTGTGTTTGATAAACTCCCATATCTATTGGGTGAAATACCACAGTGTTCCATCACAGCAGCAAGATGTGTGACCTGTTGACACAAGAAAAGGGCAACCAGTGAACCAAGAACAAACACCATTGTAAATACAACCCATATTTATGTTTATTTATTTTCCCTTTTGAACTTTTAACTATTTGCACATTGTTACACCACTGTATTTAGACATAATATGACATTTGTAATTTCTTTATTATTTTGGAACTTCTGTGAGTGTAATGTTTACTGTTAACATTGTCATCCCAACAACACATTACACTGCACCTATCATACTGCTATGGCTGACCCTGTAAAACAACACATTACACTGCACCTATCATACAACTATATCTGACCCTGTAAAACAACACCTATCATACTACTATGACTGACCCTGTAAAACAACACATTACACTGCACCTATCATACTACTATGACTGACCCTGTAAAACAACACATTACACTGCACCTATCATACTACTATGGCTGACCCTGTAAAACAACACATTACACTGCACCTATCATACTACTATGACTGACCCTGTAAAACAACACATTACACTACACCTATCATACTAATATGACTGACCCTGTAAAACAACACCTATCATACTACTATGACTGACCCTGTAAAACAACACATTACACTGCACCTATCATACTACTATGACTACTACATACTACTACATACTACAGGACCATGGACAGCGATCTAACATTTCAGGACCATGGACAGCTATCTGACGTTTCAGGACCATGGACAGCTATCTAACATTTCAGGACCATGGACAGCTATCTAACATTTCAGGACCATGGACAGCGATCTAACATTTCAGGACCATGGACAGCTATCTAACATTTCAGGACCATGGACAGCTTTCTAACATTTCAGGACCATGGACAGGTGTCTAACATTTCAGGACCATGGACAGGTGTCTAACATTTCAGGACCATGGACAGCTATCTAACATTTCAGGACCATGGACAGCTATCTAACATTTCAGGACCATGGACAGCTATCTAACATTTCAGGACCATGGACAGGTGTCTAACATTTCAGGACCATGGACAGCTATCTAACATTTCAGGACCATGGACAGCGATCTAACATTTCAGGACCATGGACAGCTATCTGACGTTTCAGGACCATGGACAGCGATCTAACATTTCAGGACCATGGACAGCTATCTATGCTGACAGAGGGAAAGGAAAGGCAGAGGTTTTCCGCCTCAGGAGGGCAAACTCAAAACAAAGAACACACACTGGTTCCCTTCCTAACAGTCTAGGTTCCTAACATTCTAGGTTCCTAACATTCTAGGTTCCTAACAGCCTAGGTTCCTAACATGCACAGCGAAAGGAAAGTAAGGTAACACAATCCAACACAATAAACCAATCAAATATAGGAACAAAAGCTACTAGCATGATGCCTCTTGACTTATTGGGTTCCTTTGATTAAATGAACGAGTCATCATAACAAGCTTTTAATATTAGACCTATTAAACTACATTATGTGTACTAAATGCCGTCCTATCCGTACATAGTGCACTACTTGTAAAGTAATAGGGAGACATCCTTCCTCTCCTCCTCCTTCTTCCTCCTCTCCTCTCCTCCTTCTCTTCCTCTATCTCTACTCTCCTCCTTCTACTCCTCTTTCTCTCCTCCTCTCCTCTACTCTCCTCCTCCTTCCTCTTTCTCTACTCGCCTCCTTCTCTCTCCTCTCTCCCATCCCCTGTTCTCTCCCCCCTTTCTCCCTTCCACTCCTCCTCTCTCCCTCTCTATTTCTCTCTTTCTCTTTCTCTCTGTCTTTCTCTCTCTCCCTCTCCCTCTCACTCTCTGTCTTTTTCACTCTGTCTTTCCTCTCTTCTCTCTCCTTTTCCCGGTCTGATTGTTTACAGTAAGCAGAATCCCCCAGAGGACAGGATAAGAGGTTTAGTGACTTTAGTCTCTCAAAGCAATGTCACTCTAATACATAGGGGAACAGGGGAGAGGGGGACAGGGGAGAGGGGCAGGGGAGAGGGAACTAGGGAGAGAGGGACAGGGGAGAGAGGGACAGGGGAGAGGGGAACAGGGGAGAGAGGGGAGAGGGAACAGGGGACAGGGAGAGGGAACAGGGAGAGGGGACAGAGACAGGGAGAGGGGACAGGGGAGATACATGATATTACAGAGAGAGAGAGAGAGAGAGAGAGAGAGAGAGAGAGAGAGAGAGAGAGATTAACAGAGAAACAAAGGAAGAGAGAAACACCCTAAAATTCCATAACAGAGTTTCACATCGTTCCTTCTCTCTAATTACATGAAATAGACAGAAAAACACCTCTCTTTTCCTCTATCTCCTTCAGACAGACCTTCTGAACAGAGACAGTCATTTCCTGGAGTCTCACAACCCTGTAAATGATTGGCTGATTGGTCAGAGTGAACGGCATGATGGGATCACTTTGACCATAGTTACCGGTCAGTGTGTGTGTGTAATGGACACTATTCTCTAAGGGACCTGGTGAGAGGCAGTCTCCTTATTAATGGACACTATTCTCTATTCTCTAAGGGACCTGGTGAGAGGCAGTCTCCTTATTAATGGACTCTATTCTCTAAGGGCCCTGGTGAGAGACAGACTCCTTATTACCCCCAAATGGACTCTATTCTCTAAGGGCCCTGGTGAGAGACAGACTCCTTATTACCCCCAAATGGACTCTATTCTCTAAGGGCCCTTCATCTAGCTCTCCCTTTCTACAGGACAACCTCCTGGGGTAGACAGACAGACACGTTGATTCAAACCGCAGTCTACCAGATAGAGCTCAGTTAATGACAGATAACCTTGAGACTTATATATTGACCATTTAAAAGATATCGGTCTACACTCTACGA
Source organism: Brachymystax lenok tsinlingensis (assembly GCA_030435695.1). Classification (NCBI taxonomy): domain Eukaryota; kingdom Metazoa; phylum Chordata; class Actinopteri; order Salmoniformes; family Salmonidae; genus Brachymystax; species Brachymystax lenok. The sequence goes on from CM059792.1 coordinate 51,803,256, forward strand.
GGCCGAGAGAGAGGCCGAGAGAGAGAGAGAGGCCGAGAGAGAGAGAGGCCGAGAGAGAGAGAGGCCGAGAGAGCGCCCCACTGCTCCCTAAGTAGTAATATATATATATATATATATAGTCCTGTTAAGGCTAGGGCTGATTTCAAAGGTTTTACTGCTAACCTACAAAGCATTACATGGGCTTTCTCCTACCTATCTCTCCGATTTGGTCCTGCCGTACATACCTACACGTACGCTATGGTCACAAGACGCAGGCCTCCTTACTGTCCCTAGAATTTCTAAGCAAACAGCTGGAGGCAGTGCTTTCTCCTATAGAGCTCCATTTTTATGGAATGGTCTGCCTATCCATGTGAGAGATGCAGACTCGGTCTCAACCTTTACCTACTTACGGAGTGGTGGGGCGCTAGCTACTCCAGACACTACCCGGTGAAATGTGAGGCGCCAAATTCAAAATCCAAAAGTTGAATTATTAACTTCTTAGGGAACGGATATGGCAGGCTTTCTGTCCTGGAAAAAGTGGTTTTGACACATTTCTCATTTGGAACCGCTCCCTTATGAAAATGCCCTTATAAGGGCATATGAATACAGTATCTATCGCTTCCTCTGGATGTCAAAAGTCTCGAGAAAGTGTTATGATTCTTCTTAGCTGCTTTTAGAGCAGAGAAGAAGACGAATAAGGAAGTGTCCCCACAGATGTCCTTACAAGAAAATGCGCGCTCCCGGCTGGTGCGCTCTGTGGTTTTTTCCTGTCTTATCGCCCAGTTTATATTCCGGTTGAAATATTATACAACATATACATTAAAGTGTTCCTAAGGATACATTTACAATTATGTTTGATTGTTCTTGGACAAGTTTATAGGTATAAGTTGAACGAGTTCTCTTCACGTTTCAATGGACTCTATTTTCTCATTCTAACGCGCCAACCAAACAGCGATTTATGGATATAATACATGACTTTTTCTAACCCAAGAACCATGGATTGTCTTCGTTGGACACTTGGGAAGCCCTCAGCAGAAGTTCTTCTGTAGGTAATGGATTTGTTATTGCTGTGAAATGTGTTTTGTGTGAACCGTGGAGGCTTATGAAATCATGGTAATGGAAAAATATTGAAGGTGCTACCCTCAAACAATCAAATGTGGTGCTTTCGCAGGAAAAGCCTTTTTGAAATCTGACAACGCTGTGATATTGCCAAGAAGCAGAGCTTTTGATGACTATGAAACACTTGTATATTGATGCATGTATAATAATTCAACTTTTGGATTTTGGATTTGGCGCCTTGCATTTCACCTGGTAGTGTCGGGAGTGGGGCGCTAGCACCCCAGCGCACCTTACTGGTCCTTAACTTCTTAGGGAGCGGCTGCATAGGTGACGGTTTTGGAGTCTGGCGTGCCCAAAGTAAAATGCATGCCACTCAGGCCCAGAAAATAGGATATGCACATAATTAGTACTATTGGATAGGAAACACTCTGAAGTTTCTAAGAGTGTTAAAATAATGTATGTGAGTATAACAGAATTGATGTAGAGGCGAAAACCCGAGGAAAATCCATCCGGATTTGCAGTTTTTTTTGTAAATGAGCATCTTCTCCATTGTGCCTATTGCATACAACTTTATGTAGGACTGAGACTGCAGTACCTATGTCAACAGTCTATATACAAAGTCTGGGAATTCTAGGAGTGACCAGAACAGATAGGAACAGGAAATTGTCAGGCGACCACTTTTGTAAACAAGGTTTGACGCGCGCGAGATTATGAACGCGCACCACTTTATTTTCCTTTCCTATCGTTCACGTTATCGTCCGGTTGAAATATTACAGCAAATATATACCCAAAAGAATACCTAAGGATACATTAAAAATGATGTTTGATTTGTTTGTAGAAAGTGTATAGGTATAATTTGAACGTGTTCTCTTCACGGTACAATGGGCGACTCAACGGTGGATTTTATGATCATAACGCGCGCCAACCAAACTGAGATTTATGGATAAAATAAATTAAATTTTCTAACCAAAGAAACATGGATTGTCTTCGATTTTATTTTAGCGATTTTATGCGTTTTGTTAGACCCGTGTTGGGTTATGGATTTATGCTAATGCATAAATATTAGAGGTGCTACCCTCAAACAATCAAATGTTGTGCTTTCGCCGTAAAGCCTTTTTGAAATCTGACAACGCTGTGATATTGCCAAGAATCAGAGCTTTTGATGACTATGCAACACTTACTGTATATATTGATGAATGTTTAACTTCTTAACAGACTGACCCTAGCCCCCTGAAAAATAAACTATTGCAACATAAATACTGGAGGCTGAGACAGGAGAGGTCGGGAGACACTGTGGCCCCGTCCGACGATACCCCCGGACAGGTCCAAACAGGCAGGATATAACCCCACCCACTCTACCGAAGCACAGCCCCCACACCACTAGAGGGATATCTCCGACCACCAACTTACCATCCTGAGACAAGGCTGAGTATAGCCCGCAAAGATCTCCGCCACGGCACGAACCCGAGGGGTTGCCAACCCGCACGCGAAGATCACGTCAGAGACTCAACCCACTCAAGCGTCGCACCCCACCCAGGGACGGCATGGAAGAGCACCAGTAAGCCAGTGACTCAGTGGAGGGGAACCGGCCAGGCAGAGACAGCAAGGGCAGTTTGTTGCTCCAGTGCCTTTCTGTTCACCTTCACACTCCTGGGCCAGACTACACTCAATCATAGGACCTACTGAAGAGATGAGTCTTCAATAAAGACTTAAATCTGGAGTATTTCTCTCTCGGAGGACCTGAGCCGTAGGACCATGCCTCAGGACTACCTGGCCTGATGACTCCTTGCTGTCAATAGTCCACCTGCTGTCCCCAGTCCACCTGGTCGTGCTGCTGCTCCAGTTTTAACTGTTCTGCTTGCGGCCATGGAACACTGACCTGTTCACCGGACGTGCTACCTGTCCCAGACCTGCTGTTTTCAACTCTCTCTCTCTACCGCACCTGCTGTCTCTAACTCTGAATAATCGGCTATGAAAAGCCAACTGACATTTACTCCTGCTGACCTGTTGCACCCTCTACAACCACTCTGATTATTATTATTTGACCCTGCTGGTCATCTATGAATATTTGAACATCTTGGCCATGTTCTGTTATAATCTCCACCCGGCACAGCCAGAAGAGGACTGGCCACCCCTCATAGCCTGGTTCCTCTCTAGGTTTCTTCCTAGGTTCTGGCCTTTCTAGGGAGTTTCTCCTAGCCACCGTGCTTCTACACCTGCATTGCTTGCTGTTTGGGGTTTTAGGCTGGGTTTCTGTACAGCACTCTGTGACATCAGCTGATGTAAGAAGGGCTTTATAAATACATTTTACTGTTTGATTGATCAAGACCGTAAAGTCTGCTTCATATGAGGCTTTAGAACATTTTACTCCATCTTCTCCCTCTACTACATCTTCTCCATCTACTCCATATACTCCATCTTCTCCATCTACTCCCTCTACTACATCTTCTCCATCTACTTCATCTACTCCCTCTACTACATCTTCTCCCTCTACTCCATCTTCTCCATCTACTCCATCTACTCCCTCTACTACATCTTCTCCATCTACTCCATCTACTCCATCTTCTCCATCTACTCCCTCTACTCCATCTTCTCCATCTACTCCCATCCCTCCCTCTCTCCCTCTTAGCCAGTGTAAATAAGATAACAGTAATTAATATGCAATGAGAGTGCAGCCAAAGTGCTCTAATATGCCAATAAGTGCCCATCCCTCCATGTACTCCATCTGCTAAGTGTTCTGATAGTGTAATAAGATGTAGTAAATGTAGCAAAGTGTTCTCCAGTACTCCATAGAATGCTTAATAAAAGAGGCGGCAATAAGGTAACATGGGTGTAGTAAAATACTTGTGTGGTGAGCAGAGTGTAGTAAATGTAGCTTGGTGGGCATCTACTACATCAGTTTCTCCCTCTGATAAAGTCTTGTGAGTAATAATGTGCAGTGTTTGCTGGTCTACAGTACAGTCATCAGTGTTTAATCTACTCCAGTCTTGTCAAATCCCTCTACTAACAGTGTTTGTAAAGTCTGTAGTCTCTCCCTCCTCCCTCCCTCTAAGGTGTTCTATAAGTCTTAACTCCCTCCTACTCCATCTGGTGAGTCTTGGTGCATCTCCTATTAGTTAGTAAAGTCTGGGCCAAGGTGGAACAGTAAGTGTGTCTGGACTCCCCTCATGTGCAGCCTCCATGTTGTAAGTGCAGCTAAATGTAATGGTCTCTAATATGCAATGAGACTGCCAATAAAAGGTCTTAATGCATGCAGTAAGTGTTTGTCACATCTTCTCAAAGTCTTCTCCAGGTCATAATCATCTCCTCCTCAATCAGTGTTGTCAAAGGTCAGCAGTAAAGTCATAATAAGTGTAAACTAATATAATAAGTCTTAGTCATCTTGACTCCAAAGTGTTTATCCAAAAGTGTGTTTTTAGTCTTAATAGGTCTGTCAAAGTCTTAATGAAAGTGTAATGAAAATGTAATCAAAGTCTGTAATAATGTAATAAAAGTGTTTAATGAAGTGTTTGTTTGAGTGCGATAGTCATAGATGTAATAGTGTCAGTAAAAATCATCTTAGTGGTGTTTTGTAAGTGTTTGTAAAGTGTAGCCAAATAAGTGCCAATCTTGGCGTAAAAATAGCCATGTAATGTCAGCCAAGCCTGTAGCCATCAAACCAAGTGTTTGTCAGTGCTTAATAAGTCTTTGTGAGTGTAATAAGGTGCTTGCTAAGTGTAATGCATGTAATAAGATATGTAAGTGCCTTAAGGTGTTAACAGTGCATGAGTGTGTAGCCATGCAGCAAGGTGAGCACAATAAAGTGTTGTTTAAATGTAATGTGTAAGTGCAGTAAAGTGTTTGAGTGTAAATACAGCCATGTAAGTAAGGTGTTTGTCAAGTGTTCAAGTAGCAGCAGGTGTTTGTGGGAGTGCTTTAATAAAATGTGCTTGCCAAGGTGTTTGTGGAGTGCTTATCAGCTGCCAATAAAGTGTTTATCAGTGCTTGTGAGTGCTGCAAATGCAGCCAGCCAGCAGCCAAGGTGTAGTAAGGTGTCTCTGCTCCATGGCCAGTAAGTCTGGAGTGCGATAAGTGCAGCCAATGCAGTAAGTGTATCCATCTGTCCTCTGCTGAAGGTGCTGTGGACAGTAAGATGCTCATGTCTTCTCCAGTAGTAATGGTGTGGCCAAAGTAATAGTCAGTGTGACTCCCTCTGCTCCTCTACTCCGTCTGTATCTTGCTCCAAAGGTCTACAAGTCTTCACTCCTAAAGTGTGGCCAATCTGCGTGGAGTCTTGGCCATCTATCCATCTGCAGCTCTCAAAGGTGCGTGAAAATGCATCTACTCCAGATCCCTCCTCCATGTTCCTGGTGTGCAGTGGCAGTATTCAGCCAGTGCAGTAAGGTGTGGCCAAAGTAATACTCATGACTCACATCCGACCAAGGTGTTTGTAGAGTGGCTGGTGTTTGTGGGTGGCAGTAGGCGTATGGATCTGCTCCAGTGAAAGTGCAGTAAGTGTCCTCCATGGCAGTAGTGGTAGTGTTTGTGAGAGTGCTTGGCTGAGGTGGCAGCCAGTCTACTCCATCTACTCCCTCTACTCCATCTACTCCCTCTACTCCATCTACTCCATCTTCTTCATCTACTCCATCTTCTCCATCTTCTCCATCTACTCCATCTACTCCCTCTACTCCATCTACTCCATCTACTCCATCTACTCCCTCTACTCCATCTACTCCATCTACTCCATCTTCTCCATCTACTCCCTCTACTCCATCTACTCCCTCTACTCCATCTTCTCCATCTTCTCCATCCCTCTACTCCATCTACTCCCTCTACTCCATCTTATCCATCTTCTCCATCTACTCCATCTACTCCATCTACTCCATCTTACTCCATCTACTCCCTCTACTCCATCTTCTCCATCTTCTTCATCTACTCCCTCTACTCCATCTACTCCATCTACTCCGTCTACTCCATCACTCCATCTTCTTCATCTCTCCATCTCACTCCCTCTTCCTCCATCTTCTCCCATCTACTCCATCTCTCCATCTTCTCCATCTTCATCCATCTACTCCTTCCTCCTCTACTCCATCTTCTCCATCTTGTGTCTCTACTCCATCTCTCCATCTTCTCCATCTACTCCATCTCTCCCTCTACTCCATCTCCATCTCCTCTCTACTAAGCTTTATAATTTCTACCTATAGTAGTAGTAGTTGTAGTAGTAGCGAGGATACATTTCATCACCATGTCAACCTATTATCACCACTGGACAGATGCTTGCCTCGTCACAATTATCAAATGCGGTGATTATTATAGCATTGATATGTTTCAGGTTGTAAGAAACAATGTTTGTAGGGCCTCCCATAGGGCCTCTCGAGTGGCGCCGTGGTCTAAGGGAGGGTTTGCCAGGTGTACGGTGTTTTTTCCGGCTTGGTTGGGTTGTGTTTTGGTCGTGTTTCGGAGGACGCACGGCTCTCGACCTTCGCCTTTCCCGAGTCCGTAGGGGAGTTGCAGCGATGAGACACGACTAACTACCAATTGGATACCAAGAAATTGGGAAGAAAAAGGGCAAAAAAGAAAGCAGAGACCAACATCACCATTATCAGTCAGTTGTACAACCGAATGTCTTCAACTGAAATGTGTCGTCCGCATTTAACCCAACCCCTCTGAATCAGAGAGGCTCTGGGCTCTGGTCTAAAGTAGTGCACTATATAGGGCATACAGTGACATAGGGCTCTGGTCTAAACTAGTGCACTATATAGGGAATAGGGTGCCATAGGGCTCTGGTCTAAACTAGTGCACTATATAGGGAATAGGGTGCCACAGGGCTCTGGTCTAAAGTAGTGCCCTATATAGGGCATACAGTGACATAGGGCTCTGGTCTAAAGTAGTGCACTATATAGGGCATACAGTGACATAGGGCTCTGGTCTAAACTAGTGCACTATATAGGGAATAGGGTGCCATAGGGCTCTGGTCTAAACTAGTGCACTATATAGGGAATAGGGTGCCACAGGGCTCTGGTCTAAAGTAGTGCCCTATATAGGGAATAGGGTGCCATGTGGGACCTAATCAGACTCTGTAATCGCTACTTTACAACATGATTCATCAACATTTAGCTGTTTATGCAGCTCCAGCTGATACACTTAAACACTATGATGATGGCAGTCATCTGTGTGTGTGTGTGTGTGTATATATATTTGTGTGTGTGTGTATTATCCGTGTATGTACGTGTGTGTGCATATATCCCTGTGTGTGTATATATATATCTGTGTGTGTGCATATACAGTATCCCTGTGTGTGCATATATCCCTGTGTGTGTATATATATATCTGTGTGTGTGCATATACAGTATCCCTGTGTGTGCATATATCCCTGTGTGTGTATATATATCCGTGTGTGTGTGTGTCTTAAGCCATTTGAGAGATTCCCTTTAAAACTGTGCAGTTATCACACACCCACAAACACACACAGATACATTGACATAAGAACACACACATGTGGAAGTATACACACACACACACACACACACACACACACAGACACACACTAACACACACGTAACCATTCAAGCACATACACACAGACAAACACACACTAAACCTATTAGACAATAACATGAATAACATGGGTTTCAATGACCTTGCTGAATGGTATTGGCTTAGGGATATTAAAACCTTTCGGAGTCTGTTGGATTTTACTAGGAGAGAGAGGAAAGGGGGGAGAGAGAGGACAAGGGGGAGAGAGGGGACAAGGGGGAGAGGGAGGAAAGGGGAGAGAGAGGACAAGGGGGAGAGAGGGGACAAGGGGGAGAGGGAGGAAAGGGGGAGAGAGAGGACAAGGGGGAGAGGGAGGAAAGGGGGAGAGAGAGGACAAAGGGGAGAGGGAGGAAGAGGGGGAGAGAGAGGACAAGAGGGGAGAGAGAGAGGAAAGGGGGAGAGAGAGGACAAGAGGGAGAGAGAGAGGAAAGGGGGGAGAGAGAGGACAAAGGGGGAGAGAGGGAGGAAGAGAGGGGAGAGAGAGGACAAGGGGGAGAGGGAGGAAAGAGGGGAGAGAGAGGAAAGGGGGAGAGAGAGGACAAAGGGGAGAGAGAGGAAAGGGAGAGAGAGAGAGGAAAGGGGAGAGAGAGAGGAAAGGGGGGAGAGAGAGGACAAGGGGGAGAGAGAGAGAGAGGAAAGGGGAGAGAGAGAGGAAAGGGGAGAGAGAGAGAGAGAGAGAGGGGAGAGAAGGGGGGAGAGAGAGGAAAGGGGGAGAGAGAGGACAAGGGGAGAGAGAGAGGAAAAGGGGAGAGAGAGAGGAATGGGGGGGGGAGAGAGAGGACAAGGGGGAGAGGGAGGAAAGGGGGAGAGAGAGGACAAGGGGGAGAGGGAGGAAAAGAGGAGAGAGAGGACAAGGGGGAGAGGGAGGAAAGAGGGGAGAGGGAGGAAAGAGAGGAGAGAGAGAGGACAAGGGGGAGAGAGAGGAAAGGGGGGAGAGAGAGAGGAAAAGGGGAGAGAGAGAGAGGACAAGGGGGAGAGGGAGGAAAGGGGAGAGAGAGAGAGGACAAGAGGGGAGAGGGAGGAAAGAGAGAGGAGAGAGAGGACAAGGGGAAGAGAGAGGAAAGGGGGAGAGGGAGGAAAGAGAGGAGAGAGAGGGAGGAAAGGGGGAGAGAGAGGACAAGGGGGAAGAGAGAGGACAAGGGGGAAGAGAGAGAGGAAAGGGGAGAGAGAGAGGAAAGGGGGAGAGAGAGGAAAAGGGGAGAGGGGAGGAGAGAGAGAGGACAAGGGGGAGAGAGAGAGGAAAGGGGAGAGAGAGAGGACAAGGGGGAGAGAGAGGAAAGGGGAGAGAGAGGAAAAGGGGAGAGAGAGGAGAGAGGGGACAAAGGGGAGAGAGAGGAAAGAGGGGAGAGAGAGGAAAAGGGGAGAGAGAGGAATGGGGGAGAGAGAGGACAAGGGGGGAGAGGGAGGAAAGAGGGGAGAGAGAGGAAAAGGGGGGAGAGAGAGGACAAGGGGAAGAGAGAGGACAAGGGGGAAGAGAGAGGAAAAGGGGAGAGAGAGAGGAAAGAGAGGAGAGAGAGAGGACAAGGGGGAGAGGGAGGAAAGAGGAGAGAGAGAGAGAGAGAGGAAAGGGAGAGAGAGAGGAAAGGGGGGAGAGGGAGGAAAGGAGGGAGAGAGAGGAAAGAGGGGGAGAGAGGGGACAAGGGAGAGAGAGAGGAAAGAGGGGGAGAGGGAGGACAAGAGGGAGAGGGAGGAAGAGAGAGGGAGAGAGAGGAAAGGGGAGAGAGAGGAAAGGGGGGAGAGGGAGGAAAAGAGGAGAGAGAGAGGAAAGAGGGAGAGAGGGGATAAGGGGAGAGAGAGGAAAGGGGAGAGAGAGAGGAAAGAGGGGAGAGAGAGGAAAGGGGGAGAGGGGGGACAAGGGGAGAGAGAGGAAAGGGGGGAGAGGGAGGACAAGAGGAGAGGGAGGAAAGGGGGAAAGAGAGGAAAATGGGGAGAGAGAGGAAAGCATCTGGGGGTCTAAGTGTCTATTCTGTACATCTCTCTCTGTGCATGAGATATGAGACGATTCTAAAACCTGTTTGGGCTTGGCATTCCACTAGCGGAACACCTGCGACAACATTCTGTGAAATGTAGAGCACCAAATTCAAATGGCAAAAATCGTAATATTAAACATTCATGAAAATACAAGTGTAATACACTGTTCTTTAGCTTAGAATCATGGTCATTGATAGCGTTGTCCGATTTACAATAGGCTTTACGGCGAAAGCATAGCATTCGATTATCTAAGGTCAGCACCCAACAACTTATTTTTCCAACCCGTACAGGCGTCACAAAATCACAAAAAGCGATAAAATAAATCACTTGCCTTTGAAGATCTTCCTCTGGTTGCAATCCCAAGGGTTCCAGGAACACAATGAATGGTCATTTTGTTCGATAAAGTCCTTCTTTATATCCCAAAAAAAGTCAGTTTAGTTGGCGCCATCGATTTCCAAACAAGTCAAACAACGTTTCTAATTAATCCTCGGGTACTCTAATATCTAAATAAACGATGATATTTCATACGGAGAGAACTATGTTCGATAGGAAAGGAAAAGAACCCCCCGAGCGCGCCCCAGTTCACGTGTTCAATGAGACTGCTTTTTCCGATGGATAATCAACTATTTTTCGTAGGTTTTTCAAAAAACAAGCCTGAAAACCATGTACAAGGACTGTTGAGATCTAGTGGAAGCCATAGGAACTGCAATCTGGGAGGTGGAAGTCATAGTTTCCATTAGCTTTACATTTGAAGTTACATCTGGTTGGATTTTCCTTGGGTTTTCGACTGCTATATCAGGTCTGTTATACTCATAGACATTATTTTAACAGTTTTAGAAACTTCAGAGTGTTTCCTATCCAATACTACCAATAAACATACGCATATCCTAGCTTCTGGGCCTGAGTAACAGGCAGTTTAATTTGGAAACGTCAGATAGCCGAAATTCAAGATACAGCCCCCTAGCCGCCTGTTAATTCACTGCAGGGCCACACACAGCAGGCTGTTAATTCACCGCAGGACCACACACAGCATGCTGTTAATTCACCGCAGGACCACACACAGCAGGCTGTTAATTCACCACAGGACCAAACACAGCAGGCTGTTAATTCCCCACAGGACCAGACACAGCAGGCTGTTAATTCAGTGCAGGGCCACACACAGCAGGCTGTTAATTCACCGCAGGACCACACACAGCAGGCTGTTAATTCACCACAGGACCACACACAGCCGCCTGTTTATTCACCACAGGACCACACACAGCAGGCTGTTAATTCCCCACAGGACCACACACAGCAGGGTGTTTATTCACCGCAGGACCACACACAGCAGGCTGTTAATTCACCACAGGACCACACACAGCAGGCTGTTTATTCACCACAGGACCACACACAGCAGGGTGTTTATTCACCGCAGGACCATACACAGCAGGCTGTTTATTCCCCACAGGACCACACACAGCAGGCTGTTAATTCACCGCAGGACCACACACAGCAGGCTGTTAATTCACCACAGGACCACACACAGCAGGCTGTTAATTCACCACAGGACCACACACAGCAGGCTGTTTATTCCCCACAGGACCACACACAGCAGGCTGTTAATTCACCACAGGACCACACACAGCAGGCTGTTAATTCACCACAGGACCACACACAGCAGGCTGTTAATTCACCACAGGACCACACACAGCAGGCTGTTTATTCACCACAGGACCACACACAGCAGGCTGTTAATTCACCGCAGGACCACACACAGCAGGCTGTTAATTCACCACAGGACCACACACAGCAGGCTGTTAATTCACCACAGGACCACACACAGCAGGCTGTTTATTCCCCACAGGACCACACACAGCAGGCTGTTAATTCACCACAGGACCACACACAGCAGGCTGTTTATTCACCACAGGACCACACACAGCAGGCTGTTTATTCACCACAGGACCACACACAGCCGCCTGTTTATTCACCGCAGGACCACACACAGCAGGGTGTTTATTCACCACAGGACCACACACAGCAGGCTGTTAATTCACCACAGGACCACACACAGCAGGCTGTTAATTCACCACATGACCACACACAGCAGGGTGTTTATTCACCACAGGACCACACACAGCAGGCTGTTAATTCACCACAGGACCACACACAGCAGGCTGTTAATTCACCACAGGACCACACACAGCAGGCTGTTAATTCACCACAGGACCACACACAGCAGGCTGTTATTAATTCACCACAGGACCACACACAGCAGGCTGTTAATTCACCACAGGACCACACACAGCAGGCTGTTAATTCACCACAGGACCACACACAGCAGGCTGTTAATTCCCCACAGGACCACACACAGCAGGCTGTTAATTCACCACAGGACCACACACAGCAGGCTGTTTATTCACCACAGGACCACACACAGCAGGCTGTTAATTCACCACAGGACCACACACAGCAGGCTGTTAATTCACCACAGGACCACACACAGCAGGCTGTTAATTCACCACAGGACCACACACAGCAGGCTGTTTATTCCCCACAGGACCACACACAGCAGGCTGTTAATTCACCACAGGACCACACACAGCAGGCTGTTTATTCACCACAGGACCACACACAGCAGGCTGTTAATTCACCACAGGACCACACACAGCAGGCTGTTAATTCACCACAGGACCACACACAGCAGGCTGTTAATTCCCCACAAAAATGGTAATACATCTGAAGTGTGTGCCTGAGTGTGTGAAATGGATTGCTCATAGCTCTCCAGTGAGTGTAGGCTGGAGTTTCTTTTGTATCCAATTCCTTCTTTCTCCCCTCTCCATCTCTTCACTTGCTGCAACTCTCTCACACTCTTTCCTTCGCTATCTATACCTCTAGCTGTACCCGTCTCTCAGCATCTCTCTCTCTCTGGTCTCTTTTCACACAGAGATCTGCCGCGAGGCTAGAAATGGTTTGGAAGGGTTGTTGATTTTCCCAGCATGCATTCTGTGAATCTCAGTGTGGAGACTCCCACGTACACAAAGTTACAGACATAAAGTTATGCACACAGACACACACAATCTCCCTTATGCAGGCTTCACAATAAAACAGCAATTTCCACTACTGTCCTACCAATGAAGAGGCCGAATACAGACGGCAGACAGAAAGAAGAAAAACGACCTGCCTCATATCTGCTATCTGCGAAAATAATACTCTGGTTCTGTTTTATGAAGGTCTTGGGTAACATTAGAACGTCATGTTTTTATTGATTTCAAATAACAAAATATGATTTTAATTTGTTTATATTTCTGTAGGCTATACACTGAGTGTACAAAACATTAAGAACACCTGCTCTTTGCATAACATAGACTGACCAGGTGAATCCAGGCAACTCAATATTAGGAAGGTGTTCCTAATGTTTGGTAAACTCATGTAAAAAAAATATGTAAGCGTTCAATATTTTTTTTTATTTGTGGAGTTCCTTTGTTGCAACTATGGAAGAGAAAACATATCTGTTGCAACACTGTAATTTATTATTTATTTTTAAAATGACACAATCAAACAGAAAATACACCAACCACCAAAACACAAGAGGCAGTGTTAAAAAATATGAACGAATAAACCAGTACCCCAAAATGTACAGCCGTGCCATACAGACTGCAAAATAGTTGGGAAGAGATTTTCGATGTACCGATTCCACGGGACATGAATTGATACTCCAAATGATGACTAATTCAAAAAAGTTATAATTTTTTTTCTATTTCAATTTTTTGACAAAATTCTTGCAACCAATAGAATGTTATTTATATGGGGGATGCAACCTTCCCAGCTCTGCAGATTTTGCTGCGAAGAGGCAGAGACATTAGATCATCTGTTTTGGTACTGTCCATATGTCGCTTGTTTTTGGTCACAGGTCCAAAAATAATATTTACCTGGAGCCAACCCTGTAGACAACACTACTGGGTGATCTGAAAAGTCATAGTCAATCGATCAATAATATTATAATACTTTTAGCAAAAATGTATATTTTCTATTTACAATCTGTAGAAACAATGAGAATAGAAAAGTTCAGAAGGTTTGTGAAACATCACAGCACAGTTGGCAAATAGAAATCCAATACGGACGGTGTTAAGAGATAGATGGGAGGGGTTGAATGGAGCTGAAGGGCGGGACTAATAACAGCTAATAACAACAAGATAACTCATGTAAAACATACTGTGTCCCTAAAACGTATATAGGTTAAGAACTTCTGTGAAAGAGCAGTTTGAAAAATATGGCATATAGAAATCAAACAGGACGGACATCAGAAGTAGATGAGAGAGGTTGTGGGTAGAAGAAGGACATCAGAAGTCGATGAGAGAGGTTGAGGGTGGAGGAAGGACAGGAGTAAAAACGAACATAATAGAACTATTGAAAATTAGACTCCAATATAGTATATAGAGTATATAAATGTATATAGTATATAAATGTATATAGTATGTAGAGTATATAAATGTATATAGAGTATATAAATGTATATAGTATATAGAGTATGTAAATGTATATAGTATATAGAGTATATAAATGTATATAGTATATAGAGTATATAAATGTATATAGAATATAGAGTATATAAATGTATATAGTATATAGAGTATATAAATGTATATAGTATATAGAGTATATAAATGTATATAGTATATAGAGTATATAAATGTATATAGTATATAGAGTATATAAATGTATATAGTATATAGAGTATGTAAATGTATATAGAGTATATAAATGTATATAGTATATAGAGTATATACATGTATATAGTATATAGAGTATATAAATGTATATAGTATATAGAGTATATAAATGTATATAGTATATAGAGTATATAAATATATATATAGTATATATAGTATATAAATGTATATAGTATGTGTAAACTGGCAATACAGGCCTAACCGTTGTTGTTCACTAGTTTGCTCGAGTTGGAGGGTAATACAGAGGGTAATACCTAGAGTTGGAGGGTAATACAGAGGGTAATACCTACAGTTGGAGGGTAATACAGAGGGTAATACCTAGAGTTGGAGGGTAATACAGAGGGTAATACCTAGAGTTGGAGGGTAATACAGAGGGTAATACCTAGAGTTGGAGGGTAATACAGAGGGTAATACCTAGAGTTGGAGGGTAATACAGAGGGTAATACCTAGAGTTGGAGGGTAATACAGAGGGTAATACCTAGAGTTGGAGGGTAATACAGAAGGTAATACCTAGAGTTGGAGGGTAATACAGAGGGTAATACCTAGAGTTGGAGGGTAATACAGAAGGTAATACCTAGAGTTGGAGGGTAATACAAATAAAAAAATAAAAAAATAAATATCTTTGCAGAATATAGCTTAGTTATACAACACTGTCAACAGTGAAGAGGCGACTCCGGGATGCTGGCCTTCTAGGCAGAGTTGCAAAGAAAAAGCGATGTCTCAGACTGGCCAATAAGAAGAAAAGATTAAGATGGGCAAAAGAACACAGACACTGGACAGAGGAACTCAGTTGAGGACCTGTGAGGCGTCTGTTTCTCAAACTAGACACTCTAATGTACTTGTTCACTTGCTCAGTTGTGCACCGGGGCCTCCCACTCCTCTTTAAATTCTGGTTAGAGCCAGTTTGCGCTGTTCTGTGAAGGGAGTAGTACACAGCGTTGTACCAGATCTTCAGTTTCATGGCAAATTCTCATATGGAATAGCCATCATTTCTCAGAACAAGAATAGACTGACGTGTTTCAGAAGAAAGGACTTTGTTTCTGACCCTCTTGAGCCTGTAATCGAACCCACAAATGCTGATACTTTTCTTTAAAAAACAAGAACATTTCTAAGTGACCCCAAACATTTGAATGGTTGTGTACATACAGTTGAAGTCGGAAGTTTACATACACCTTAGCCAAATACATTTAAACTCAGTTTATCACAATTCCTGACATTTAATCCTAGTAAAAATTCCCTGTCTTAGGTCAGTTAGGATCACCACTTTATTTTAAGAATGTGAAATGTCAGAATAATAGTAGAGAGAATGATTTATTTCATATTTTATTTCTTTCATCACATTTCCAGTGGGTCAGAGGTTAACGTACACTCAATTAGTATTTGGTAGCATTGCCTTTAAATTGTTTAACTTGGGTCAAACATTTCGGGAAGCCTTCCACAAGATTCCCACATTAAGTTGGGTGAATTTCGTCCCATTCCTCCTGACAGAGCTGGTGTAATTGAGTCAGGTTTGTAGGCCTCCTTGCTCGCACACGCCTTTCAGTTCTGCCCACACATTTTCTATAGGATTGAGGTCAGGGCTTTGTGATGGCCCCTCCAAAACCTTGACTTTGTTGTCCTTAAGCCATTTTGCTTAGTGTCCATTTTGCCACAACTTTGGAAGTATGCTTGGGGTCCATTTGGAAGACCCATTTGCGAACAAGCTTTAATTTCCTGACTGATGTCTTGAGAATTTGCTTCAATATATCCACATCACTTTCCTCCCTCATGATGCCATCTATTTTGTGAAGTGCACCAGTCCCTCCTGCAGTAAAGCACCCCAACAACATGATGCTGCCACCCCCGTGCTTCACGGTTGGGATGGTGTTCTTCAGCTTTCAAGCCTCCCCCTTTTCCTCCAAACATAACGATGGTCAATATGGCCAAACAGTTCTATTTTTGTTACATCAAACCAGAGGACATTTCTCCAACAAGTACAATCTTTGTCCCCATGTGCAGTTGCAAATCGTAGTCTGGCTTTTTTATGGCGGTTTTGGAACAGTGGCTTCTTCCTTTCTGAGCGGCGTTTCAGGTTATGTCGATATAGGACTCGTTTTACTGTGGATAGAGATACTTTTGTACCTGTTTCCTCCAGCATCTTCACAAGGTTCTTGTCTGTTGTTCTGGGATTGATTTGCACTTTTCGCACAAAAGTACGTTCATCTCTAGGAGACAGAACGCGTCTCCTTCCTGAGCGGTATGACGCCTGCGTGGTCCCATGGTGTTTATACTTGTGTACTATTGTTTGTACAGATGAACGTGGTACCTTCAGGCGTTTGGAAATTGCTCCCAAGGATGAACCAGACTTGTGGAGGTCTACAATCTTGGTTGATTTCTTTAGATTTTCCCATGATGTCAAGCAAAGAGGCACTGAGTTTGAAGGTAGGCCTTGAAATACATCCACAGGTACACCTCCAATTGACTCAAATGATGTCAATTAGCCTATCAGAAGCTTCTAAAGCCATGACACCAAGGCACAGTCAACTTAGTGTATGTAAACTTCTGACCCACTGGAATTGTGATACAGTGAATTATAAGTGAAATAATCTGTCTGTAAACAATTGTTGGACAAATTACTTGTGTAATTTGCACAAAGTAGATGTCCTAACCGACTTCCCAAAACTATAGTTTGTTAACAAGAGATTTGTGGAGTGTTTGAAAAACGAGTTTTAGTGACTCCAACCTAAGTGTATGTAAACTTTCGTCTTCAACTGTATATACAGTACATCACAAAAGTGAGTACACCCCTCACATTTTTGTAAATATTTGAGTATATCTTTTCATGTGACAACACTGAAGAAATGACACTTTGCTACAATGTAAAGTAGTGAGTGTACAGCTTGTATAACAGTGTAAATTTGCTTTCCCCTCAAAATAACTCAACACACAGCCATTAATGTCTAAACCGCTGGCAACAGAAGTGAGTACACCCCTAAGTGAAAATGTCCAAATTGGGCCCAATTAGCCATTTTCCCTTCCCGGTGTCATGTGACTCGTTAGTGTTACAAGGTCTCGGGTGTGAATGGGGAGCAGGTGTGTTCAATTTGGTGTCATCGCTCTCACACTTCCTCATACTGACTGGTCACTGGAAGTTTAACATGGCACCTCATGGCAAAGAACTCTCTGAGGATCTGAAAAAAAGAATTGTTGCTCTACATAAAGATGGCCTGGGCTATAAGAAGATTGCCAAGACCCTGAAACTGAGCTGCAGCACGGTGGCCAAGACCATACAGCGGTTTAACTGGACAGGTTCCACTCAGAACAGGCCTCGCCATGGTCGACCATAGAAGTTGAGTGCACATGCTCAGCGTCATATCCAGAGGTTGTCTTTGGGAAATAGACGTATGAGTGCTGCCAGCATTGCTGCAGAGGTTGAAGGGGTGGGGGGGTCAGCCTGTCAGTGCTCAGACCATACGCCGTACACTGCATCAAATTGGTCTGCATGGCTGTCGTCCCAGAAGGAAGCCTCTTCTAAAGATGATGCACAAGAAAGCCCGCAAACAGTTTGCTGAAGACAAGCAGACTAAGGACATGGATTACTGGAACCATGTCCTGTGGTCTGATGAGACCAAGATAAACTTATTTGGTTCAGATGGTGTCAAGCGTGTGTGGCGGCAACCAGGTGAGGAGTACAAAGACAAGTGTGTCTTGCCTACAGTCAAGCATGGTGGTGGGAGTGTCATGGTCTGGGGCTGCATGAGTGCTGCCGGCACTGGGGAGCTACAGTTCATTGAGGGAACCATGAATGCCAACATGTACTGTGAAATACTGAAGCAGAGCATGATCCCCTCCCTTCGGAGACTGGGCCGCAGGGCAGGATTCCAACATGATAACGACCCCAAACACACCTCCAAGACGACCACTGCCTTGCTAAAGAAGCTGAGGGTAAAGGTGATGGACTGGCCAAGCATGTCTCCAGACCTAAACCCTATTGAGCATCTGTGGGGCATCCTCAAACGGAAGCTAGAGGAGTGCAAGGTCTCTAACATCCACCAGCTCTGTGATGTTGTCATGGAGGAGTGGAAGAGGACTCCAGTGGCAACCTGTGAAGCTCTGGTGAACTCCATGCCCAAGAGGGTTAAGGCAGTCTTGGAAAATGATGGTGGCCACACAAAATATTAACACTTTGGGCCCAATTTGGACATTTTCACTTAGGGGTGCACTCACTTTTGTTGCCAGCGGTTTAGACATTAATGGCTGTGTGTTGAGTTATTTTGAGGGGACAGCAAATTTACACTGTTATACAAGCTGTACACTCACTACTTTACATTGTAGCAAAGTGTCATTTCTTCAGTGTTGTCACATGAAAAGATATACTCAAATATTTACAAAAATGTGAGGGGTGTACTCACTTTTGTAATATACTGTGTGTATATATATATATATATATATATGTCAGACAATGTTACTCAATAATCAATAACTATCAATAATGTCAAGAAATGTGTATGAATCTCCTGTTTGGCATGTCTCTTGATGTAATGACATGACAATTGCGTCTGAGTTTTGGACAACCCTTGCCCCACTTGAGTTCCAAGAGGCCCGAAGACAGATTAGTTCCTGCCAAGGCACAAGCTATCCAGTTACTAGCTAATGCCAAACACAGTGGAAACCTAGAGGTATATTTACCTTAGATGAACAGGGGAAACCTAGAAGTATATTTACCTTAGATGAACAGGGGAAACCTAGAAGTATATTTACCTTAGATGAACAGGGGAAACCTAGAAGTATATTTACCTTAGATGAACAGGGGAAACCTAGAAGTATATTTACCTTAGATGAACAGGGGAAACCTAGAAGTATATTTACCTTAGATGAACAGGGGAAACCTAGAAGTATATTTACCTTAGATGAACAGGGGAAACCTAGAGGTATATTTACCTTAGACGAACAGGGGAAACCTAGAAGTATATTTACCTTAGATGAACAGGGGAAACCTAGAAGTATATTTACCTTAGATGAACAGGGGAAACCTAGAAGTATATTTACCTTAGATGAACAGGGGAAACCTAGACGTATATTTGACGACACGCTGCAGTTAAATGTTGGCACCAGTAGACTAGGTACACAGCTAAGTAAAACACGCCCCTGAGCGAACACAGCTACTGCCATGTTGGTTACAAGACGGGTACTAAATCAATTAAGTAAGAGAATAGGACATTACCATTGGTGTATTAAAACGTCCTCCATCTCCGCTTACGAACCCAAGTGTGAGACGCGGGGGGGAGGGGACCAATAACGTTTTGATCAGACTTGATCAACAGAGAAGCAACAGTCATTTTTCATGCTTTGGTCATTATACTTCATCAGTCCTTCTTTGTTCTGGTTTCATCCAAATCTCATCAATTTCATGAAAACCCATGACTCTTATTATGTTGGTGACCTTTCAGCTTGAATACCAAATACAATAGACCACATTAATTGGAATGACATTCATTCTCACGGGCAAAAATAACAAACTGAAAGCCACGACCACTAATAAGTCACACCTCCAACTCTTCTGATAGGCTGGCGTAATTGGTACTATTCAAAAGGCACTTTGATACAACTCTCGGACTCTGACTCTCTCGGGAAAATTAACTCTTCTATCTCCATAGAAACGCGTCATCTGTTGCCACAGTTTCAGCATCGTTAAGAGCGTTTACCTACCGGGAAACAGAGAGGTGAAAATTGTCTTTGATTCGCATTTCTCCGACATGGACAAGGACAAATTTGATCAAAACAACAAGGGAGTCTGACGATACGTCCCAAACGGCACCCTAAAGCTTTTTTGGACCCAAGTCAAATAAAGTGCACTATAAAGGGAATAGGATACCATTTGGGACACAGTATGACACATACCAACATGATGTTACCCTCTGAAAGGGTGATGTCCCTATTCAACCTGTATTCGACCGGCTAGACTGGCCGAGTCTCCACGAGCCTCAATAGAAAGAAGGCAGGTTGGTTCAGCATCCGGGACTCAATGTATTGCTGTGTCTAGTACTTGGCCCTGAGCTCTGTGTGTGTGTGTGTGTGTGTGTGTGTGTGTGTGTGTGTGTGTGTGTGTGTGTGTGTGTGTGTGTGTGTGTGTGTGTGTGTGTGTGTGTGTGTGTGTGTGTGCACACCAGTGTTGACGTGTCTATTTCATGGGCCTGGGAACCAATAATAACTGAACTGCAGAAACCGAAAGAACAGGTGTAGGTCCAGGTAATATACATATAACAGATATAGCAGGTAGCCTTATAGTTAGTGTCTAGGTCCAGGTAATAGACATATAACAGATATAGCAGGTAGCCTTATAGTTAGTGTCTAGGTCCAGGTAATAGACATATAACAGAGATAGCAGGTAAATAGCCTTATAGTTAGTGTCTAGGTCCAGGTAGTAGACATATAACAGAGATAGCAGGTAGCCTTATAGTTAGTGTCTAGGTCCAGGTAGGAGACATATAACAGAGATAGCAGGTAGCCTTATAGTTAGTGTCTAGGTCCAGGTAGGAGACATATAACAGAGATAGCAGGTAGCCTTATAGTTAGTGTCTAGGTCCAGGTAATAGACATATAACAGAGATAGCAGGTAGCCTTATAGTTAGTGTCTAGGTCCAGGTAGGAGACATATAACAGAGATAGCAGGTAGCCTTATAGTTAGTGTCTAGGTCCAGGTAGTAGACATATAACAGAGATAGCAGGTAGCCTTATAGTTAGTGTGTAGGTCCAGGTAGTAGACATATAACAGAGATAGCAGGTAGCCTTATAGTTAGTGTGTAGGTCCAGGTAGTAGACATATAACAGAGATAGCAGGTAGCCTTATAGTTAGTGTCTAGGTCCAGGTAATATACATATAACAGATATAGCAGGTAGCCTTATAGTTAGTGTCTAGGTCCAGGTAATAGACATATAACAGAGATAGCAGGTAGCCTTATAGTTAGTGTCTAGGTCCAGGTAATATACATATAACAGATATAGCAGGTAGCCTTATAGTTAGTGTCTAGGTCCAGGTAGTAGACATATAACAGAGATAGCAGGTAGCCTTACAGTTAGTGTCTAGGTCCAGGTTGTAGACATATAACAGAGATAGCGGGTAGCCTTATAGTTAGTGTCTAGGTCCAGGTAGTAGACATATAACAGAGATAGCAGGTAGCCTTATAGTTAGTGTCTAGGTCCAGGTAGGAGACATATAACAGAGATAGCAGGTAAATAGCCTTATAGTTAGTGTCTAGGTCCAGGTAGTAGACATATAACAGAGATAGCAGGTAGCCTTACAGTTAGTGTCTAGGTCCAGGTTGTAGACATATAACAGATATAGCAGGTAGCCTTATAGTTAGTGTCTAGGTCCAGGTAGTAGACATATAACAGAGATAGCAGGTAGCCTTATAGGTAGTGTCTAGGTCCAGGTAGTAAACATATATCAGAGATAGCAGGTAGCCTTATAGTTAGTGTCTAGGTCCAGGTAGGAGACATATAACAGAGATAGCAGGTAGCCTTATAGTTAGTGTCTAGGTCCAGGTAGTAGACATATAACAGAGATAGCGGGTGACCTTATAGTTAGTGTCTAGGTCCAGGTAGTAGACATATAACAGAGATAGCAGGTAGCCTTATACTTAGTGTCTAGGTCCAGGTAATATACATATAACAGAGATAGCAGGTAGCCTTATAGTTAGTGTCTAGGTCCAGGTAGTAGACATATAACAGAGATAGCAGGTAGCCTTATAGTTAGTTTCTAGGTCCACGTAGTAGACATATAACAGAGATAGCAGGTAGCCTTATAGTTAGTGTCTAGGTCCAGGTAGTAGACATATAACAGAGATAGCAGGTAGCCTTATAGTTAGTGTCTAGGTCCAGGTAGTAAACATATAACAGAGATAGCAGGTAGCCTTATAGTTAGTGTCTAGGTCCAGGTAGTTGACATATAACAGAGATAGCAGGTAAATGTCTTAGTATATCTAGAACTGTCCCTTTCATATTTTCTTAGTATATCTCGACCTGTCCCTTTCATATTGTTTTAGTATATCTTGACCTGTCCCTTTCATATTGTCTTAGTATATCTAGACCTGTCCCTTTCATAATGTCTTAGTATATCTAGACCTGTCCCTTTCATATTTTCTTAGTATATCTCGACCTGTCCCTTTCATATTGTCTTAGTATATCTAGACCTGTCCCTTTCATATTGTCTTAGTATATCTAGACCTGTCCCTTTCATAATGTCTTAGTATATCTAGACCTGTCCCTTTCATAATGTCTTAGTATATCTAGACCTGTCCCTTTCATATTGTCTTAGTATATCTAGACCTGTCCCTTTCATATTGTCTTAGTATACAGACACACAGACACACTAACACAGACACAGACATAGACACAGACACAGACACAGACACAGACACAGACACAGACACAGACTGATCCAGCTCAATCCACATGGCTCCAAATGGTACCCTTTTGCAGAAGGGTAATGACTATGATGCAGAAGGGTTAAGATTATGATGCAGAAGGGATATGACTATGATGCAGATGGGTTAAGATTATGATGCAGAAGGGATATGACTATGATGCAGAAGGGATATGACTATGATGCAGAAGGGTAATGACTATGATGCAGAAGGGATATGACTATGATGCAGAAGGGTTATGACTATGATGCAGAAGGGTTAAGATTATGATGCAGAAGGGATATGACTATGATGCAGAAGGGATATGACTATGATGCAGAAGGGATATGACTATGATGCAGAAGGGATATGACTATGATGCAGAAGGGTAATGACTATGATGCAGAAGGGATATGACTATGATGCAGAAGGGTTAAGATTATGATGCAGAAGGGATATGACTATGATGCAGAAGGGATATGACTATGATGCAGAAGGGTTATGACTATGATGCAGAAGGGTTAAGATTATGATGCAGAAGGGATATGACTATGATGCAGAAGGGATATGACTATGATGCAGAAGGGTAATGACTTTGATGCAGAAGGGAAATTACTATGATGCAGATGGGTAATGACTATGAGGCAGAAGGGTAATGACTATGATGAACAGGATGGGTAATGACTGTGATGCAGAAGGGTAAAGACTATGATGAACAGGATGGGTAATGACTGTGATGCAGTAGCAGGGTGAAGGGAATGTGTCTCTCCCTCCTCCTCTCCTCCTCTCCTCTCTCCCTCCTCCTCTCCTCTATCATCTCCCCTCTCTCCCCTCCTCCTCTCCTCCTCTTCCTTCCTTTCCCCTCCTCTCTTCTCATCTCTTCTCCTGTCCTCAGAGGAGTGTGTGTGTGTGCACACACGCACACAGCATCTGTGTTGCAGGTAGTTATCACCTCGCCAGGTCTCCTTCAGCCAGCAGCACATTCACACAGTGTCTGCCTCTCTCTCTCTCTCTCTCTCTCTCTCTCTCTCTCTCTCTCTCTCTCTCTCTCTCTCTCTCTCTCTCTCACCAAGCTTGGTAGCCTCAGCATTCAGTCCTTATAAAGTAAAATATATCATTGTAATGTACTTTTCTTCATGGCTTTTGAAAAATAAAATAGCTTCAGACTCAACAATACTCCTTCATTTCCAGGTTGGATGGTGTTTTCAGGTTTCTGTTGTTTGTTATACCCTGATGAAGACAGCTTGCCTGCATCTGAGCTCCTAGAGTGTGCGTCAACTCTTTCATTTTCTGTTGTTTGTTATGCTCTCTCTCTCTCCCTCTCCCTCTCCCTCTCTCTCTCTCTCTCTCTCTCTCTCTCTCTCTCTCTCTCTCTCTCTCTCACAGACACGCATGCCTACAGGAAACACCACACAGTGCCGGTGACAGACACATTAACCTATGAGGATTCTCCATACTCATTCAGTTAACCAATGAGACGTAAGCTTTCAGACCTGTGTGACTCAGCACTGAGCATCATCTTTCACCTCTGATGTCACTGACCCACACACCACGTCACCGTGGTAACTCCAATCAGGCTTACCTGCAGAGAAAGAGAAGAGAGAAAGAGAGAAGGAGGGAGGAAAAGAGGAGAGAGAAGGAGAGAGGAGGAGAAGAGGAGAGAGAGAGGAGGAGAGAGAAGGACAGAGGAGGAGAGAGGAGAGAAGAGGAGAGAGTAGATTGAAGGAGAGAGGAGGAAAGAGGAGAGTGTAGGAGAGAGAAGGAGAGAGAAGAGAGAGAAGGAGAGAGAAGAGAGAGAAGGAGAGAGAAGAGAGAGAAGGAGAGAGGAGGAGAGAGGAGAGTGGAGGAGAGAGAAGGAGAGAGGAGAGAGAAGGAAAAAGGAGAGTGAAGCAGAGAGGAGAGAGAAGGAGAGAGGAGGAGAGAGGAGAGAGAAGGAGAGAGGAGGAGAGAGGAGAGTGGAGGAGAGAGAAGGAAAAAGGAGAGTGAAGCAGAGAGGAGAGAGAAGGAGAGAGGAGAGTGAAGCAGAGAGGAGAGAGAAGGAGAGAGGAGGAGAGAGGAGAGTGGAGGAGAGAGAAGGAGAGAGGAGAGTGAAGGAGAGATAATGAGAGAGCAGGATAGAAAATGAGAGAGAAGGAGAGAGGAGGAGAGTGAAAGAGCATGTGATTAGTTAAACAATAGCAATGACACATTTTACATTATCACTACACTGTGATGCCTTCTGAGGAAAAGCCAAATAAATAGCTCTGGGAGCCAGCGTACGTCAGCAGGTATCAGGCCAGGCTCGTTAGGCCAGATTCAGCCAAGGTTACTCGTCACCCAGACATTGTTTTGACCCTCCTAAAAAACGTACAACACTGATGTTGGCTTGATTCTCTGCATCAACTGACTGACTGACACAATCAGAGAATATCCAAAACCACTGACTAGTAGTTGCTTTGACAGCGTTGCTTTATTCCATATCTATTTATATTCATCAGACATAAAAAAACTTTATGACGTCTGTATATTATCTTTCCTTTTGTTCCTCTGTTCTCCCTCTGTTCTCTCTCTGTTCTCTCTCTGTATCTCTTTGTTCTCTCTTTATTATCTCAGTTCTCTCTCTGTATCTATCTCTGTACTCCGTTATCTCTCTATACTCTCTCTGTTCTCTCTCTGTTATCTCTCCATACTCTCTCTGTTATCTCTCTGTTCTCTCTGTTTTCTCTGTTCTCTCTCTGTTTTCTCTCCGTTATCTCTCTGTTCTCTCTCTGTATCTTTCTGTATATCTCGGTCTCTCTCTGTTTTCTCTGTTCTCTCTCTGTTTTCTCTGTTCTCTCTCTGTTCTCTCTCTGTATCTTTCTGTATATCTCTCTCTCTCTGTTCTCTCTCTGTATATCTCTCTGTACTCCGTTATCTCTCTATACTCTCTCTGTTCTCTCTCTGTATATCTCTCTCTCTCTGTTCTCTCTCTGTATATCTCTGTCTCTCTCTGTTCTCTCTCTGTATCTTTCTGTATCTCTCTGTTCTCTCTCTGTATCTCTTTGTTCGCTCTTTATTATCTCGGTTCTCTCTCTGTATCTATCTCTGTACTCTGTTATCTCTCCATACTCTCTCTGTTATCTCTCTATACTCTCTGTTCTCTCTTTTGTTCTCTCTCTGTTTGCTTTCTTCTATCTCTCTCTGTTCTCTCTCTGTATCACTTTGTTCTTGCTCTGTTGTCTATGTTCTCTCTGTTCTCTCTTTGTTCTCTCTTTGTTTTCTGTTTGTTCTCTCTCTGTTCTCTCTTTGTTCTCTCTCTGTTGTCTACGTTCTCTCTGTTCTCTCTTTGTTCTCTCTCTGTTCTCTCTCTGTATCTTTCTGTTCTCTCTCTGTATCTCTTTGTTCCCTCCGTTCTCTCTCGGTTCTCTCTTCATTCACTCTTCATTCTCTGTCTGTTCTCTCTTCATTCTCTTGCTGTTCTCTCTTTATCTCTCTGTCCTCTCCTTGTTCTCTCTCTCTGTGTTCTCTTGCTGTATATCTTTGTTCTCTCTCTGTATCTCTCTGTTATCTCTCTGTCCTCTCTCTGTCCTCTCTCTGTACTCTCTTTGTTCTCTTTGTTCTCTCTCTGTATCTCTCTGTATCGCTCTGTACTCACTTTGTTCTCTCTGTTATCTCTCTGTTATCTCTCTGTTCTCTCTCTGTCCTCTCTCTGTTCTCTCTCTGTTCTCTCTCTGTATCTCTGTATTTTTCTGTGTTGCCCCCTTCCCAATCTCTCCTGAGTATAAATGTGTGTGTGCCTCTGGCTCCACAGAAAAGGGAGACCTGGGGGTGTTCTCATCTAAAGGATTTTGTAAACACTCCTAAGCTCCTCTCTACACCCCCTCACGGACCACCAGGCACCCACACAAACACACACATGCAGGTAAGCAACACATGCACGTATGCACACACACACACATTCAATAATCTCCAAGCATGAACAGAATCCTACACATATGCACACTCATTCTCCCTGTGTGTGTGTGTGTGTGTGTGTGTGTGTGTGTGTGTGTGTGTGTGTGTGTGTGTGTGTGTGTGTGTGTGTGTGTGTGTGTGTGTGTGTGTGTGTGTGTGTGTGTGTGTGTGTGTGTGTGGGTGTGTGTGTGTGTGTGGCCTAATGCACTTCCTCTGCAATATGGAACATCACATTAAGGTTTCATAGCCTGCCCTTGGCTTCTCTCCTCTGGCAAGGCATGCTATCAGGCTAGTACACACACACACACACACACACACACACACACACGCACACACGCGGTTAAATCCATTTGAATTCAATAACTATTTTTGACAGCATCCCGTTTGATTTAAACAGCCCTTTCCATATGTTTGTCCATGGAAGAAGTGTTTAAAATTGACTTTTTGGACCTGACTGAGAAACACATTCAGGAGATAAACGTCTGAGTTTACCCATTTTGGCCAAAACTATCGTGAGACGTCCATGTCATCTTGGCACGGTTGAGTTTGATATCATTTTAAAGCTTCCAAAACAGTGATGTGAAAAGTATTTAAATATTTATTTTAAAGTATATATATATATATATATATCGTACCAGTCAAAAGTTTGGACACAACTACAAATTCCAGGGTTTTTCTTTATTTTTACTATTTTCTACATTGTAGAATAATAGTGAAGACATCAACACTATGAAATAACACATATGGAATCATGTAGTATCCAAAAAAAGTGTTAAACAAATCACAATACACTGCCGTTCAAAAGTTTGGGGTCACTTAGAAATGTCCTTGTTTTAGAAGGAAAAAGCAAATGTTTTGTCCATTAAAATCAAATTGATCAGAAATACAGTGTAGACATTGTTAATGTTGTAAATGACTATTGTAGCTGGAAACGGCAGATTGTTTTTATGGAATATCTACATAGGCGTACAGAGGCCCATTATCAGCAACCATCACTCCTGTGTTCCAATGGCACGTTGTGTTAGCTAATCCAAGTTTATCATTTTAAAAGGCTAATTGATCATTAGAAAAACCTTTTGCAATTATGTTAGCACAGCTGAAAACTGTTGTTCTCATTAAAGAAGCAATAAAACTGGCCATCTTTAGAATAGTTGAGTATCTGGAGCATCAGCAATTGTGGGTTCGATTACAGGCTCAAAGTGGCCAGAAACAAAGACCAGAATAGAAAGAGGAGTGGGAGGCCCCGGTGCACAACTGAGCAAGAGGACAAGTACGTTAGAGTGTCTAGTTTGAGAAACAGACGCCTCACAAGTCCTCAACTGGCAGCTTCATTAAATAGTACCCCCAAAACACCAGTCTCAACGTCAACAGTGAAGAGGCGACTCCGGGATGCAGTTCCTCTGTCCAGTGTCTGTGTTCTTTTGCCCATCTTAATCGTTTTTTTTTGTTGAACAACAGCAGAAGAAGATTATATAAGTGGAGAGATGAAGTGCCTTTCGTGTTTGGCGAGCGAGACCGTGAGCGTGCGCCTCGGTATTTTCCTTTTCTATTGCACAGGTTATTATCCGTGTGAAATATTATAGTTAATATACATAATCGTGTACCTAAGGATACATTATAAACAAATGTTTTATTTGTTTGGACAAAGTTGATAGGTATATTTTGAACGCTTTCTATGTCCTGTGTAATCAACGAGTTGACATTGGATTTTCTGAAAATAAAGCGCTAACCAAACTGAGCAGGGACATTTTCTAACAAAAGGAACATTTATTGTGTTGCTGGGACCATTCAGATTGCCATCAGAGGAAGATCTTCAAAGGAAAGCGATTTATTTTATAACTTTTTATGTGTTTTGTGAGACCCGTGCTGGTTGTGTTATAATGCTAATGCAGAAAATATGCGGGGCGCTGTCCTCAGACAATCAAATGTTGTGCTTTCACCGTAAAGCCTTTTTGAAATCTGACAACGCCGTGAGATTGCCAAGAGTCTTAGCTTTTGAAGAGTGTGCAACACTTGAATTTTCATGAATGTTTTATAATTCTACTTTTGTATTTTGAATATGGCGCCCTACAATTTTCCGGATGTTGTCGTGACTGGGGCGCTAGAGCCCCAACACTCCTTAATTATAGTCACCAAAAGCTCTGATTCTTGGCAATATCACAGCGTTGTCAGATTTCAAAAAGGCTTTACGGCAAAAGCACAACATTTGATTGTTTGAGGATAGCACCCCACATATTTTCCTCATTAGCATAAATTCATATCCAGCGCGGGTCACACAAAACCCATATCACAGCTAAAATAAATCTCTTACCTTTCGAAGAACTTCTGCTGAGGGCTTCCAAAGTGTCCAACGAAGACATCCAATGGTTCTTTGTTAGAAAAAGTCATTTATTATATCCATAAATCTCTGTTTGGTTGGCGCGTTATGATCAGAAAATCCAACGTCGAATCGCCCATTGAACCGTGAAGAGAACGCGTTCAAATATACCTATTAACTTTTCCTAAACAAATCATAGATCATTTATAATGCATCCTTAGCTATCCTTTTATGAATATTAGCAATAATATTTCACTCGGATGGTAACCTAAACGGAAAATACAGTGGGGCTCGCATACGGTCTCATGCCCGTAAAATCTTGTTGACATCTGAGCTACCTCGACTATTTCCTGTTCCTTTCCGTTCTGCTCGGGGCTACAGCTTCCAGACTCTGTATAAAGACTGTTGACATCTATTGGAAGCCATAGGTACTGCAGTCTCAGTCCTAGTTAAAATACAAATGAATAGGCAGTCTGGAGAAGAAGGTCATGTACAAAACAAACTGCAAATCCGGATGGATTTTCCTCGGGTTGTCATTATTTTAACACTTTTAGAAACTTCAGAGTGTTTCCTATCCAATAGTACTAATTATGTGCATATCCTATTTTCTGGGCCTGAGTGGCAGGCATTTTACTTTGGGCACGCCAGACTCTCCAAAACCGTCACCTCTGCTGCCGCTCCCTAAGAAGTTAACAAAAGACTCCACTAAACAAGTAACCATTTCAATAGAATGTTCATGATGTCACTTTGACAACTGTCGACAAACGTAGCTGGTTCATTCGCTCTGGCTATCGACTCTGATTTTAGAGCACTCTCGTCTGAGTGTGCCAGAGCGGAGAATAACTGACGAATTATCAACGCTCAACACCTGCTAAATATGGCCGGATGCCAAAAATATTGTTGCCAGCAGCACAGTTGCGTTCACCAATGCTCTGGATAACATAAAAACAGCCTAACCATCTAAAGAAGAGCTCTCCTGTAGGTACAAAAACATTCAAGGGCCATTTTCTTAAAAGTGGGGGTACAACTTTATCAACTTTCAAAGCAGAATGACTTTCCCATTGTTCCTCAACTGGAGTGTATGATATACCATTTTCTAGCTCTCCTTTTATCTAATGAAAAAAAACACAATTTCAAATGTTGCTACATAAGACCGAATTGAGCCGGTCGGTCATATTTGCAGTGTGTGCGTGTGTGTACTCGCATGTGTGTGTACCCGCGTGTGTGTACGTGTGTATGTGTGTGTGTGTGTGTGTGTGTGTCTCTAACTCCTAATCCATCATCTCAACCGACAGCTGGATGACTCTCAGAAAACACCAAAATAAAACAGAGAGAGAAATGAGTGTAATCTCTTCCTAGATCCATAGCAGGGTGTAATCTCTTCCTAGACCCATAGCAGGGTGTAATCTCTTCCTAGACCCATAGCAGGGTGTAATCTCTTCCTAGATCCATAGCAGGGTGTAATCTCTTCCTAGACCCATAGCAGGGTGTAATCTCTTCCTAGACCCATAGCAGGGTGTAATCTCTTCCTAGACCCATAGCAGGGTGTAATCTCTTCCTAGACCCATAGCAGGGTGTAATCTCTTCCTAGACCCATAGCAGGGTGTAATCTCTTCCTAGACCCATAGCAGGGTGTAATCTATTCCTAGACCCATAGCAGGGTGTAATCTCTTCCAAACCCATAGCAGGGTGTAATC
Source organism: Brachymystax lenok tsinlingensis (assembly GCA_030435695.1). NCBI lineage: Eukaryota > Metazoa > Chordata > Actinopteri > Salmoniformes > Salmonidae > Brachymystax > Brachymystax lenok. The sequence continues at coordinate 51,833,803 of CM059792.1, forward strand.
TCTTCCTAGACCCATAGCAGGGTGTAATCTCTTCCTAGACCCATAGCAGGGTGTAATCTCTTCCTAGACCCAGGGTGTAATCTCTTCCTAGACCCAGGGTGTAATCTCTTCCTAGACCCAGGGTGTAATCTCTTCCTAGACCCATAGCAGGGTGTAATCTCTTCCTAGACCCATAGCAGGGTGTAATCTCTTCCTAGACCCATAGCAGGGTGTAATCTCTTCCTAGACCCATAGCAGGGTTACAGAAAAGGCTTTCTGGGTTCCAGGTATACACACACACACCCACACTATTGTACAGCTAACCTTGTGGGGAAACACAATTCAGTCCCAAACCCTAAACTTGTCCCTAAATCTAACCCTAGCTCCTAACACTAAACCTAATTCTAACCCTAACACTAGGGGTGGGGACCAACAAAATGTCCCCAGTTGGTCAAATTTTAGTTTGTGCATTATTCTTGTTTAAACCTGTTAGGGAGAGGAGTCTGGTGTGCCCAAAGTAAAATGCCTGGTACTCAGGCCCAGAAACTAAGATATGCACATAATTAGTATTATTGGATAGAAAACACTCAAGTTTCTAAAACTGTTAAAATAATGTCTGTTTTGGCAGGCAAAAACCAGAGGAAAATCCATCCGGAAAAATGTGATTCTGTGAGGTGCCTCTTTTCCCATTGACTTGGTATAGAAAAGACTGAAAACCAGCTCCCAGGTTGCAGTACCTATGGCTTCCACTAGATGTCAACAGTCTTTAGACAAGGTTTCATGCATTTATCTTCTCATTTACGCGCGGGCCCATGAGCGTGCGCCTCGGTTTTTTCCTATTCTATCGCCCAGGATATTATCCGTGTGAAATATTATCGTTTATGTACATATTAGTGTACCTAAGGATCGATTAGAAACGTTGTTTGAGTTGTTTGGACAAAGTTTATAGGTATATTTTTAACCGTTTCTATGTCTTCTATAATGGCCGAGTGGGACGATGGATTTCTGAACAAAACGCACCAACCAAATGGAGCTTTTAGGACATAAAGAAGGACTTTTTCGAACAAAAGGAACATTCATTGTGTTGCTGGGACCCTTCGGATTGCCATCAGAAGAAGATCTTCAAAGGTAAGAGATTTATTTTATTGCTTTTTCTGAGTTTTGTGAGACCCGTGCTGGTTATGTTATTATTCTAATGCAGGAAATATGCGGGGTGCTGTCCTCAGACAATCAAAAGTTATGCTTTCACCGTGAAGCCTTTTTGAAATCTGACAACGCTGTGAGATTGCCAAGGTTCTAAGCAACACTTGTATTTTCATGAATGTTTTATATTACTACTTTTGTAACTTGAATTTGGCGCTCTGCATTTTTCAGGATGTTGTCGCCCCACTGCTCCCTAATTATTCCTAATAGGTTAAACATGTCCGCACACACACACACACACACACACACACACACACACACACACACACACACACACACACACACACAGGGTATTTTACATGACATTTTTCTGATTTATCCTCTATCACTAATCCTGCAGCCCCATGTCAGTCAAACACAGCACACAACTAACAGTTGCACCCAATCAGCATCGTTCACACCCTCCTAAGCTTTAGCCCCACCCATCTCATTTCGCTCTCAGAGGTCCCAAGAAAGCTAAGGTAACTGAGCTAAATGACTATCGCCCCGTAGCACTCACTTCCGTCATCATGAAGTGCTTTGAGAGACCAGTTAAGGATCATATCACCTCCATCCTGCCAGACACCCTAGACCCACTCCAATTTGTTTACCGTCCCAATAGCTCCACAGACGACGCAAACGCAATCACACTGCACACTGCCCTATCCCATCTGGACAAGAGGAATACCTATGTAAGAATGCTGTTCATCGACTACAGCTCAGCATTTAATACCATAGCTCGTCATTAAGCTTGAGACCCTAGGTCTCGAACGAGCCCTGTGCAACTGGGTCCTGGACTTCCTGACGGGCCGGCCCCAGGTGGTGAGGGTAGGAAACAACATCTCCACCCCGCTGATCCTCAACACTGGGGCCCCACAAGGGTGCGTTCTCAGCCCTCTCCTGTACTCCCTGTTCACCCATGACTGCGTGGCCAAGCACGCCTCCATCTCAACCATCAAGTTTGCTGATGACACTACAGTGGTAGGCTTGATTACCAACAACGACGAGACGGCCTACAGGGAGGAGGTGAGGGCCCTCGGAGTGTGGTGTCAGGAAAATAACCTCTCACTCAACGTCAACCAAACTAAGGAGATGATCGTGGACTTCAGGAAACAGCAGAGGGAGCACCCCCCTATCCACATCGACGGGACAGTAGTGGAGAAGGTGGAAAGTTTTAAGTTCCTCGGCGTACACATCACGGACAAACTAAAATGGTCCACCCACACAGACAGTGTGTTCAAGAAGGCGCAACAGTGCCTCTTCAACCTCAGGAGGCTGAAGAGATTCGTCTTGTCACCAAAAAGACTCACAAACTTCTACAGATGCACAATCGAGAGCATCCTGTCGGGCTGTATCACCGCCTGGTACGGCAACTGCTCCGCCCACGACCGTAAGGCTCTCCAGAGGGTAGTGAGGACTGCACAACGCATCACCGGGGATAAACTACCTGCCCTTCAGGACACCTACACCACCCGATGTCACAGGAAGGCCAAAAAGATCATCAAGGACAACATCCACCCGAGGCACTGCCTGTTCCCGCTATCATCCAGAAGGCGAGGTCAGTACAGGTGCATCAAAGCTGGGACTGAGACTGAAAAACAGCATCTACCTCAAGGCCATCAGACTGTTAAACAGCCATCACTAACATTGAGTGGCTGCTGCCAACATACTGACTCAAATCTCTAGCCACTTTAATAATAAAAAATTGGATGTAATAAATGTATCACTAGCCACTTAAACAATGCGACTTTATATAATGTTTACATATCCTACATTATACTGTACATTACTCATCTCATATGTATATACTGTACTCTATACCATCTGTACTCTATACTACTGTACTCTATACCACTCTATACCAATGCCGTTCAGCCATCGACTCAAATCTCTAGCCACTTTAAACGATGCCATTTATATAATGTTTACATATCCTACATTACTCATCTCATATGTATACACTGTACTCTAAACCATCTACTGCATCTTGCCTACGCCGTTCGGCCATCGCTCATTCAAACATTCTACCGATTTCTGTCTTCATGCAAGTGACTGATTGACCGAATGCTATACTATCAGTATCTGCTAATTTGGCAGCTCAGAACTTTGTTTTGAGATATCTCAGTCTTCAAGGTCTTGGAGAGAAGAAGCCTCATGAGGTGTTGGTCTGTCACGAAACGGTAATGATGAATTAATTATGCATGATGAAAAAGCTAAATCACGCTTATGTTACATGAGCGATTTTATTTTACCTTTATTCTTATTTTCAATGACGGCCTGACTCCACGACTAGGAACAGTGGGGTTAACTGCCTGTTCAGGGGCCGAAAGGCAGATTTGTGCTTTGTCAGCTCGGGGATTTGAACTTGCAACCTTTCAGTTACTAGTACAACACTCTAACCACTAGGCTACCCTGCCACCCCAGACCCAGATCTGGATCCCCAGATCTAACGGGACTGCCCCGATAGAGCTCCTGACAGACCTGTACTATGGTGCATCACGTTTATTGGAACCTCTTCAGGCAACTGTTAATAAAAAATGTATTTAAGATTGACTTTGAGTGTCCCATGTGTTGAATTTCCAGGACAACAGTATAAACCATGTCTCTGCTACTGTAGGTGTCAAAGCATGCTGTGATATAAGCTGTTTTCATATCATTTCAACGTTTAGAAATGTACTGCATCCTACAAGCCTCCCTCTCTTCTATCTTTGGTCCTCTCTTCCCTCTCTCCATACATCATCTCACTCGCTCTGCCACAATGATATACATTTAGTGAGTAAAAGAGAGCGAGCGAGACAGAGACAGAGAGAGCGAGAGAGAAAGAGAGAGATAAAAGTAGTGTGAAGCATATAATGTTATTAAATAAAGACATTGAGCGGATTAAACCAGAGAGCTGAGAGCAGAGGGAGAGAGGAGTGAGGAGAGGGGGGAACTGAGATTATATTCAAAGGTCACACAGATTTACAGGCAAGGAGAATGGTTCCTAGGGGGAAAGAAAATAATGTGACACAGTGATAAAACGGTCACATTCCTGCGGTGTGTGTGTGTGTGTTGTAAATTGAGTTCAGCAGCTTTCACAATAGGGATCACACAGGGATTTTATGGGACTGAGATTTTTTACACAGCTTTTCATTTCAGACAGAGAAAACACTTTTACCCCCCATTCTGGATTCTGTCTGACCTTACATCAAATCTACACTGTTTTATATGTCCTATTTGATATATTCCTATTTCAAAACCAGGTAAGATGGCACTGAACACATTCTCTTTTATACCAACAGTCTAGGGAAGAGTTGCAAGATAGAGGAGAAGTGAGGAGGGCAGTGGAGAGGAGAGCAGAGGAGTGGAGAGCAGAGGAAAGGAGTGAAGAATAGGAGAAGAGATGAGTGTAGAGAAGAGGAGAGCAGAGGAGTGGAGAGCAGAGGGGAGGAGTGAAGAAGAGGAGTGGAGATGAGACAAGATAGAGGTGAGGAGAGGTGAGGAGGGCAGTGGAGAGGAGAGCAGAGGAAAGGAGTCAAGAAGAGGAGTGGAGATGAGTGTAGAGGAGAGGAGAGCGGAGCAGAAGAGTGGAGAGGAGAGGAGAGGAGAGGAGAGGAGAGGAGAGAGGAGAGGAGAGGAGAGGTGAGGTGAGGTGAGGTGTGGAGAGGAGAGCAGAGGTGTGGAGAGGAATGGAGAGGAGAGGAGAGGAGAGGAGAGCGGAGCAGAAGAGTGGAGAGGAGAGGTGTGGAGAGGAGTGGAGAGGAGAGGAGAGGAGAGGTGAGGTGAGGTGAGGTGTGGAGAGGAGAGCAGAGGTGTGGAGAGGAATGGAGAGGAGAGGAGAGGAGAGGAGTCAAGAAGAGGAGTGGAGATGAGTGTAGAGGAGAGGAGAGCGGAGCAGAAGAGTGGAGAGGAGAGGAGAGGTGAGGTGAGGTGTGGAGAGGAGAGCAGAGGTGTGGAGAGGAATGGAGAGGAGAGGAGAGGAGAGCAGAGGTGTGGAGAGGAATGGAGAGCGGAGCAGAGGAGTGGAAAAGAGGAGTGTAGAGGAGTGGAGAGGAGGAGTGTAGAGGAGAGGAGAGGTAAGGAGAGGAGTGGAGAGGAGGAGTGTAGAGGAGAGGAGAGGTAAGGAGAGGAGTGGAGAGGAGGAGTGTAGAGGAGAGGAGAGGTAAGGAGAGGAGTGGAGAGGAGGAGAGAGGAGAAAACAGGAGAGGAACGGGGATATTTTGTCTAGATTGATGAGGGGAAAACAATATTGAATCTATTTTTGAATGGGTAAAGTAACAAAATGTGGAAAAAGTCAAAGGGTCTCAATACTTTCCGAATGCACTGTATCTGACCAAATTATGAAAGACAAGAATTGTAATTTCAAATTCCGTAAAGTGAGTGTGGAAGAGGTGATAAAAATGTTGTCTATCAACAATGACAAGCCACCGGGGTCTGACAACTTGGATGGAAAAAAACTGAGGAAAATAGCGGACGATTTTGCCACTCCTATTTGTCATATCTTCAATTTAAGTCAACCTGGAGGGAAGCAAAAGTAATTCTGCTACCATAAAAATAGTAGAGCCCCCTTTACTGTCTCAAATAGCCGACCAATCAGCCTGTTACCAACACTTAGTAAACATTTGGCGGAAATTGTGTTAGACCAGATTTAATGTTATTTCACAGTAAACAAATTGACAACAGACTTCAGCACGCTTATAGGGAAGGACATTCAACAAGCACAGCACTTACACAAATGACTAATGATTGGCTGAGCCAAATTGATGTGTTTGACTTCAGTGCAGTTTTTGACATTATCGATCATAGTCTGCTGCTGGAGAAACGTGTTGTGGCTTTACACCCCCTGCTATAATGTAGATAAAGAGTTACCTGTCTAACAGAACACAGAGGGTGTTCTTTAAGTAACTACTTAGGGAGTAGCGGCGCGCTAGCGGGCCACTCCCGACACTACCCGGTGAAATGTAAGGCCCCAAATTCAAAATCCAAAAGTTGAATTGATGCATGTTTAATAATTCGGCGCCTTGCATTTCACCTGGTAGTGTCGGGAGCGCCCCACCGCTCCCTAAGACGTTTTAAACATTCATCAATATACAAGTGTTGCATAGTCATCAAAAGCTCTGCTTCTTGGCAATATCACAGCGTTGTCAGATTTCAAAAAGGCTTTACAGCGAAAGCACAATATTTGATTGTTTGAGGATAGCACCCCACATATTTTCCACATTAGCATAAATTCATATCCAGCGCGGGTCACACAAAACCCATATAAGAGCTAAAAAATATCACTTAGCTCTCGAAGAACTTCTGCTGAGGGCTTCCCAAGTGTCCAACAAAGACATCCAATGGTTCTTTTGTTAGAAAAAGTCATTTATTATATAAATAAATCTCTGTTTGGTTGGCGCGTTATGATCATAAAATCCACCGTTGAGTCGCCCATTGAACCGTGAAGAGAACAAGTTCAAATTATACCTATAAACTTTCTACAAACAAATCAAACATCATTTTTAATGCATCCTTAGGTATCCTTTTATGTATATTACTGTAATATTTCAACCGGACAATAACGTGAACAAGGAAAAAAAGGTCATCTACAAAAAAAACTGCAAATCCGGATGGATTTTCCTCTGGTTTTCGCCTGCTATATCAGTTCTGTTATACTCACAGACATTATTTTAACGATTTTAGAACCTTCAGAGTGTTTCCTATCAAATAGTACTAATTATGTGCATATCCTATTTTCTGGGCCTGAGTGGCAGGCATTTTACTTTGGGCACGCCAGACTCTCCAAAACCGTCACCTCTGCTGCCGCTCCCTAAGAAGTTAATGGAAGCCTCTCCAACATAATCCTGGTAGAATCAGGAATTCCCCAGGGCAGCTGTCTAGGCCCCTTAATTTCATCAATCTTTACTAACGACATGCCACAGGCTTTACTCTATGTATGCGTGTCTATGTATGTGGATGACTCAACACTATACACGTCAGCTACTACAGCGACTGAATTGACTGCAACACTCAACAAAGAGCTGCAGTTAGTTTCAGAGTGGGTGGCAAGGAACACGTTAGTCCTAAATATTTATAAAACTGAAAGCATTGTATTTGGGACAAATCATTCACTAAAACCTAAATCTTGTAATAAATAATGTGGAAATGAGCAAGTTGAGATGACTAAACTGCTTGTAGTAACCATGGACTGTAAACTGTCATGGTCAAAACATATTGATACAACAGTAGCTAAGATGGGGAGAAGTCTGTCCATAATAAAGTGTTGCTCTGCCTTCTTAACAACACTATCAACAAGGCAGGTCCCACAGGCTCTCATTTTGTCACACCTGGACTACTGTTCAGTCATGTGGTCAGGTGCCACAAAGAGGGACTTAGGAAAATAACAATTGGCTCAAAACGGGCAGCACGGTTGAGCCCTTAGATGTACACAGAGAACTAACATTAATAATATGCATGTCAAGAAAGACTTGACTTCATCACTACTTGTATTTGTGAGAGGTATTGACATGTTGAATGCTACGAGCTGTCTGTCGGACAGCCATGCGTAACCCTCAAGACATGCAACAAGAGGTCTCCACACAGTCCCTCACATCTCTCTATATCTCTATTTCTCTACCTCTCTATCTCTCTATATCTCTCTACCTCTCTACCTCTCTACCTCTATATATCTACCTCTCTATCTCTCTATATCTCTCTATCTCTCTATATATCTACCTCTCTACCTCTCTACCTCTCTATATATCTACCTCTCTATCTCTCTACCTCTCTATCTCTCTATATATCTACCTCTCTACCTCTCTATCTCTCTATATATCTACCTCTCTATATCACTACCTCTCTATCTCCCTATATCTCTATCTCTCTATATCTCTCAACCTCTCTATCTCTCTATATATCTACCTCTCTATCTCTCTACCGCTCTATCTCTCTATATCTCTACCTCTCTATATATCTACCTCTCTATATCTCTATATCTCTCTACCTCTCTATCTCTCTCTATCTCTCTATCTCTCTATCTCTCTACCTCTCTATCTCTCTGTATGTCTACCTCTATCGCTCTACTTCTCTACCTCTCTATATATCTACCTCTCTATCTCTCTCTACCTCTCTATCTCTCTGTATCTCTACCTCTACCTCTCTACCTCTCTACCTCTATATATCTCTCTACTTCTCTATCTCTCTGTATGTCTACCTCTATCTCTCTACCTCTCTACCTCTCTATATATCTACCTCTCTATCTCTCTATATCTCTCTACCTCTCTATCTCTCTGTATCTCTATCTCTCTACCTCTCTATATCTCTACCTCTCTATATCTCTACCTCTCTCTATCTCTCTATCTCTCTATATCTCTCTATCTCTCTATATCTCTCTACCTCTCTACCTCTCTATATCTCTCTACCTCTCTATCTCTCTATATCTCTCTATCTCTCTATATCTCTATCTCTCTATCTCTCTATATCTCTCTACTTCTCTATCTCTCTGTATGTCTACCTCTATCTCTCTACCTCTCTACCTCTCTATACAGTGGGGAAAAAAAGTATTTAGTCAGCCACCAATTGTGCAAGTTCTCTCACTTAAAAAGATGAGTTTTCATCATAGGTACACTTCAACTATGACAGACAAAATGAGGAAAAAAATCCAGAAAATCACATTGTAGGATTTATAATGAATTTATTTGCAAATTATGGTGGAAAATAAGTATTTGGTCACATACAAACAAGCAAGATTCCTGGCTCTCACAGACCTGTAACTTCTTCTTTAAGAGGCTCCTCTGTCCTCCACTCATTACCTGTATTAATGGCATCTGTTTGAACTTGTTATCAGTATAAAAGACACCTGTCCACAACCTCAAACAGTTACACTCCAAACTCCACTATGGCCAAGACCAAAGAGCTGTCAAAGGACACCAGAAACAAAATTGTAGACCTGCACCAGGTTGGGAAGACTGAATCTGCAATAGATAAGCAGCTTGGTTTGAAGAAATCAACTGTGGGAGCAATTATTAGGAAATGGAAGACATACAAGACCACTGATAATCTTCCTTGATCTGGGGCTCCACGCAAGATCTCACCCGTGGGTCAAAATGATCACAAGAACGGTGAGCAAAAATCCCAGAACCACACGGGGGACCTAGTGAATGACCTGCAGAGAGCTGGGACCAAAGTAACAAAGCCTACCATCAGTAACACACTACGCCGCCAGGGACTCAAATCCTGCAGTGCCAGACGTGTCCCCCTGCTTAAGCCTGTACATGTTCAGGCAAGTCTAAAGTTTGCTAGAGAGCATTTGGATGATCCAGATGAGGATTGGGAGAATGTCAGATGAAACCAAAATAGAACTTTTTGGTAAAAACTCAACTCGTCGTGTTTGGAGGACAAAGAATGCTGAGTTGCATCCAAAGAACACCATACCTACTGTGAAGCATGGGGGTGGAAACATCATGCTTTGGGGCTGTTTTTCTGCAAATTGACCAGGACGACTGATCCGTGTAAAGGAAAGAATGAATGGGGCCATGTATCGTGAGATTTTGAGTGAAAACCTCCTTCCATCAGCAAGGGCATTGAAGATGAAACGTGGCTGGGTCTTTCAGCATGACAATGATCCCAAACACACCCCGAACGGAAGGAGTGGCTTCGTAAGAAGCATTTCAAGGTCCTGGAGTTGCCTAGCCAGTCTCCAGATCTCAACCCCATAGAAAATCTTTGGAGGGAGTTGAAAGTCCGTGTTGCCCAGCGACAACCCCAAAACATCACTGCTCTAGAGGAGATCTGCATGGAGGAATGGGCCAAAATACCAGCAACAGTGTGTGAAAACCTTGTGAAGACTTACAGAAAACGTTTGACCTCTGTCATTGCCAACAAAGGGTATATAACAAAGTATTGAGATAAACTTTTGTTATTGACCAAATACTTATTTTCCACCATAATTTGCAAATAAATTCATTAAAAATCCTACAATGTGATTTTCTGGATTTTTTTTCCTCATTTTGTCTGTCATAGTTGAAGTGTACCTATGATGAAAATTACAGGCCTCTCTCATCTTTTTAAGTGAGAGAACTTGCACAATTGGTGGCTGACTAAATACTTTTTTCCCCCACTGTATATCTACCTCTCTATCTCTCTATCTCTCTATCTCTCTATATCTCTCTACCTCTCTATCTCTCTGTATCTCTATCTCTCTACCTCTCTACCTCTCTATATATCTACCTCTCTATCTCTCTATATCTCTACCTCTCTATATCTCTCTATCTCTCTATATCTCTATATCTCTACCTCTCTATCTCTCTATATCTCTCTACCTCTCTATATCTCTATATCTCTCTATATCTCTACCTCTCTATATCTCTCTACCTCTTTATCTCTCTATCTCTCTGTATCTCTACCTCTATATCTCTACCTCTTTACCTCTCTATATATCTACCTCTCTACCTCTCTATATATCTACCTCTCTATCTCTCTATATCTCTACCTCTCTATGTCTCTACCTCTCTATCTCTATATCTCTGTCTCTCTATGTCTAATTGTCATCTGTTTGCCTTCTCCTCCCTCCTCCTGTTCTGTTAACCCTACAGTCTCCTCCCTCTTCCTGTCACCTGTTCTGTTAACCCTACAGTCTCCTCCCTCCTCCTGTTCTGTTAACCCTACAGTCTCCTCCCTCTTCCTGTCACCTGTTCTGTTAACCCTACAGTATCCTCCCTCCTCCTGTTCTGTTAACCCTACAGTCTCCTCCCTCCTCCTGTTCTGTTAACCCTACAGTCTCCTCCCTCCTCCTGTTCTGTTAACCCTACAGACTCCTCCTCCTGTTCTGTTAACCCTACAGTCTCCTCCCTCCTCCTGTTCTGTTAACCCTACAGTCTCCTCCCTCTTCCTGTCACCTGTTCTGTTAACCCTACAGTCTCCTCCCTCCTCCTGTCCTGTTAACCCTACAGTCTCCTCCCTCCTCCTGTTCTGTTAACCCTACAGACTCCTCCCTCTTCCTGTCACCTGTTCAGTTAACCCTACAGTCTCCTCCTGTCACCTGCTTGTGTGTGTGTGTGTGCGCATATGTGTGTGTGTGTGTGTGTGTGAGCGAGTGAGTGTGTGAGTGTGTGTGTGTGTGAGTGTGATTGTGTGAGTGTGTGTGTACGTCCATGTGTGTGGGTAGACACACTGAGACACACCGAGACCCACACCCCATGGGATGTAATTGAAGACATTATGTTCTATCCTTTCATATCCAAGCCA
>CM059792.1:51850166-51910166 GCA_030435695.1 Brachymystax lenok tsinlingensis
ATCACATTATCAATGTCTAAAAACGTATGTGTTTGTGTGTCAGTCTAATCCAGTCTGGGTAGTCTACCCAGAATCTGGAATTAATAGATTCCCCCCGAGGAGCTCTCTCTCTCTCTCTCTCTCTCTCTCTCTCTCTCTCTCTCTCTCTCTCTCTCTCTCTCTCTCTCTCTCTCTCTCTCTCAAAAGAAGACAGACTATGTGCACACTGCCCACAAAATGAGATGGAAACTGAGCTGCACATCCTAACCTCCTGCCAAATGTAAGACCATATAAGAGATACAAAAATAATTTGAAAACAAATCAAATATTAATAAGCTCCCGTTATCTGTTTGGTAAAATACCGCAGTATGCCATCATCTACACAAGGAGCCGGATTGACAGGTAAAATACTGCAGTATGCCATCATCTACACAAGGAGCCGGATTGACAGGTAAAATACTGCAGTATGCCATCATCTACGTAGACAGGCAGACAGGTAGTGGAGCCAGCTGGCTGAGAGGACCCTAGTGGAGCCAGCTAGCTGAGAGGACCCTAGTGGAGCCAGCTAGCTGAGAGGACCCTAGTGAAGCCAGCTGGCTGAGAGGACCCTAGTGGAGCCAGCTGGCTGAGAGGACCCTAGTGGAGCCAGCTGGCTGAGAGGACCCTAGTGGAGCCAGCTTGCTGAGAGGGCCCTAGTGGAGCCAGCTCGCTGAGAGGACCCTAGTGGAGCCACCATGCTGAGAGGACCCTAGTGGAGCCAGCTGGCTGAGAGGACCCTAGTGGAGCCAGCTGGCTGAGAGGACCCTAGTGAAACCAGCTGTCTGAGAGGACCCTAGTGGAGCCAGCTAGCTGAGAGGACCCTAGTGGAGCCAGCTGGCTGAGAGGACCCTAGTGGAGCCAGCTCGCTGAGAGGACCCTAGTGGAGCCACCTTGCTGAGAGGACCCTAGTGGAGCCAGCTCGCTGAGAGGACCCTAGTGGAGCCAGCTGGCTGAGAGGACCCTAGTGGAGCCAGCTGGCTGAGAGGACCCTAGTGGAGCCAGCTAGTTGTATAACGTGCAGATGAAGGGGAGGAGACGGGTTAACCCTTGTGTGGTGTTCGGGTCTGTGGGACCCATTTTCAATGTTTACTCAAAGAAAATTCAACCTGAGACTCATTGGCCTCATTTTCTGTGAACATGTAGAAGAACACATTTTCCTTGAGTGCACACTGTGAACCTAGCTACGCATTTATATTACACACGTGGTGTTCGGGTCCCGAGGGTAATACAAAAGTAGATGAAAGAGTTTAGGTGAAAACAAGTAAAAATGAAACAAAAAGGTTTTGCTGTGTGCCTTCACTCCTCCCTGGACCTGCTGTTTCAACATTGCACCAAGAACCTGTCTGTCTCCCTACCTGTCTGCCTGTCTGTCTCCCTGCCTGTCTGCCTGTCTGTCTCCCTACCTGTCTGCCTGTCTGTCTGTCTCCCTGTCTGTCTGCCTGTCTGTCTCCCTGCCTGTCTGTCTCCCTGCCTGTCTGTCTCCCTACCTGTCTGCCTGTCTGTCTCCCTACCTGTCTGCCTGTCTGTCTCCCTGCCTGTCTGCCTGTCTGTCTCCCTACCTGTCTGCCTGTCTGTTTCCCTGCCTGTCTGCCTGTCTGTCTCCCTACCTGTCTGCCTGTCTGTCTCCCTACCTGTCTGCCTGTCTGTCTCCCTGCCTGTCTGCCTGTCTGTCTCCCTACCTGTCTGCCTTTCTCCCGCTTTTCTCGCACTCTTTACCCTTTGTAGTGTGTGAAACTACACAATGTCTTGAGGGAACCTGCACAATGTTATTACAATACAATATTTCTATACACTGTAAAAAAAATGTTAGTATTTTCCCACCCTCTACCCCAGCCAGGTAAATAAATAGCTTTGCATGTGTGGCTCCTTACCACAATCAAACAGTACGGCAAAAATGATCTCTGCTCAGAGGGCCTTAGAAATTATTTTTGCAGACAGAGGAGCTAGTATGGAAGACGAAGACTTTTCTGAATATGAGGATCATGTCTTTGTCAATTCGGAGTCCAACAGTGAGTTGGTAGAAGAGGATGAGATTGACCCTTAGCCAGCCCCACGACCAGCCAGTCAGAAACCAGCTCATCAGCAGCCGGCAGGAGGAGGAATATGGTTGTCAAATTGAACTGGCCAAGGAATGAGCCACCCCGCATGACTGTCAATGTGATATGGATCCAACCAGGGCCGACGTGGATGGCGGTTACTCATGTGCAGGACATAAAGTCTTCTTTTGAACTGTTCATCCCAGACAACATCCAGAAAATCATTCTGGACTGTAGTAATTTGGAGGGAAGGTGTGTTTTTGGAGTGAGATGGAAGGAGATGGACCAAACTCATTTACATGCATACTTTGGGGTTCTTATCTTTGCTGGTGTTTTCAGATCCAATGGGGAATCCACAGAATCCCTGTGGGATGCAGAAGCTGGCAGAGAATTTTTACGTGCAACAATGTCTCTGGAAAACCTCCGTATTAGTTCCAGGATTATCCTCTTCGATAACCGAGACACCGGACCAGCTCGGCGGCAGAGAGACAAGCCAGCTGCAATCAGGTCAGTGTGGGACAAGTGGGTGGACCTCCTTCCCCTGTTTTACAACCCCGGGCCCAACGGTACTGTTGATGAGCAGCGAATTCCATTTAGGGGCCGCTGCCCCTTCAGGCAGTACATACAGTCTAATAGCGCAAAATATGGAATCAAGATCTGGGCTACCTGTGATGCTGCGAGAGTATATGGAGAGTATGCTGACCTTCTGTTTCCTGGCCTGGTACAGTGGGCTGTCAGTAGCATGCTGACCTTCTGTTTCCTGGCCTGGAACAGTGGGCTGTCAGTAGTATGCTGACCTTCTGTTTCCTGGCCTGGTACAGTGGGCTGTCAGTAGCATGCTGACCTTCTGTTTCCTGGCCTGGTACAGTGGGCTGTCAGTAGCATGCTGACCTTCTGTTTCCTGGCCTGGTACAGTGGGCTGTTAGTAGCATGCTGACCTTCTGTTTCCTGGCCTGGTACAGTGGGCTGTCAGTAGCATGCTGACCTTCTGTTTCCTGGCCTGGTACAGTGGGCTGTCAGTAGCATGCTGACCTTCTGTTTCCTGGCCTGGTACCGTGGGCTGTCAGTAGCATGCTGACCTTCTGTTTCCTGGCCTGGTACAGTGGGCTGTCAGTAGCATGCTGACCTTCTGTTTCCTGGCCTGGTACAGTGGGCTGTCAGTGGCATGCTGACCTTCTGTTTCCTGGCCTGGTACAGTGGGCTGTCAGTGGCATGCTGACCTTCTGTTTCCTGGCCTGGTACAGTGGGCTGTCAGTAGCATGCTGACCTTCTGTTTCCTGGCCTGGTACAGTGGGCTGTCAGTAGCATGCTGACCTTCTGTTTCCTGGCCTGGTACAGTGGGCTGTCAGTAGCATGCTGACCTTCTGTTTCCTGGCCTGGTACAGTGGGCTGTCAGTAGCATGCTGACCTTCTGTTTCCTGGCCTGGTACCGTGGGCTGTCAGTAGCATGCTGGCCTTCTGTTTCCTGGCCTGGTACAGTGGGCTGTCAGTAGCATGCTGACCTTCTGTTTCCTGGCCTGGTACCGTGGGCTGTCAGTAGCATGCTGACCTTCTGTTTCCTGGCCTGGTACAGTGGGCTGTCAGTAGCATGCTGACCTTCTGTTTCCTGGCCTGGTACCGTGGGCTGTCAGTAGCATGCTGACCTTCTGTTTCCTGGCCTGGTACAGTGGGCTGTCAGTAGCATGCTGACCTTCTGTTTCCTGGCCTGGTACAGTGGGCTGTCAGTAGCATGCTGACCTTCTGTTTCCTGGCCTGGTACAGTGGGCTGTCAGTAGCATGCTGACCTTCTGTTTCCTGGCCTGGTACAGTGGGCTGTCAGTAGCATGCTGACCTTCTGTTTCCTGGCCTGGTACCGTGGGCTGTCAGTAGCATGCTGGCCTTCTGTTTCCTGGCCTGGTACAGTGGGCTGTCAGTAGCATGCTGACCTTCTGTTTCCTGGCCTGGTACCGTGGGCTGTCAGTAGCATGCTGACCTTCTGTTTCCTGGCCTGGTACAGTGGGCTGTCAGTAGCATGCTGACCTTCTGTTTCCTGGCCTGGTACAGTGGGCTGTCAGTAGCATGCTGACCTTCTGTTTCCTGGCCTGGTACAGTGGGCTGTCAGTAGCATGCTGACCTTCTGTTTCCTGGCCTGGTACAGTGGGCTGTCAGTAGCATGCTGACCTTCTGTTTCCTGGCCTGGTACAGTGGGCTGTCAGTAGCATGCTGACCTTCTGTTTCCTGGCCTGGTACAGTGGGCTGTCAGTAGCATGCTGACCTTCTGTTTCCTGGCCTGGTACAGTGGGCTGTCAGTAGCATGCTGACCTTCTGTTTCCTGGCCTGGTACAGTGGGCTGTCAGTAGCATGCTGACCTTCTGTTTCCTGGCCTGGTACAGTGGGCTGTCAGTAGCATGCTGACCTTCTGTTTCCTGGCCTGGTACAGTGGGCTGTCAGTAGCATGCTGACCTTCTGTTTCCTGGCCTGGTACAGTGGGCTGTCAGTAGCATGCTGACCTTCTGTTTCCTGGCCTGGTACAGTGGGCTGTCAGTAGCATGCTGACCTTCTGTTTCCTGGCCTGGTACAGTGGGCTGTCAGTAGCATGCTGACCTTCTGTTTCCTGGCCTGGTACAGTGGGCTGTCAGTAGCATGCTGACCTTCTGTTTCCTGGCCTGGTACCGTGGGCTGTCAGTAGCATGCTGGCCTTCTGTTTCCTGGCCTGGTACAGTGGGCTGTCAGTAGCATGCTGACCTTCTGTTTCCTGGCCTGGTACCGTGGGCTGTCAGTAGCATGCTGACCTTCTGTTTCCTGGCCTGGTACAGTGGGCTGTCAGTAGCATGCTGACCTTCTGTTTCCTGGCCTGGTACAGTGGGCTGTCAGTAGCATGCTGACCTTCTGTTTCCTGGCCTGGTACAGTGGGCTGTCAGTAGCATGCTGACCTTCTGTTTCCTGGCCTGGTACAGTGGGCTGTCAGTAGCATGCTGACCTTCTGTTTCCTGGCCTGGTACAGTGGGCTGTCAGTAGCATGCTGACCTTCTGCTTCCTGGCCTGGTACAGTGGGCTGTCAGTAGCATGCTGACCTTCTGTTTCCTGGCCTGGTACAGTGGGCTGTCAGTAGCATGCTGACCTTCTGTTTCCTGGCCTGGTACAGTGGGCTGTCAGTAGCATGCTGACCTTCTGTTTCCTGGCCTGGTACAGTGGGCTGTCAGTAGCATGCTGACCTTCTGTTTCCTGGCCTGGTACAGTGGGCTGTCAGTAGCATGCTGACCTTCTGTTTCCTGGCCTGGTACAGTGGGCTGTCAGTAGCATGCTGACCTTCTGTTTCCTGGCCTGGTACAGTGGGCTGTCAGTAGCATGCTGACCTTCTGTTTCCTGGCCTGGTACAGTGGGCTGTCAGTAGCATGCTGACCTTCTGTTTCCTGGCCTGGTACAGTGGGCTGTCAGTAGCATGCTGACCTTCTGTTTCCTGGCCTGGTACAGTGGGCTGTCAGTAGCATGCTGACCTTCTGTTTCCTGGCCTGGTACAGTGGGCTGTCAGTAGCATGCTGACCTTCTGTTTCCTGGCCTGGTACAGTGGGCTGTCAGTAGCATGCTGACCTTCTGTTTCCTGGCCTGGTACAGTGGGCTGTCAGTAGCATGCTGACCTTCTGTTTCCTGGCCTGGTACAGTGGGCTGTCAGTAGCATGCTGACCTTCTGTTTCCTGGCCTGGTACAGTGGGCTGTCAGTAGCATGCTGACCTTCTGTTTCCTGGCCTGGTACAGTGGGCTGTCAGTAGCATGCTGACCTTCTGTTTCCTGGCCTGGTACAGTGGGCTGTCAGTAGCATGCTGACCTTCTGTTTCCTGGCCTGGTACAGTGGGCAGTGGGCTGTCAGTAGCATGCTGACCTTCTGTTTCCTGGCCTGGTACAGTGGGCTGTCAGTAGCATGCTGACCTTCTGTTTCCTGGCCTGGTACAGTGGGCTGTCAGTAGCATGCTGACCTTCTGTTTCCTGGCCTGGTACCGTGGGCTGTCAGTAGCATGCTGGCCTTCTGTTTCCTGGCCTGGTACAGTGGGCTGTCAGTAGTATATTAAAAATAACACAGTTTATCTAAAGAAATGTACAGTCATGCTTGCATAGATTTTACATATTGGTTGTCCCGGGAACCGAACAAACTACCCAGGCTTTACAAAGCACCGTGCCCTAGCAAACAAGCTACACCACGGGGTAACCCAGGGTCCCAGCTCCCCCAGGGTCCCAGCTCCCCCAGGGTCCCAGCTCCCTGTGTGCAGGGTGCTTCAGGGCCTCTAAGATAGATGGGAAACAAACAAGGCCAAGCATATCACAGAGGACCCCACACACAATCTGGCCCATGTGTTTTGAAATGCTGCTGTCCTCCAGAATGAGATTGAGGGTCCCACTGTTTAGTAAAATAGGAACAGGGCGAGTTTCTTTCCATCAGGGGCTGCTGAACATTGGGACAATAGGCCCAATACACGGTCGGACAGAAGGCCACAGAGACTGAATGACTGTGTTTGTATTAATAATTAGTTTGCTCCACAAAAGGAATTTTCCAAGTAAATGAATGAAATATATTGTATCGTAGCGTAGGGTTGCATTCCCGAATGGCATCATATTCCTTACGTAGTGCACTACTTTTCACGAGGGCCTAAAGGGCTCTGGTCAAAAGTAGTGCACTATATAGGGAATAGGGTCCCATAGGGCTCTGGTCTAAAGTAGTGCACTATATAGGGAATAGGGTGCCATAGGGCTCTGGTCTAAAGTAGTGCACTATATAGGGAATAGGGTCCCATAGGGCTCTGGTCAAAAGTAGTGCACTATATAGGGAATAGGGTCCCATAGGGCTCTGGTCTAAAGTAGTGCACTATATAGGGAATAGGGTCCCATAGGGCTCTGGTCTAAAGTAGTGCACTATATAGGGAATAGGGTCCCATAGGGCTCTGGTCTAAAGTAGTGCATTATATAAAGAAAAAGGGAGACATTTGGGACGCAAACTTAGAATGTAATGATGATCCACTCAACAAGACTAGACAATAGCCACACACACAGAGACAGACGGGATGAAAAACAATCTCATTAGCATAAGCTCTCCATTTGTCTTTGTCAACATGATAACATCCATATTCATGAGGGAGCAGGCGAGTCACAGCCGTAATAACAGGAATTAACACAGGCTTTACGGAGAGAGAGAGAATCACCTGTTATAGACTTCATTCACAGAGAATGAACAAACACTTCCTCAGAGAGAACAGAGAAGTATAGAGACGCGATAGCAGATACACATCCTTCCTCAGAGAGAACAGAGAAGAATAGAGACGCGATAGCAGATATACATCCTTCCTCAGAGAGAACAGAGAAGTATAGAGACGCGATAGCAGATACACATCCTTCCTCAGAGAGAACAGAGAAGAATAGAGACGCGATAGCAGATACACATCCTTCCTCAGAGAGAACAGAGAAGAATAGAGACGCGATAGTAGATACACATCCTTCCTCAGAGAGAGCAGAGAAGTATAGAGACACGATAGTAGATACACATCCTTCCTCAGAGAGAACAGAGAAGTATAGAGACGCGATAGTAGATATACATCCTTCCTCAGAGAGAGCAGAGAAGTATAGAGACACGATAGTAGATACACATCCTTCCTCAGAGAGAACAGAGAAGTATAGAGACGCGATAGTAGATATACATCCTTCCTCAGAGAGAGCAGAGAAGTATAGAGACACGATAGTAGATACACACACACGGGGGGCATAGCAATTACAGACAAGCCTACTGCTCTGACAGTGAAATTAAAAAGAGGTTCATTGTGGAATGTAAGGCGTACTATGCATTTACTGACTCTCTTCTCCTGTCCTCAGAGTAGTGTGTGTGAGATGTCAGTGTTGGCACACACACACGCACACACACACACACACACACACACACACACACACACACAGCATCTGTGTTGCAGGTAGTTATCACCTCGCCAGGTCTCTTTCAGCCAGCAGCACATTCACACAGTGTCTCTCTCTCTCTCTCTCTCTCTCTCTCTCTCTCTCTCTCTCTCTCTCTCTCTCTCTCTCTCTCTCTCTCTCTCTCTCTCTCTATTCAATTCAATTCAATTCTCTTTATTGTCATGACGTAACAATGTACATATTGCCAAAGCTTACTTGGGATATTTACAATATGAAAATAATAAGAATCTAAACTGGCAACGGGACAACAGTAACAACAATAACCAAGGGTCAAAATACAACCACACATTAAGCAATAACACTAAGCATACAGTAGAGGACATGTGCAGGTTGATTGGTCTGTCAGACACTATTTTTGACATGTTGTCAGGAAATGCAGCTCTGTCTCAGGTTCTGCTGTTGTGCAGTGGTTGCACAGCCTTTTCTCTACAGGCAGCCAGGTTTTCCTGTGTCTACCCTTCTCAATGGCAAGGCTGTGCTCACTGAGCCTGTACTTTGTCATGGTCAAATAGTTTGCCATGGTGTACTGTTGATTTAGGGCCAGATAGCACTGCATTTTGCTTTGTGCTTGTGCTTCCCAATAAGCAATGTAGTTTTTTGGTTTATTCTGATTGATTGGATGTTCTGGTCCTGAGCCTTCAGTGTGTCAGTAGAACAGGTTTGAGAGCCCCAGGACCAGCTGGATGAGGGGACTATCTTCTTTACTCAGCTCTTGGCATTGCAGGGCTCTCTCTCTCTCTGTTACTGGGATACACCAGTTACTGTTACCGGGATACACCAGTTACTGTTACTGGGATACACCAGTTACTGGGATACACCAGTTACTGTTACCGGGATACACCAGTTACTGTTACCGGGATACACCAGTTACTGGGATACACCAGTTACTGTTACCGGGATACACCAGTTACTGTTACTGGGATACACCAGGTACTGTTACAGGATACACCAGTTACTGTTACCGATACACCAGTTACTGTTACTGGGATACACCAGTTACTGGGATACACCAGTTACTGTTACCGATACACCAGTTACTGTGCGGGATACACCAGTTACTGTTACTGGGATTCACCAGTTACTGTTACCGGATACACCAGTTACTGTTACCGGGATACACCAGTTACTGTTACTGGGATTCACCAGTTACTGTTACCGGGATACACCAGTTACTGTTACCGGGATACACCAGTTACTGTTACTGGGATACACCAGTTACTGGGATACACCAGTTACTGTTACCGGGATACACCAGTTACTGTTACCGGGATACACCAGTTACTGTTACTGGGATACACCAGTTACTGTTACCGGGATACACCAGTTACTGTTACCGGGATACACCAGTTACTGTTACCGGGATACACCAGTTACTGTTACTGGGATTCACCAGTTACTGTTACCGGGATACACCAGTTACTGTTACCGGGATACTCCAGTTACTGTTACTGGGATACACCAGGTACTGTTACCGGGATACACCAGTTACTGTTACTGGGATACACCAGTTACTGGGATACACCAGTTACTGTTACCGGGATACACCAGTTACTGTTACCGGGATACACCAGTTACTGTTACTGGGATTCACCAGTTACTGTTACCGGGATACACCAGTTACTGTTACCGGGATACACCAGTTACTGTTACTGGGATACACCAGTTACTGTTACTGGGATACACCAGTTACTGGGATACACCAGTTACTGTTACTGGGATACACCAGTTACTGTTACTGGGATTCACCAGTTACTGTTACCGGGATACACCAGTTACTGTTACCGGGATACACCAGTTACTGTTACCGGGATACACCAGTTACTGTTACCGGGATACACCAGTTACTGTTACCGGGATACACCAGTTACTGTTACTGGGATACACCAGTTACTGTTACCGGGATACACCAGTTACTGTTACTGGGATACACCAGTTACTGTTACTGGGATACACCAGTTACTGTTACCGGGATACACCAGTTACTGTTACCGGGATACACCAGTTACTGTTACTGGGATACACCAGTTACTGTTACTGGGATACACCAGTTACTGTTACTGGGATACACCAGTTACTGTTACCGGGATACACCAGTTACTGTTACTGGGATACACCAGTTACTGTTACCGGGATACACCAGGTACTGTTACTGGGATACACCAGTTACTGTTACCGGGATACACCAGTTACTGTTACTGGGATACACCAGTTACTGTTACTGGGATACACCAGTTACTGTTACCGGATACACCAGTTACTGTTACCGGATACACCAGGTACTGTTACCGGGATACACCAGTTACTGTTACCGGGATACACCAGTTACTGTTACTGGGATACACCAGTTACTGTTACCGGGATACACCAGTTACTGTTACGGGATACACCAGTTACTGTTACCGGATACACCAGTTACTGTTACTGGGATACACCAGTTACTGTTACCGGATACACCAGTTACTGTTACTGGGATACACCAGTTACTGTTACTGGGATACACCAGTTACTGTTACCGGGATACACCAGTTACTGTTACCGGGATACACCAGTTACTGTTACTGGGATACACCAGTTACTGTTACTGGGATACACCAGTTACTGTTACCGATACACCAGTTACTGTTACTGGGATACACCAGTTACTGTTACCGGGATACACCAGTTACTGTTACCGGGATACACCAGTTACTGTTACCGGGATACACCAGTTACTGTTACTGGGATACACCAGTTACTGTTACCGGGATACACCAGTTACTGTTACCGGGATACACCAGTTACTGTTACCGGGATACACCAGTTACTGTTACCGGGATACACCAGTTACTGTTACCGGGATACACCAGTTACTGTTACCGGGATACACCAGTTACTGTTACTGGGATACACCAGTTACTGTTACTGGGATACACCAGTTACTGTTACTGGGATACACCAGTTACTGTTACCGGGATACACCAGTTACTGTTACTGGGATACACCAGTTACTGTTACCGGGATACACCAGTTACTGTTACTGGGATACACCAGTTACTGTTACCGGGATACACCAGGTACTGTTACCGGGATACACCAGTTACTGTTACTGGGATACACCAGTTACTGTTACTGGGATACACCAGTTACTGTTACTGGGATACACCAGTTACTGTTACTGGGATACACCAGTTACTGTTACTGGGATACACCAGTTACTGTTACTGGGATACACCAGTTACTGTTACCGGGATACACCAGTTACTGTTACCGGGATACACCAGTTACTGTTACCGGGATACACCAGTTACTGTTACTGGGATACACCAGTTACTGTTACCGGATACACCAGTTACTGTTACCGGGATACACCAGTTACTGTTACCAGGATACACCAGTTACTGTTACTGGATACACCAGTTACTGTTACTGGGATACACCAGTTACTGTTACTGGGATACACCAGTTACTGTTACTGGGATACACCAGTTACTGTTACCGGGATACACCAGTTACTGTTACTGGGATACACCAGTTACTGTTACTGGGATACACCAGTTACTGTTACCGGGATACACCAGTTACTGTTACTGGGATACACCAGTTACTGTTACTGGGATACACCAGTTACTGTTACTGGGATACACCAGTTACTGTTACTGGGATACACCAGTTACTGTTACCGGGATACACCAGTTACTGTTACTGGGATACACCAGTTACTGTTACTGGGATACACCAGTTACTGTTACCGGGATACACCAGTTACTGTTACCGGGATACACCAGTTACTGTTACCGGATACACCAGTTACTGTTACCGGGATACACCAGTTACTGTTACTGGGATACACCAGTTACTGTTACTGGGATACACCAGTTACTGTTACCGGGATACACCAGTTACTGTTACTGGGATACACCAGTTACTGTTACTGGGATACACCAGTTACTGTTACTGGGATACACCAGTTACTGTTACCGGATACACCAGTTACTGTTACTGGGATACACCAGTTACTGTTACTGGGATACACCAGTTACTGTTACCGGGATACACCAGTTACTGTTACTGGGATACACCAGTTACTGTTACTGGGATACACCAGTTACTGTTACCGGGATACACCAGTTACTGTTACTGGGATACACCAGTTACTGTTACTGGGATACACCAGTTACTGTTACTGGGATACACCAGTTACTGTTACTGGGATACACCAGTTACTGTTACTGGGATACACCAGTTACTGTTACTGGGATACACCAGTTACTGTTACTGGGATACACCAGTTACTGTTACTGGGATACACCAGTTACTGTTACTGGGATACACCAGTTACTGTTACTGGGATACACCAGTTACTGTTACTGGGATACACCAGTTACTGTTACTGGGATACACCAGTTACTGTTACTGGGATACACCAGTTACTGTTACTGGGATACACCAGTTACTGTTACTGGGATACACCAGTTACTGTTACTGGGATACACCAGTTACTGTTACTGGGATACACCAGTTACTGTTACTGGGATACACCAGTTACTGTTACTGGGATACACCAGTTACTGTTACTGGGATACACCAGTTACTGTTACCGGGATACACCAGTTACTGTTACTGGGATACACCAGTTACTGTTACTGGGATACACCAGTTACTGTTACTGGGATACACCAGTTACTGTTACTGGGATACACCAGTTACTGTTACTGGGATACACCAGTTACTGTTACTGGGATACACCAGTTACTGTTACCGGGATACACCAGTTACTGTTACTGGGATACACCAGTTACTGTTACTGGGATACACCAGTTACTGTTACTGGGATACACCAGTTACTGTTACTGGGATACACCAGTTACTGTTACTGGGATACACCAGTTACTGTTACTGGGATACACCAGTTACTGTTACTGGGATACACCAGTTACTGTTACTGGGATACACCAGTTACTGTTACCGGGATACACCACTGGATACACCAGTTACTGTTACGGATACACCAGTTACTGTTACTGGGATACACCAGTTACTGTTACTGGGATACACCAGTTACTGTTACTGGGATACACCAGTTACTGTTACTGGGATACACCAGTTACTGTTACTGGGATACACCAGTTACTGTTACTGGGATACACCAGTTACTGTTACTGGGATACACCAGTTACTGTTACTGGGATACACCAGTTACTGTTACTGGGATACACCAGTTACTGTTACCGGGATACACCAGTTACTGTTACTGGGATACACCAGTTACTGTTACTGGGATACACCAGTTACTGTTACTGGGATACACCAGTTACTGTTACCGGGATACACCAGTTACTGTTACTGGGATACACCAGTTACCGGGATACACCAGGTACTGTTACTGGGATACACCAGTTACTGTTACTGGGATACACCAGTTACCGGGATACACCAGGTACTGTTACTGGGATACACCAGTTACCGGGATACACCAGGTACTGTTACCGGGATACACCAGTTACTGTTACTGGGATTCTGACCTTTCCGCACGCTTTCTCATCCTGTTATCACTTCCTCTATCTGTAAACACTATTTGTCTACCTCTCTCTCTCTCTCTCTCTCACTCTCTCACTCTCTCACTCCCCCCGAGATAGCGGTATATTGATCATGTTACTGAGACAGCAGTATATTGATCATGTTACTGAGACAGCAGTATATTGATCATGTTACTGAGACAGCAGTATATTGATCATGTTACTGAGACAGCAGTATATTGATCATGTTACTGAGTCAGCAGTATATTGATCATGTTACTGAGACAGCAGTATATTGATCATGTTACTGAGACAGCAGTATATTGATCATGTTACTGAGGCAGCAGTATATTGATCATGTTACTGAGACAGCAGTATATTGATCATGATACTGAGTCAGCAGTATATTGATCATGTTACTGAGACAGCAGTATATTGATCATGTTACTGAGACAGCAGTATATTGATCATGTTACTGAGGCAGCAGTATATTGATCATGTTACTGAGACAGCAGTATATTGATCATGATACTGAGTCAGCAGTATATTGATCATGTTACTGAGACAGCAGTATATTGATCATGTTACTGAGACAGCAGTATATTGATCATGATACTGAGACAGCAGTATATTGATCATGTTACTGAGACAGCAGTATATTGATCATGTTACTGAGACAGCAGTATATTGATC
The DNA here is from genome assembly GCA_030435695.1 of Brachymystax lenok tsinlingensis. Lineage (NCBI taxonomy): Eukaryota > Metazoa > Chordata > Actinopteri > Salmoniformes > Salmonidae > Brachymystax > Brachymystax lenok. The sequence continues at coordinate 51,864,343 of CM059792.1, forward strand.
ATGTTACTGAAATAGCAGTATATTGATCATGTTACTGAGACAGCAGTATATTGATCATGTTACTGAGACAGCAGTATATTGATCACATGATACTGAGACAGCAGTATATTGATCATGTTACTGAGGCAGCAGTATATTGATCATGTTACTGAGACAGCAGTATATTGATCATGTTACTGAGACAGCGGTATATTGATCACATGTTACTGAGACAGCAGTATATTGATCATGTGACTGAGACAGCAGTATATTGATCACATGTTACTGAGACAGCAGTATATTGATCATGTTACTGAGACAGCAGTATATTGATCATGTTACTGAGACAGCAGTATATTGATCATGTTACTGAGACAGCAGTATATTGATCATGTTACTGAGACAGCAGTATATTGATCATGATACTGAGACAGCAGTATATTGATCATGTTACTGAGACAGCAGTATATTGATCATGTTACTGAGGCAGCAGTATATTGATCATGTTACTGAGACAGCAGTATATTGATCATGTTACTGAGACAGCAGTATATTGATCATGTGACTGAGGCAGCAGTATATTGATCATGTTACTGAGACAGCAGTATATTGATCATGTTACTGAGACAGCAGTATATTGAGCATGTTACTGAGACAGCAGTATATTGATCATGTGACTGAGGCAGCAGTATATTGATCATGTTACTGAGACAGCAGTATATTGATCATGTTACTGAGACGGCAGTATATTGATCACATGATACTGAGACAGCAGTATATTGATCATGTGACTGAGGCAGCAGTATATTGATCACATGTTACTGAGACAGCAGTATATTGATCATGTTACTGAGACAGCAGTATATTGATCACATGATACTGAGACAGCAGTATATTGATCATGTTACTGAGGCAGCAGTATATTGATCACATGTTACTGAGACAGCAGTATATTGATCATGTTACTGAGGCAGCAGTATATTGATCATGTTACTGAGACAGCAGTATATTGATCATGATACTGAGTCAGCAGTATATTGATCATGTTACTGAGACAGCAGTATATTGATCATGTTACTGAGACAGCAGTATATTGATCATGATACTGAGACAGCAGTATATTGATCATGTTACTGAGACAGCAGTATATTGATCATGTTACTGAGACAGCAGTATATTGATCATGTTACTGAGACAGCAGTATATTGATCATGTTACTGAGACAGCAGTATATTGATCACATGATACTGAGACAGCAGTATATTGATCATGTTACTGAGGCAGCAGTATATTGATCATGTTACTGAGACAGCAGTATATTGATCATGTTACTGAGACAGCGGTATATTGATCACATGTTACTGAGACAGCAGTATATTGATCATGTGACTGAGACAGCAGTATATTGATCACATGTTACTGAGACAGCAGTATATTGATCATGTTACTGAGACAGCAGTATATTGATCATGTTACTGAGACAGCAGTATATTGATCATGTTACTGAGACAGCAGTATATTGATCATGTTACTGAGACAGCAGTATATTGATCATGTTACTGAGACAGCAGTATATTGATCATGATACTGAGACAGCAGTATATTGATCATGTTACTGAGACAGCAGTATATTGATCATGTTACTGAGGCAGCAGTATATTGATCATGTTACTGAGACAGCAGTATATTGATCATGTTACTGAGACAGCAGTATATTGATCATGTGACTGAGGCAGCAGTATATTGATCATGTTACTGAGACAGCAGTATATTGATCATGTTACTGAGACAGCAGTATATTGATCATGTTACTGAGACAGCAGTGTATTGATCATGTGACTGAGGCAGCAGTATATTGATCATGTTACTGAGGCAGCAGTATATTGATCATGTTACTGAGGCAGCAGTATATTGATCACATGTAACTGAGACAGCAGTATGTTGATCACATGTTACTGAGACAGCAGTATATTGATCATGATACTGAGGCAGCTGTATATTGATCATGTTACTGAGACAGCAGTATATTGATCACATGTAACTGAGACAGCAGTATATTGATCATGTAACTGAGACAGCAGTATATTGATCATGTTACTGAGACAGCAGTATATTGATCATGTGACTGAGGCAGCAGTATATTGATCATGATACTGAGACATAGGAGAACACTTGAATAACCCCTTTTGGTTCCAGGTAGAAACAAAAAGAGTTCTATCTGGAACCAAAAAGAGTTCTATCTGGAACCAAAAAGAGTTCTATCTGGAACCAAAAAGAGTTCTATCTGGAACCAAAACGAGCTCTATCTGGAACCAAAAAGGGTTCTCCTATGAAGACAGCCGCATAACCCTTTTGGAAGCCTTTTTTCTAAGAGTGTACACAGCATCAGTGAAGTGTGTGTGTCACTTTGCCAAATCTAACGCACACACACACACACACACACACACACACAAAGACAGGCCCCTCTACCAACACATCCTTTGTCAGCCATTTAGATCCAGTGAGGGTTGCTCTTCTCTATGCTGTCCTGTCCTACTTTAGGAACCCACTCATATTCCCTCAGTGCAGAGGCAATGTTGTTCCACAGCTGTTGTGTTCTGTCTGGTCAGCTGCTCTCCCTAAATCAGCTCACTAACAGCCCCCTAAAACATCACCTTCTCCTCCTCCTCTTCCTCAGAGCTGAGCTATTAGACAGCTGCTCTGTCTGTTCTGTTCTCTAGTCTAGCAAGCTGCTCTGCTCAACGCTCCCCAATCAGCTGCTCTCCTCAACGCTCCCCAATCAGCTGCTCTGCTCAACGCTCCCCAATCAGCTGCTCTCCTCAACTCTCCCCAATCAGCTGCTCTGCTCAACGCTCCCCAATCAGCTGCTCTCCTCAACGCTCCCCAATCAGCTGCTCTCCTCAACGCTCTCCAATCAGCTGCTCTCCTCAACGCTCCCCAATCAGCTGCTCTCCTCAACGCTCCCCAATCAGCTGCTCTCCTCAACTCCCCAATCAGCTGCTCTCCTCAACTCTCCCCAATCAGCTGCTCTCCTCAACTCTCCCAATCAGCTGCTCTGCTCAACGCTCCCCAATCAGCTGCTCTCCTCAACGCTCCCCAATCAGCTGCTCTCCTCAACGCTCCCCAATCAGCTGCTCTCCTCAACGCTCCCCAATCAGCTGCTCTCCTCAACTCTCCCCAATCAGCTGCTCTCCTCAACTCTCCCCAATCAGCTGCTCTCCTCAACTCTCCCCAATCAGCTGCGGTTCCCAACTCTCCCCAATCAGCAACGCTCACGAAAATGTAGTAACCTCCCTGCAACGCTCACAGAAACTTAGTAACCTCCCTGCAACGCTCACAGAAACTTAGTAACCTCCCTGCAACGCTCGCAGAAACATAGTAACCTCCCTGCAACGCTCACAGAAACATAGTAACCTCCCTGCAACGCTCACAGAAACTTAGTAACCTCCCTGCAACGCTCGCAGAAACTTAGTAACCTCCCTGCAACGCTCGCAGAAACATAGTATCCTCCCTGCAACGCTCACAGAAACATAGTAACCTCCCTGCAACGCTCACAGAAACTTAGTAACCTCCCTGCAACGCTCGCAGAAACTTAGTAACCTCCCTACAACGCTCGCAGAAACATAGTAACCTCCCTGCAATGCTCACAGAAACATAGTAACCTCCCTGCAACGCTCACAGAAACTTAGTAACCTCCCTGCAACGCTCACAGAAACTTAGTAACCTCCCTGCAACGCTCGCAGAAACATAGTAACCTCCCTGCAACGCTCACAGAACCATAGTAACCTCCCTGCAACCTAAAAATGTATGTCCAGACGAGGCGAAATGTTCCTTTCCTTTCTCAGAACATAAATAAAAAAAAAGTATGGCTTTGTTCCCAGAACCAATGGTAAACCAAAAACCTATATTCCCCACAACTCCACATTATGTCCATCACACAACTCTCACGCTCCTCTCCTCCTCTCCTCCTCTCCTCCTCTCCTGTCACTCTGTCTATCACGACTGGGACCTTAATGGTCTCTAATGGCCCTCTCACTGTGACAGGGAAGAGGAGATGTTGGAGAAGAGAGGAAAGGAGGAGTGGGCTAGGAGAGATGGTGGATGGGAAGGTCAGGGGGAGGGATAGAGGTGTGTGAGTTGAGGGATTATGGGGAAACGTTAACAACAAGGACAAACAGACTTGTGATTTATATAGTTTGTTATTGGTTGATCTGCGACATACAACATACACAAAACAAGTACACATCTCTGTCTGAGGAATGATGATGTAACTACTAGTCAGCCAATCAGACAGCCAGTCAGACCGCCAGTCAGACAGCCAATCAGACAGCCAGTCAGACAGCCAGTCAGACAGCCAGTCAGACAGCCAGTCAGACAGCCAGTCAGGTACCAAGCAGTACAGCCATGCTCAGGGTCCTAGCACTCATCTATCACTCCAGTGGCATACTGATAGGTGTGAAACACACACACACACACACACACACATGCGCACCCCAGCAGCATACTGATAGGTGAGAAAAGCCAGTCACAGGTAAACAATCTGCCGGGCACTGAGAGAGAAACAGAGAGAAACAGAGAGAAACAGAGAGAGAGAGAGAGAGAGAGAGACACAGAGAGAGAAACAGAGAGAAACAGAGAGAAACAGAGAGAGAAACAGAGAGAGAGAGAGAGAGAGAGAGAGAGAGAGAGAGAGACACAGAGAGAGAGAGAAACAGAGAGACACAGAGAGAGAGAGAGAAACAGAGAGAAACAGAGAGAGAGAGAGAGAGAGAGAGAGAGAAACAGAGAGAGAAACAGAGAGAGAGAAATACACTACGGTAAAATAAAGAACAGCAAATCCAGAGAATCTAACAACTTCTGAGAAAACAAACAACAAGAAGAGCAAACTATTCAAAAACTGAGATGTATGGATAAACCACTTCTCCAAACTATTCAAAACGGAGATGATTGGATAAACCACTTCTCCAAACTATTTGCCCCCCTCGCTAAAAATCTAAAACCTATACAGCAGACGATCAATTACAAATCTTAGAATCAACTATTAAACACTACCTGAACCCACTGGATTCTCCTATTATATTAAAAACTACCTGAACCCACTGGACTCTCCTATTACATTAAACACTACCTGAAGCCACCGGATTCTCCCATTACATTAAACACTACCTGAACCCACTGGATTCTCCTATTACATTAAACACTACCTGAACCCACTGGATTCTCCTATTACATTAAATACTACCTGAACCCACAGGAATCTCCAATTACATTAAACACTACTTGAACCCACTGGATTCTCCAATTACATTAAATACTACCTGAACCCACAGGAATCTCCAATTACATTAAAGACTACCTAAACCCACTGGATTCTCCAATTACATTAAATACTACCTGAACCCACAGGAATCTCCAATTACTTAAACACTACCTGAACCCACTGGATTCTCCCATTACATTAAACACTACCTGAACCCACTGGATTCTCCTATTACATTAAACACTACCTGAACCCACTGGATTCTCCTATTACATTAAATACTACCTGAACCCACAGGAATCTCCAATTACATTAAACACTACTTGAACCCACTGGATTCTCCAATTACATTAAATACTACCTGAACCCACAGGAATCTCCAATTACATTAAAGACTACCTAAACCCACTGGATTCTCCAATTACATTAAATACTACCTGAACCCACAGGAATCTCCAATTACTTAAACACTACCTGAACCCACTGGATTCTCCTATTACATTAAATACTACCTGAACCCACAGGAATCTCCAATTACATTAAACACTACCTGAACCCTCTGTATTCTCCTATTACATTAAATACTACCTGAACCCACTGGATTCTCCTATTACATTGAACACTACCTGAACCCTCTAGATTCTCCTATTACATTAAATATTACCTGAACCCACTGGATTCTCCTATTACATTGAACACTACCTGAACCCTCTAGATTCTCCTATTACATTAAATACTACCTGAACCCAATGGATTCTCCTATTACATTGAATGAACTACAGGACAAAATACAAACCCTCCAACCCAAAAGCCCTGTGGTGTTAATTGTATCCTAAATTAAATAATCAAATATACAGACCACATATTCTAATTGGCTATACTTAAACTCTTAAACATCGTCCTCAGCTCTGGCATCTTCCCCAATATTTGGAACCAAGGACTGATCACCCCGATCAACAAAACTGGAGGCAAATTTGACCCCAATAACTACCGTGGGATATGTGTCAACAGCAACCTTGGGGAAATCCTCTGCATTATCATTAACAGCAGACTGCTACATCTCCTCAGTGAAAACAATGTACTGAGCAAATGTCAAATTGGCTTTCAACCAAATTATAGCACAACAGACCACGTATTCACCCTGCACACCCTAATTGACAAACAAACAAACCAAAACAAAGGCAAATTATTCACATGCTTTGATGATTTCAAAAAAGATTGACTCCATTTGGCTTGAGCGTCTGCTATACAAATGGATGGAATGTGGTGTCGGAGGGAAGAACATACAATATTATAAAATCCATGTACACAAACAACAAGTGTTTGACAGTAAATCTCAGTAAGACCAAAATAATGGTGTTCCAAAAAAGGTCCAGTCGGCAGGACCACAAATACAAATTACATCTAGACACCGCTGCCCTAGAGGACACAGAAAACTACACGCACTAATGATGAAAGTCCATAAAATAGATGTTAAATTCTACAACCAACTAAAAGGAAGCGATTCCCAAACTTTCCATAACAAAGCCATCACCTACAGAGAGATGAACCTGGAGAAGAGTCCCCTAAGCAAGCTGGTCCTGGGGCTCTGTTCACAAACACAAACAGGCCCCACAGAGCACCAGGACAGCAACACAATTAGACCCAACCAAATCATGAGAAAACAAAAAAATAATTACTTGACACATTGGAAAGAGCAGCAGAATACCTGACCACCGTGACTGACCCAAACTTAAGGAAAGCTTTGACTATGTACAGACTCAGTGAGCATAGCCTTGCTATTGAGAAAATGCCGCTGTAGGCAGACCTGGCTCTCAAGAGAAGACCGGCTATGTGCACACTGCCCACAACATGAGGTGGAAACTGAGCTGCACTTCCTAACCTCCTGCCCAATGTATGACCATATTAGAGACACATAATTCCCTCAGATTACACAGACCCACAAAGAATTAGAAAACAAATCCAATTTGGATAAACTCCCATATCTACTGGGTGAAATACCACAGTGTTCCGTCACAGCAGCAAGATGTGGGACCTGTTGCCACAAGAAAAGGGCAACCAGTGAAGAACAAACACCATTGTAAATACAACCCATATTTATGTTTATTTATTTTCCCTTTTGTACTTTAACTATTTGCACATTGTTGCAACACTGTATTTAGACATAATATGACATTTGAAATGCCTCTATTCTTTTGGAACTTTTATGAGTGTGATGTTCACTGTTAATTTGAATTGCTTATTTCACTTCTGTTTATAATCTATTTCACTTCATTTGTTAATGTAAACATATGTCTCCTATGCCAATAAACACACATAATTGAATTGAGAGAGAGAGAGAGAGAGAGAGAGAGAGAGAGAGAGAGACCATTTCTAATCCAAGCACGAGCAAAGGTTTCAGTCTGGCTAGTTATTTGGCATGAGAGTCACACAGAGACCCTAAGAGAAGAAGAGGCAAAGACAGGGGGAGAGGGAGAGAGGGGGAGAGAGAGGGAGACAGGGGAGAGTAGGAGAGAGGGGGAGACAGGGAGAGAGGGGAGAGACAGGGGAGAGACAGGGGAGAGGGAGAGAGAGGGAGACAGGGAGAGGGAGAGAGGGGGAGAGAGAGGGAGACAGGGAGAGGGAGAGAGGGGAGACAGGGGAGAGACAGGGAGAGAGGGGGAGAGACAGGGGAGAGACAGTGGGAGAGGGAGAGAGGGAGAGAGACAGGGGAGAAGGAGATACAGGGGAGAGGGAGAGAGGGGAGACAGGTGGAGAGGGGAGAGACAGGGGAGAGGGAGAGAGGGGGGGAGAACCAGGGGAGAGGGAGAGACAGGGGAGAGAGGGAGAGGGAGAGATGTGGGGAGAGAGGGGGAGACAGGGTAGAGGGAGAGACGGGGAGAGAGGGGAGAGGGAGAGATGTGGGGAGAGAGGGGGAGACAGGGGGAGGGAGAGGGGAGACAGGTGGAGAGGGAGAAACAGGGGAGAGGGAGAGACAGGAGGGAGGGGAGAGGGAGAGATGTGGGGAGAAAGGGGAGACAGGGTAGAGGGAGAGACAGGGGAGAGGGAGAGACAGGGTAGAGGGAGAGACAGGGTAGAGGGAGAGACAGGGGGAGAGGGAGAGACAGGGAGGGAGGGGAGAGGGAGAGATGTGGGGAGAAAGGGGGAGACAGGGTAGAGGGAGAGACAGGGAGAGAGGGGAGAGGGGGAGAAAGGTGGAGAGGGAGAGACAGGGGAGGGAGAGACAGGGGGATACAGGGGAGAGGGAGAGGGAGAGACAGGGGAGAGAGGGGAGAGGGAGAGACAGGGAGAGAGGGGAGAGACAGGAGAGGGGGAGACAGGGAGAGAGGGGAGAGAGGGGAGAGAGGTGGAGAGGGAGAGACAGGGGAGAGGGAGAGAGGGGAGAAAGGTGGAGAGGGAGAGACAGGGTAAGAGGGAGAGACAGGGGGAGGGAGAGACAGGGGAGAGAGGGGGAGAGGGAGAGACAGGGGAGAGAGGGGAGAGACAGGGGGAGAGGGGGAGACAGGGGAGAGAGGGACAGAGAGGGAGACATGTGGAGAGGGAGAGCAAGGAGGAGCGGTAGTGAGGGATATACAGGGGGAGAGGGAGAGAAGAATATTGGCAGAGGGATGGCGAATTCGAGAGGGATTAAAAATGAATAAATTACTAGGGGACCAAAACCGGGTTTATCACCTTGAGAGAAAGACATCTAATCCCTAGGATGCACATAAAAACACACCAACACTACTGTCAAGTAAAGACAACACCCACACAAACACTTTGAGGTTAAAATCATTTGTCTTTGAAGGTTTCTATTATCATTTTCATTTTTATTTATCATGCGTCTCCTCCTCAAGTCACCGGGCTCCACTGACCCACACACATTAACATGCTCAGGATGAGAGAAGGGGAAATAGACAGAAAAAAAGAGTGAGAGAGAGAGAGAGAGAGAGAGAGAGAGAGAGAGAGAGAGAGAGAGAGAGAGAGAGAGAGAGTAACTGGTGTATCCCGGTAACAGTAACTGGTGTATCCCAGTAACAGTACCTGGTGTATCCCAGTAACAGTAACTGGTGTATCCCAGTAACAGTAACTGGTGTATCCCGGTAACAGTAACTGGTGTATCCCAGTAACAGTAACTGGTGTATCCCAGTAACAGTAACTGGTGTATCCCAGTAACAGTAACTGGTGTATCCCAGTAGCAGTAACTGGTGTATCCCAGTAACAGTAACTGGTGTATCCCAGTAACAGTAACTGGTGTATCCCAGTAACAGTAACTGGTGTATCCCAGTAACAGTAACTGGTGTATCCCAGTAACAGTAACTGGTGTATCCCAGTAGCAGTAACTGGTGTATCCCAGTAACAGTAACTGGTGTATCCCAGTAACAGTAACTGGTGTATCCCAGTAACAGTAACTGGTGTATCCCAGTAACAGTAACTGGTGTATCCCAGTAACAGTAACTGGTGTATCCCAGTAACAGTAACTGGTGTATCCCAGTAACAGTAACTGGTGTATCCCAGTAACAGTAACTGGTGTATCCCAGTAACAGTAACTGGTGTATCCCAGTAGCAGTAACTGGTGTATCCCAGTAACAGTAACTGGTGTATCCCAGTAACAGTAACTGGTGTATCCCAGTAACAGTAACTGGTGTATCCCAGTAACAGTAACTGGTGTATCCCGGTAACAGTACCTGGTGTATCCCGGTAACAGTACCTGGTGTATCCCAGTAACAGTACCTGGTGTATCCCAGTAACAGTAACTGGTGTATCCCAGTAACAGTAACTGGTGTATCCCAGTAACAGTAACTGGTGTATCCCAGTAACAGTACCTGGTGTATCCCAGTAACAGTACCTGGTGTATCCCGGTAACAGTACCTGGTGTATCCCGGTAACAGTAACTGGTGTATCCCGGTAACAGTAACTGGTGTATCCCAGTAACAGTAACTGGTGTATCCCGGTAACAGTACCTGGTGTATCCCAGTAACAGTAACTGGTGTATCCCAGTAACAGTAACTGGTGTATCCCGGTAACAGTAACTGGTGTATCCCGGTAACAGTAACTGGTGTATCCCGGTAACAGTAACTGGTGTATCCCAGTAGCAGTAACTGGTGTATCCCAGTAACTGGTGTATCCCGGTAACAGTAACTGGTGTATCCCAGTAACAGTAACTGGTGTATCCCGGTAACAGTAACTGGTGTATCCCAGTAACAGTAACTGGTGTATCCCGGTAACAGTAACTGGTGTATCCCGGTAGCAGTAACTGGTGTATCCCGGTAACAGTACCTGGTGTATCCCAGTAACTGGTGTATCCCGGTAACAGTAACTGGTGTATCCCAGTAACAGTAACTGGTGTATCCCGGTAACAGTACCTGGTGTATCCCAGTAACAGTAACTGGTGTATCCCGGTAACAGTAACTGGTGTATCCCAGTAACAGTACCTGGTGTATCCCGGTAACAGTAACTGGTGTATCCCAGTAACAGTAACTGGTGTATCCCGGTAACAGTACCTGGTGTATCCCAGTAACAGTAACTGGTGTATCCCAGTAACAGTACCTGGTGTATCCCAGTAACAGTAACTGGTGTATCCCAGTAACAGTAACTGGTGTATCCCAGTAACAGTAACTGGTGTATCCCGGTAACAGTACCTGGTGTATCCCAGTAACAGTAACTGGTGTATCCCGGTAACAGTAACTGGTGTATCCCAGTAACAGTAACTGGTGTATCCCAGTAACAGTACCTGGTGTATCCCAGTAACAGTAACTGGTGTATCCCGGTAACAGTAACTGGTGTATCCCAGTAACAGTAACTGGTGTATCCCGGTAGCAGTAACTGGTGTATCCCAGTAACAGTAACTGGAGTATCCCAGTAACAGTAACTGGTGTATCCCAGTAACAGTAACTGGTGTATCCCAGTAACAGTAACTGGTGTATCCCAGTAACAGTAACTGGTGTATCAAGGTAACAGTACCTGGTGTATCCCGGTAACAGTACCTGCTGTATCCCAGTAACAGTAACTGGTGTATCCCGGTAACAGTAACTGGTGTATCCCAGTAACAGTACCTGGTGTATCCCGGTAACAGTAACTGGTGTATCCCAGTAACAGTACCTGGTGTATCCCAGTAACAGTAACTGGTGTATCCCGGTAACAGTAACTGGTGTATCCCGGTAACAGTAACTGGTGTATCCCGGTAACAGTACCTGGTGTATCCCGGTAACAGTAACTGGTGTATCCCAGTAACAGTAACTGGTGTATCCCGGTAACAGTAACTGGTGTATCCCGGTAACAGTAACTGGTGTATCCCGGTAACAGTAACTGGTGTATCCCGGTAACAGTAACTGGTGTATCCCAGTAACAGTAACTGGTGTATCCCGGTAACAGTAACTGGTGTATCCCAGTAACAGTAACTGGTGTATCCCGGTAGCAGTAACTGGTGTATCCCAGTAACAGTAACTGGAGTATCCCGGTAACAGTAACTGGTGTATCCCGGTAACAGTAACTGGTGTATCCCGGTAACAGTAACTGGTGTATCCCGGTAACAGTACCTGGTGTATCCCAGTAACAGTACCTGGTGTATCCCGGTAACAGTAACTGGTGTATCCCAGTAACAGTAACTGGTGTATCCCAGTAACAGTAACTGGTGTATCCCAGTAACAGTAACTGGTGTATCCCGGTAGCAGTAACTGGTGTATCCCAGTAACAGTAACTGGTGTATCCCAGTAACAGTAACTGGTGTATCCCAGTAACAGTACCTGGTGTATCCCGGTAACAGTACCTGCTGTATCCCAGTAACAGTAACTGGTGTATCAAGGTAACAGTACCTGCTGTATCCCAGTAACAGTACCTGGTGTATCCCGGTAACAGTAACTGGTGTATCCCAGTAACAGTAACTGGTGTATCCCGGTAACAGTAACTGGTGTATCCCGGTAACAGTACCTGGTGTATCCCAGTAACAGTAACTGGTGTATCCCGGTAACAGTAACTGGTGTATCCCAGTAACAGTAACTGGTGTATCCCGGTAGCAGTAACTGGTGTATCCCAGTAACAGTAACTGGAGTATCCCAGTAACAGTAACTGGTGTATCCCAGTAACAGTAACTGGTGTATCCCAGTAACAGTAACTGGTGTATCCCAGTAACAGTAACTGGTGTATCCCAGTAACAGTACCTGGTGTATCCCAGTAACAGTAACTGGTGTATCCCAGTAACAGTAACTGGTGTATCCCAGTAACAGTAACTGGTGTATCCCAGTAACAGTAACTGGTGTATCCCAGTAACAGTACCTGGTGTATCCCGGTAACAGTACCTGCTGTATCCCAGTAACAGTAACTGGTGTATCCCGGTAACAGTAACTGGTGTATCCCAGTAACAGTAACTGGTGTATCCCAGTAACAGTAACTGGTGTATCCCGGTAACAGTAACTGGTGTATCCGGTAACAGTAACTGGTGTATCCGGTAACAGTAACTGGTGTATCCGGTAACAGTAACTGGTGTATCCCAGTAACAGTAACTGGTGTATCCCAGTAACAGTAACTGGTGTATCCCGGTAACAGTAACTGGTGTATCCCGGTAACAGTAACTGGTGTATCCCGGTAACAGTAACTGGTGTATCCCAGTAACAGTAACTGGTGTATCCCGGTAGCAGTAACTGGTGTATCCCAGTAACAGTAACTGGTGTATCCCAGTAACAGTAACTGGTGTATCCCAGTAACAGTAACTGGTGTATCCCAGTAACAGTAACTGGTGTATCCCAGTAACAGTAACTGGTGTATCAAGGTAACAGTACCTGGTGTATCCCGGTAACAGTACCTGCTGTATCCCAGTAACAGTAACTGGTGTATCCCGGTAACAGTAACTGGTGTATCCCAGTAACAGTAACTGGTGTATCAAGGTAACAGTACCTGGTGTATCCCGGTAACAGTACCTGCTGTATCCCGGTAACAGTAACTGGTGTATCCCGGTAACAGTAACTGGTGTATCCCGGTAACAGTAACTGCTGTATCCCGGTAACAGTAACTGGTGTATCCCGGTAACAGTAACTGGTGTATCCCGGTAACAGTAACTGGTGTATCCCAGTAACAGTAACTGGTGTATCCCAGTAACAGTAACTGGTGTATCCCAGTAACAGTAACTGATGGATCCCAGTAACAGTAACTGGTGTATCCCAGTAACAGTAACTGGTGTATCCCAGTAACTGGTGTATCCCGGTAACAGTAACTGGTGTATCCCAGTAACAGTAACTGGTGTATCCCGGTAACAGTACCTGGTGTATCCCGGTAACAGTAACTGGTGTATCCCGGTAACAGTAACTGGTGTATCCGGTAACAGTAACTGGTGTATCCCGGTAACAGTAACTGGTGTATCCCGGTAACAGTAACTGGTGTATCCCGGTAACAGTAACTGGTGTATCCCAGTAACAGTAACTGGTGTATCCCAGTAACAGTAACTGGTGTATCCCAGTAACAGTAACTGGTGTATCCCGGTAACAGTAACTGGTGTATCCCAGTAACAGTAACTGGTGTATCCCAGTAACAGTAATTGGTGTATCCCAGTAACAGTAACTGGTGTATCCCAGTAACAGTAACTGGTGTATCCCAGTAACTGGTGTATCCCAGTAACAGTAACTGGTGTATCCCAGTAACTGGTGTATCCCAGTAACAGTAACTGGTGTATCCCAGTAACTGGTGTATCCCAGTAACAGTAACTGGTGTATCCCGGTAACAGTAACTGGTGTATCCCGGTAACAGTACCTGGTGTATCCCAGTAACAGTAACTGGTGTATCCCAGTAACAGTACCTGGTGTATCCCGGTAACAGTAACTGGTGTATCCCGGTAACAGTAACTGGTGTATCCCGGTAACAGTAACTGGTGTATCCCAGTAACAGTAACTGGTGTATCCCAGTAACAGTACCTGGTGTATCCCGGTAACAGTAACTGGTGTATCCCGGTAACAGTAACTGGTGTATCCCGGTAACAGTAACTGGTGTATCCCGGTAACAGTAACTGGTGTATCCCAGTAACAGTAACTGGTGTATCCCAGTAACAGTACCTGGTGTATCCCGGTAACAGTACCTGGTGTATCCCGGTAACAGTAACTGGTGTATCCCGGTAACAGTAACTGGTGTATCCCGGTAACAGTAACTGGTGTATCCCAGTAACAGTAACTGGTGTATCCCAGTAACAGTACCTGGTGTATCCCGGTAACAGTAACTGGTGTATCCCAGTAACAGTACCTGGTGTATCCCGGTAACAGTACCTGGTGTATCCCAGTAACAGTAACTGGTGTATCCCGGTAACAGTAACTGGTGTATCCCGGTAACAGTACCTGGTGTATCCCAGTAACAGTAACTGGTGTATCCCAGTAACAGTACCTGGTGTATCCCGGTAACAGTAACTGGTGTATCCCGGTAACAGTAACTGGTGTATCCCGGTAACAGTAACTGGTGTATCCGGTAACAGTAACTGGTGTATCCGGTAACAGTAACTGGTGTATCCCGGTAACAGTACCTGGTGTATCCCAGTAACAGTAACTGGTGTATCCCAGTAACAGTAACTGGTGTATCCCAGTAACAGTAACTGGTGTATCCCGGTAACAGTAACTGGTGTATCCCAGTAACAGTACCTGGTGTATCCCAGTAACAGTAACTGGTGTATCCCAGTAACAGTAACTGGTGTATCCCGGTAACAGTAACTGGTGTATCCCGGTAACAGTAACTGGTGTATCCCGGTAACAGTAACTGGTGTATCCCAGTAACAGTAACTGGTGTATCCCAGTAACAGTAACTGGTGTATCCCAGTAACAGTAACTGGTGTATCCCAGTAACAGTACCTGGTGTATCCCAGTAACAGTAACTGGTGTATCCCAGTAACAGTAACTGGTGTATCCCAGTAACAGTACCTGGTGTATCCCGGTAACAGTAACTGGTGTATCCCGGTAACAGTAACTGGTGTATCCCAGTAACAGTAACTGGTGTATCCCGGTAACAGTAACTGATGGATCCCAGTAACAGTAACTGGTGTATCCCGGTAACAGTAACTGGTGTATCCCAGTAACAGTAACTGGTGTATCCCAGTAACAGTAACTTAGCAGTAACATTAAATGATGTATTACTGAAACAGGATCCAAGTGGTAAAAAGAAAGATCCGGACCATTACAAAAATTGGAGAATGTACCAAAAGGCATTCCGCACTGAATAAAAAAGGCCAGATATTATTAATTCTAATCAGAAGTGGACGATACATTGGAGATGATATAAGACTAGTTCTGGAAACAATAGAACACTACGATATATCGATGACACCAGGTCTGGATATCATAGCTGATTTTGAAAAGGCCTTTGATAAAGTACAACTGGAATTTGTGTATGAATGCCTTGAATACATAGATTTTGGAGAATCTCTTATAGAATGGTTCTCCCTGTATATAGCTATGTAATTACCTGGTAATCCCTGTATATAACCATGTCATTACCTTGTACTCCCTGTATATAGCCATGTTACTACCTGGTACTCCCTGTATATAACCATGTTACTACCTGGTACTCCCTGTATCTAACCATGTTATTACCTGGTACTCCCTGTATATAACCATGTTATTACCCAGTACTCCTTGTATATAACCATGTTATTACACGGTACTCCCTGTATATAGCCATGTTATTACCTGGCACTCCCTGTATATATCCATGTAATTACCTGGTACTCCATAGAGCCACCATATAGCTGTATCAGTGGCACTAGGTTACAGTGATCAGAACTTGGTTGAACAGTGTTCTATAGCTGTATCAGTGGCACTAGGTTACAGTGATCAGAACTTGGCTGAACAGTGTTCTATAGCCGTATCAGTGGCACTAGGTTACAGTGATCAGAACTTGGCTGAACAGTGTTCTATAGCCGTATCAGTGGCACTAGGTTACAGTGATCAGAACTTGGTTGAACAGTGTTCTATAGCCGTATCAGTGGCACTAGGTTACAGTGATCAGAACTTGGTTGAACAGTGTTCTATAGCCGTATCAGTGGCACTAGGTTACAGTGATCAGAACTTGGTTGAACAGTGTTCTATAGCCGTATCAGTGGCACTAGGTTACAGTGATCAGAACTTGGCTGAACAGTGTTCTATAGCCGTATCAGTGGCACTAGGTTACAGTGATCAGAACTTGGTTGCACTCACTAGGAAAACTACAATACCAAAGGCTGGTCCTATAAGACTGACTACACAGCTCGCGTCGCGTGCGCCAGTGTTGCAAAATAAATTTAGAAATCTATGTTATTCAGTTATTGCACCCACACTGCTCGCTCGTGCCAATGAGCGTCTGCGTTGCCAAGGGCTAAAATAGAAGTCAGTTCTATTTGTGATGCAGATCGCACTTGCAAGTCCTGCCTCTGCCATCTCCTCATTGGTTTAAAGAAGCAGGTACCCACGTGCCATCTCCTCATTGGTTATACCCACGTGGGTGACTGAAAGACTAACAATGTCGGTGGCGGTAAAGGACCTAATTTATGAAAGTTGCCAATCGCAATATAAAGTCCAGAGGAGAGATGACTAGAAACGATTCGGTTGACCGTTTTATGTGTGGATTAATTGTCGGAGTAGAGGACCTTGTGCATTTCAGGTAAAATAACAACTCAATGTTTATATCCCAGGACAAATTATCTATTAAGTGCAAGCTAGCTAGCTAAATTGCCATAAATGTTTAATGCTTTTCGACCTGTCCCCAAATTAATATAATTGGTTCAGAGTTTGTTTTGATATTTTTTATCCTGCGTGTCGTGATCGCGTTTGTTGTGTGGGGGACAAAATACAGTTATGCACGATGGCGGTTTGGGTTCCGTGTAAGGTAATCTACCGCAGGTCCTACAGAGGGTCCATTCAGGACTCATGTGTGGATGAGATTAAGAATGTGAACGGTTAGAAGTGTGTAGTAAAGGATGATCATGAAATGTCACCAAGTTTGTTTAGGAAAGAAGAAGGGATTCTATCAGCATAAAATTGATGAAGTGAAGGGCGATGGGGGAAAAAGCTGTGGAGAACGTTGAACACTATTATGGGTAGGAATTCAAACATGTCTGCCTCTTTTTGTTGAATCAGAGGGTATATTTATTACAAAACCACATGACACCGCAAACTACTTGAATGAATATTTTACAGGTAAAGTGGACAAGTTGAGGAATGCTATGATTCCAACTGATGGCTCCATGTCGTATACCCTTATAAAAGATTGCATCATGAAGGAGAGGCAACGCAGGTTTGAATTTCACCAAGTAGAAAGGGAAGAGGTAGAAAGGATGCTGTTGTCTCTTTCTTTTGACAAGTCGCCTGGCACAGATAATCTAGACGCCACATTGCTCAGAGTTACAGCTAACCAAATATCTGCACCAATCGCTCATATTTTTAATAAGTGCCTGATGTATGGGGTGTGCCCAGAAGTCTGGAAAGAGTCAAAGGTTATTCCACTACCTAAGGATAAAACATCTGCATTCACTGGTCCTATTAGTCGTCCTATAAACTTGCTGCCTGTGTTCAGTAAATTATTGGAAAAAAAACAGATCTGTACAAATCAAGGATTATTTCTCATGTAATGGTCTGACAACGGGCTTCCAGCATGCATACTAAGAAGAACATTCTACGAGTACGAAATTAGCACAAATTACAGATGATTGGTTAAAGAGTATGGACGACAGGAAGTTAGTTGGTTGCAGTGTTGCTGGATTTAAGTGCTGCTTACAAAAATATATTATACTTTAACATTACCGAGTAATTCATGTGAAAACACATGACAATTAAATACATTTCAATCCCACTTTATACCACAATAAAATATAAAGAAATCCAAGGGGTATGAATAGTTTTGCAAGGCACTAAAGTAGTGCACTACACAGGGAATAGAGTGGCGTTTGAGACGAACGCTGAGTGAAATTCAGAACGAAGGACACTTTCTAAGTGAATTTGACAAACAAGTGAATCTCATGTCAGAGTGATGCTGAGTTACCATAGTAACAGAATGCTGGGAGACTGGAGGTTCCGGAGTGCTGCTATTAGTGGAAATGGTCCTCACATAACACTGTAGAACGACCAACTACACACACACACACACACACACACACACACACACACACACACACACACACACACACACACACACACATAGACACACACACAGACACACACACACACACACAGAAACACACACACACACACACAGAAACACACAAACACACACACACACAGAAACACACACACACACACAGAGAAACACACACACACACATATAGACACACACACACACATATAGACACACACACACACACACACACACACACACACACACATAGACACACACACATATAGACACACACACACACAAACACACACACACACACGTTTGACCCAAGTTAAACAATTTAAAGGCAATGCTACCAAATACTAATTGAGAGTATGTAAACTTCTGACCCACTGGGAATGTGATGAAAGAAATAAAAGCTGAAATAAATCATTCTCTCTACTATTTCACATTCTTATAATAAAGTGGTGATCCTAACTGACCTAAGACAGGGAATTCTTACAAGGATTAAATGTCAGGAATTGTGAAAAAACTGAGTTTGAATGTATTTGTCTAAGGTGTATGTAAACGTCCAGCTGTATATTCTGTATTCTGTACCACTATTGCATCTTACCTGGGCCGCTCTGTCATTCCTCATCCCTAACTATAACATTTTCCGACAAGATAGAACTGCCAAAGGGGGCGGTGTTGCAATCTACTGCAGAGTTCTGTCTTACTATTCAAGTCTGTACCCAAACAACTTGAGCTTCTACTTTTAAAAATCCACCTTTCCAGAAACAAGTCTCTCACCGTTGCCGCTGGCTATAGACCACCCTCTGCCCCCAGCTGTGCCCTGGACACCATATGTGAATTGATTGCCCCCCATCTATCTTCTGAGCTCGTGCTGCTAGGTGACCTAAACTGGGACATGCTTAACACCCCGGCCATCCTACAATCTGAGCTTGATGCCCTCAATCTCACACAAATGATCAATGAACCCACCAGGTACAACCCCAAATCAGTAAACACGGGCACCCTCATAGATATCATCCTTACCAACTTGCCCTCTAAATACACCTCTGCTGTTTTCAACCAAGATCTCAGCGTTCACTGCCTCATTGTCTGCATCCGTAATGGGCCAGTGGTCAAACGACCACCTCTCATCACTGTCAAACACTCCCTAAAACACTTCAGCAAGGAGGCCTTTCTTTCTAAGGATATTGACCTCATCCCGTCAGTAGAGGATGCCTGGTCATTCTTTAAAAGTGCCTTCGTCACCATCTTAGAGGAGGTAGAGGAGGAGACAGGGGAGGTAGGGGGAGGTAAAGGAGGAGACAGGGGAGGTAGGGGGAGGTAGAGGAGGAGACAGGGGAGGTAGGGGGAGGTAGAGGAGGAGACAGGGAGGTAGGGGGAGGTAGAGGAGGAGACAGGGAGGTAGGGGGAGGTAGAGGAGGAGACAGGGAGGTAGGGGAGGTAGAGGAGGAGACAGGGGAGGTAGAGGGGGTAGAGGAGGAGACAGGGGAGGTAGTGGTAGGTAGAGGAGGAGACAGGGGAGGTAGAGGGAGGAGACAGGGGGGGTAGAGGGAGGAGACAGGGGAGGTAGGGGGAGGTAGAGGAGGAGACAGGGGAGGTAGGGGGAGGTAGAGGAGGAGACAGGGGAGGTAGAGGAGGAGACAGGGGAGGTAGGGGGAGGTAGAGGAGGAGACAGGGGAGGTAGGGGGATACAGGGGAGGTAGAGGGAGGTAGGAAAGCTAAGGCTAGCTTTTTGAAGCAGAAGTTTGCATCCTGTAGCACAAATTCAAAAGGTTCATGGAGAATAAGAGCACCTCCTCCCAGCTGCCCACTGCACTGAGGCTAGGAAACACTATCACCACTGATAAATCCACGATAATACAGAATTTCAATAAGTATTTTTCTACGGCTGGCCATGCTTTCCACCTGGCTACACCTACCCCGATCAACAGCCCTCCAACCCCACAGCAACTCACCCAAGCCTCCCCCATTTCTCCTTCAACCAAATCCAGACAGCTGATGTTCTGAAAGAGCTGCAAAATCTGAACGCCTACAAATCAGCCAGGCTAGTCAATCTGGACCCTCTCTTTCTAAAATGATCTGCCGAAATTGTTGCAATCCCTATTACTAGCCTGTTCAACCTCTCTTTCGTATCGTCTGAGATTCCCAAAGATTGGAAATCTGCCGCGGTCATCCACCTCTTCAAAGGGGGAGACACTCTAGACCCAAACTGCTACAGACCTATATCTATCCTACCCTGCCTTTCTAAGGTCTTTGAAAGCCAAGTTAACAAACAGATCACCGACCATTTTGAATCCCACCGTACCTTCTCCGCTATGCAATCCGGTTTCCGAGCTGGTCATGGGTGCACCTCAGCCACACACAAGGTCCTAAATGACATCATAACCGCCATTAATAAGAGACATTAGTGTGCAGCCGTATTCATTGACCTGGCCAAGACTTTCGATTCTGTCAATCACCACATCCTTATCGGCAGACTCGACAGCCTTGGTTTCTCAAATGACTGCCTCGCCTGGTTTACCAACTACTTCTCTGATAGAGTTCAGTGTGTCAAATCGGAGGGCCTGTTGTCCGGACCTCTGGCAGTCTCTATGGGGGTGCCACAGGGTTCAATTCTCGGTCCGACTCTCTTCTCTGTATACATCAATGATGTTGCTCTTGCTGCCGGTGATTCTCTGATCTACCTCTACGCAGACGACACTATTCTGTAAACCTCTGGCCCTTCTTTGGACACTGTGTTAACTAACCTCCAGACGAGCTTCAATGCCATTCAACTCTCCTTCCGTGGCCTCCAACTGCTCTTAAATTCAAGTAAAACTAAATGCATGCTCTTCAACCGATCGTTGCCCCGCACCTGCCCACCCGTCCAGCATACTCTGGACGGTTCTGACTTAGAATATGTGGACAACTACAAATACCTAGGTGTCTGGTTAGACTGTAAACTCTCCTTCCAGACTCACATTAAGCATCTCCAATCCCAAATTAAATCTAGAATCGGCTTCCTATTTCGCAACAAAGCCTCCTTCACTCATGCTGCCAAACATACCCAGGTAAAACTGACCATCCTACCAATCGTCGACTTCAGCGATGTCATTTACAAAATAGCCTCCAACACTCAACTCAACAAATTGGATTCAGTCTATCACATTGCCATCCGTTTGTCACCAAAGTCTCATATACTACCCACCACTGCGACCTGTACGCTCTCATTGGCTGGCCCTTGCTTCATACTCGTCGCCAAACCCACTGGTTCGAGGTCCTCTACAAGTCTCAGCTAGGTAAAGCCCCGCCTTATCTCAGCTCACTGGTCGCCACAGCAGCACCCACCCGTAGCACGCGCTCCAGCAGGTATATCTCACTGGTCACCCCCAAAGCCAATTTTTCCTTTGGCCGCCTTTCCTTCCAGTTCTCTGCTGCCGATGACTGGAACGAACTGCAAAAATCACTGAAGCTGGAGACTCATATCTCCCTCACTAACTTTAAGCACCAGCTGTCAGAGCAGCTCACAGATCACTGCACCTGCACATCTGTAAAAAGCCCATCCAACTACCTCATCCCCATATTATATTGATTTATTTATCTTGCTCCTTTGCACCCCAGTATCTCTACTTGCACATTCATCTTCTGCACATCTACCATACCAGTGTTTAATTGCTATATTGTAATTACTTCGCCACCATGGCCTATTTATTGCCTTATCTCCCTTATCCTACCTCATTTGCACATACTGTATGTTGACTTTTTCTACTGTATTATTGACTGTATGCTTGTTTATTCCATGTGTAACTCTGTGTTGTTGTTTGTGTCGAACTGCTTTGCTTTATCTTGGCCAGGTCATAGTTGTAAATGAGAACTTGTTCTCAACTGGCCTACCTGGTTAAATAAAGGTGAAATAAATATTTATAAATATTTATACATATATATATTCTTATTCCATTCCTTTACTTAGATTTGTGTGTATAAGGTAGTTGTTGTGGAATTGTGAGATATTACATGTTAGATATTACTGCACTGTCGGAACTAAAAGCACAAGCATTTCGCTACACTCGCAATAACATCTGCTAACCATGTGTATGTGACCAATACAATGTGATTTGATTTGGGTTACAGCCTCCTGAACTACTTCATACCCAGCTACAAGTTCTCCCTGTGTTACAGCCTATCCTCCTGAATGATTAAAACCATGCCTTGGTTGTTTAGATGAGGTAGGTCTACAGTCTCCTACAGCAGCGGCGATCAGAATGAGATAGACCAACAGTCAATGTGGAGTGGTCAGAATGAGGTAGACCTACAGTCATCTACAGTAGTGGTTAGAATGAGGTAGACCTACAGTCATCTACAGCAGTGGTCAGAATGAGGTAGACCTACAGTCATCTACAGCAGTGGTCAGAATGAGGTAGACCTACAGTCATCTACAGCAGTGGTCAGAATGAGGTAGACCTACAGTCATCTACAGCAGTGGTCAGAATGAGGTAGACCTACAGTCATCTACACCAGTGGTTAGAATGAGGTAGACCTACAGTCATCTACAGCAGTGGTCAGAATGAGGTAGACCTACAGTCATCTACAGCAGTGGTCAGAATGAGGTAGACCTACAGTCATCTACAGCAGTGGTCAGAATGAGGTAGACCTACAGTCATCTACAGCAGTGGTCAGAATGAGGTAGACCTACAGTCAATGTGGAGTGGTAATGTAGCCATCCTCTGTGGTTCAATGTGGAGTAGTAATGTAGCCATCCTCTGGCTGTGGTTCAATGTGGAGTAGTAATGTAGCCATCCTCTGTGGTTTTTTGTGGAGTAGTAATGTAGCCATCCTCTGTGGTTCAATGTGGAGTAGTAATGTAGCCATCCTCTGGCTGTGGTTCAATGTGGAGTAGTAATATAGCCATCCTCTGTGGTTCAATGTGGAGTAGTAATGTAGCCATCCTCTGTGGTTCAACGTGGAGTAGTAATGTAGCCATCCTCTGGCTGTGGTTCAATGTGGAGTAGTAATGTAGCCATCCTCTGTGGTTCAATGTGGAGTAGTAATGTAGCCATCCTCTGGCTGTGGTTCAATGTAGAGTAGTAATGTAGCCATCATCTGGCTGTGGTTCAACGTGGAGTAGTAATGTAGCCATCCTCTGGCTGTGGTTCAATGTGGAGTAGTAATATAGCCATCCTCTGTGGTTCAGCGTGGAGTAGTAATGTAGCCATCCTCTGTGGTTTAATGTGGAGTAGTAATGTAGCCATCCTCTGTGGTTCAATGTGGAGTAGTAATGTAGCCATCCTCTGGCTGTGGTTCAATGTGGAGTAGTAATGTAGCCATCCTCTGTGGTTGAATGTGGAGTAGTAATGTAGCCATCCTCTGGCTGTGGTTCAATGTGGAGTAGTAATGTAGCCATCCTCTGTGGTTCAATGTGGAGTAGTAATGTAGTCATCCTCTGTGGTTCAATGTGGAGTAGTAATGTAGCCATCCTCTGGCTGTGGTTCAATGTGGAGTAGTAATGTAGCCATCCTCTGGGGTTCAATGTGGAGTAGTAATGTAGCCATCCTCTGTGGTTCAACGTGGAGTAGTAATGTAGCCATCCTCTGGCTTTGGTTCAATGTGGAGTAGTAATATAGCCATCCTCTGTGGTTCAACGTGGAGTAGTAATGTAGCAATCTTCTGGCTGTGGTTCAATGTGGAGTAGTAATATAGCCATCCTCTGTGGTTCAATGTGGAGTAGTAATGTAGCCATCCTCTGTGGTTTAATGTGGAGTAGTAATGTAGCCATCCTCTGGCTGTGTTTCAACGTTGAGTAGTAATGTAGCCATCCTCTGGCTGTGGTTCAATGTGGAGTATTAATATAGCCATCCTCTGTGGTTCAATGTGCAGTAGTAATGTAGTCATTCTCTGTGGTTCAATGTTGAGTAGTAATGTAGCCATCCTCTGTGTTTTAATGTGGAGTAGTAATGTAGCCATCCTCTGGCTGTGTTTCAACGTTGAGTAGTAATGTAGCCATCCTCTGGCTGTGGTTCAATGTGGAGTATTAATATAGCCATCCTCTGTGGTTCAATGTGCAGTAGTAATGTAGTCATTCTCTGTGGTTCAATGTTGAGTAGTAATGTAGCCATCCTCTGTGTTTTAATGTGGAGTAGTAATGTAGCCATCCTCTGGCTGTGTTTCAACGTTGAGTAGTAATGTAGCCATCCTCTGGCTGTGGTTCAATGTGGAGTATTAATATAGCCATCCTCTGTGGTTCAATGTGCAGTAGTAATGTAGTCATTCTCTGTGGTTCAATGTTGAGTAGTAATGTAGCCATCCTCTGTGTTTTAATGTGGAGTAGTAATGTAGCCATCCTCTGGCTGTGTTTCAACGTTGAGTAGTAATGTAGCCATCCTCTGGCTGTGGTTCAATGTGGAGTATTAATATAGCCATCCTCTGTGGTTCAATGTGCAGTAGTAATGTAGTCATTCTCTGTGGTTCAATGTTGAGTAGTAATGTAGCCATCCTCTGTGGTTTAATGTGGAGTAGTAATGTAGCCATCCTCTGTGGTTTAATGTGGAGTAGTAATGTAGCCATCCTCTGGCTGTGGTTCAATGTGGAGTAGTAATGTAGCCATCCTCTGGCTGTGGTTTAATGTGGAGTAGTAATGTAGCCATCCTCTGGCTGTGGTTTAATGTGGAGTAGTAATGTAGCCATCCTCTGGCTGTGGTTTAATGTGGAGTAGTAATGTAGCCATCCTCTGGCTGTGGTTCAATGTGGAGTAGTAATGTAGCCATCCTCTGGCTGTGGTTTAATGTGGAGTAGTAATGTAGCCATCCTCTGGCTGTGGTTTAATGTGGAGTAGTAATGTAGCCATCCTCTGGCTGTGGTTCAATGTGGAGTAGTAATGTAGCCATCCTCTGGCTGTGGTTTAATGTGGAGTAGTAATGTAGCCATCCTCTGGCTGTGGTTTAATGTGGAGTAGTAATGTAGCCATCCTCTGGCTGTGGTTTAATGTGGAGTAGTAATGTAGCCATCCTCTGGCTGTGGTTTAATGTGGAGTAGTAATGTAGCCATCCTCTGTGGTTCAACGTGGAGTAGTAATGTAGCCATCCTCTGTGGTTCAACGTGGAGTAGTAATGTAGCCATCCTCTGGCTGTGGTTCAACGTGGAGTAGTAATGTAGCCATCCTCTGGCTGTGGTTCAATGTGGAGTAGTAATGTAGCCATCCTCTGGCTGTGGTTCAATGTGGAGTAGTAATGTAGCCATCCTCTGTGGTTCAACGTGGAGTAGTAATGTAGCCATCCTCTGGCTGTGGTTCAACGTGGAGTAGTAATGTAGCCATCCTCTGTGGTTCAACGTGGAGTTGTAATGTAGCCATCCTCTGTGGTTCAACGTGGAGTAGTAATGTAGCCATCCTCTGTGGTTCAACGTGGAGTAGTAATGTAGCCATCCTCTGTGGTTTAATGTGGAGTAGTAATGTAGCCATCCTCTGGCTGTGGTTTAATGTGGAGTAGTAATGTAGCCATCCTCTGGCTGTGGTTTAATGTGGAGTAGTAATGTAGCCATCCTCTGTGGTTCAACGTGGAGTAGTAATGTAGCCATCCTCTGTGGTTTAATGTGGAGTAGTAATGTAGCCATCCTCTGTGGTTTAATGTGGAGTAGTAATGTAGCCATCCTCTGGCTGTGGTTTAATGTGGAGTAGTAATGTAGCCATCCTCTGTGGTTTAATGTGGAGTAGTAATGTAGCCATCCTCTGTGGTTCAACGTGGAGTAGTAATGTAGCCATCCTCTGTGGTTCAACGTGGAGTAGTAATGTAGCCATCCTCTGTGGTTTAATGTGGAGTAGTAATGTAGCCATCCTCTGTGGTTTAATGTGGAGTAGTAATGTAGCCATCCTCTGGCTGTGGTTTAATGTGGAGTAGTAATGTAGCCATCCTCTGTGGTTTAATGTGGAGTAGTAATGTAGCCATCCTCTGTGGTTCAACGTGGAGTAGTAATGTAGCCATCCTCTGTGGTTCAACGTGGAGTAGTAATGTAGCCATCCTCTGGCTGTGGTTTAATGTGGAGTAGTAATGTAGCCATCCTCTGTGGTTTAATGTGGAGTAGTAATGTAGCCATCCTCTGGCTGTGGTTTAATGTGGAGTAGTAATGTAGCCATCCTCTGTGGTTTAATGTGGAGTAGTAATGTAGCCATCCTCTGTGGTTCAACGTGGAGTAGTAATGTAGCCATC
The DNA here is from genome assembly GCA_030435695.1 of Brachymystax lenok tsinlingensis. Classification (NCBI taxonomy): domain Eukaryota; kingdom Metazoa; phylum Chordata; class Actinopteri; order Salmoniformes; family Salmonidae; genus Brachymystax; species Brachymystax lenok. Next base: position 51,890,803 of record CM059792.1, read on the forward strand.
CTCTGTGGTTCAACGTGGAGTAGTAATGTAGCCATCCTCTGTGGTTCAACGTGGAGTAGTAATGTAGCCATCCTCTGTGGTTCAACGTGGAGTAGTAATGTAGCCATCCTCTGTGGTTCAATGTGGAGTAGTAATGTAGCCATCCTCTGTGGTTCAACGTGGAGTAGTAATGTAGCCATCCTCTGTGGTTCAACGTGGAGTAGTAATGTAGCCATCCTCTGTGGTTCAACGTGGAGTAGTAATGTAGCCATCATCTGTGGTTTAATGTGGAGTAGTAATGTAACCATCCTCTGGCTGTGGTTTAATGTGGAGTAGTAATGTAGCCATCCTCTGTGGTTTAATGTGGAGTAATGTAGCCATCCTCTGTGGTTCAATGTGGAGTAGTAATGTAGCCATCCTCTGTGGTTCAATGTGGAGTAGTAATGTAGCCATCCTCTGTGGTTTAATGTGGAGTAGTAATGTAGCCATCCTCTGTGGTTTCAAGCGTGGAGTAGTAATGTAGCCATCCTCTGTGGTTTCAATGTGGAGTAGTAATGTAGCCATCCTCTGTGGTTCAATGTGGAGTAGTAATGTAGCCATCCTCTGTGGTTCAACGTGAGTAGTAATGTAGCCATCCTCTGTGGTTCAACGTGAGTAGTAATGTAGCCATCCTCTGTGGTTCAACGTGGAGTAGTAATGTAGCCATCCTCTGTGGTTCAGCATGTGGAGTAATGTAGCCATCCTCTGTGGTTCAACGTGGAGTAGTAATGTAGCCATCCTCTGTGGTTCAATGTGGAGTAGTAATGTAGCCATCCTCTGTGGTTCAATGTGAGTAGTAATGTAGCCATCCTCTGTGGTTCAATGTGGAGTAGTAATGTAGCCATCCTCTGTGGTTTAATGTGGAGTAGTAATGTAGCCATCCTCTGTGGTTTAATGTGGAGTAGTAATGTAGCCATCCTGTGGTTCAATGTGAGTAGTAATGTAGCATGCGTAGATCAATGTGGAGTAGTAATAGCCATCCTGGCTGTAGTTCAATGTGGAGTAGTAATGAAGCCATCCTCTGTGGTTCAATGTGGAGTAGTAATGTAGCCATCCTCTGTGGTTCAATGTGCAGTAGTAATGTAGTCATTCTCTGTGGTTCAATGTTGAGTAGTAATGTAGCCATCCTCTGTGTTTTAATGTGGAGTAGTAATGTAGCCATCCTCTGGCTGTGTTTCAACGTTGAGTAGTAATGTAGCCATCCTCTGGCTGTGGTTCAATGTGGAGTATTAATATAGCCATCCTCTGTGGTTCAATGTGCAGTAGTAATGTAGTCATTCTCTGTGGTTCAATGTTGAGTAGTAATGTAGCCATCCTCTGTGTTTTAATGTGGAGTAGTAATGTAGCCATCCTCTGGCTGTGTTTCAACGTTGAGTAGTAATGTAGCCATCCTCTGGCTGTGGTTCAATGTGGAGTATTAATATAGCCATCCTCTGTGGTTCAATGTGCAGTAGTAATGTAGTCATTCTCTGTGGTTCAATGTTGAGTAGTAATGTAGCCATCCTCTGTGGTTTAATGTGGAGTAGTAATGTAGCCATCCTCTGTGGTTTAATGTGGAGTAGTAATGTAGCCATCCTCTGGCTGTGGTTCAATGTGGAGTAGTAATGTAGCCATCCTCTGGCTGTGGTTTAATGTGGAGTAGTAATGTAGCCATCCTCTGGCTGTGGTTTAATGTGGAGTAGTAATGTAGCCATCCTCTGGCTGTGGTTTAATGTGGAGTAGTAATGTAGCCATCCTCTGGCTGTGGTTCAATGTGGAGTAGTAATGTAGCCATCCTCTGGCTGTGGTTTAATGTGGAGTAGTAATGTAGCCATCCTCTGGCTGTGGTTTAATGTGGAGTAGTAATGTAGCCATCCTCTGGCTGTGGTTCAATGTGGAGTAGTAATGTAGCCATCCTCTGGCTGTGGTTTAATGTGGAGTAGTAATGTAGCCATCCTCTGGCTGTGGTTTAATGTGGAGTAGTAATGTAGCCATCCTCTGGCTGTGGTTTAATGTGGAGTAGTAATGTAGCCATCCTCTGGCTGTGGTTTAATGTGGAGTAGTAATGTAGCCATCCTCTGTGGTTCAACGTGGAGTAGTAATGTAGCCATCCTCTGTGGTTCAACGTGGAGTAGTAATGTAGCCATCCTCTGGCTGTGGTTCAACGTGGAGTAGTAATGTAGCCATCCTCTGGCTGTGGTTCAATGTGGAGTAGTAATGTAGCCATCCTCTGGCTGTGGTTCAATGTGGAGTAGTAATGTAGCCATCCTCTGTGGTTCAACGTGGAGTAGTAATGTAGCCATCCTCTGGCTGTGGTTCAACGTGGAGTAGTAATGTAGCCATCCTCTGTGGTTCAACGTGGAGTTGTAATGTAGCCATCTCTGTGGTTCAACGTGGAGTAGTAATGTAGCCATCCTCTGTGGTTCAACGTGGAGTAGTAATGTAGCCATCCTCTGTGGTTTAATGTGGAGTAGTAATGTAGCCATCCTCTGGCTGTGGTTTAATGTGGAGTAGTAATGTAGCCATCCTCTGGCTGTGGTTCAATGTGGAGTAGTAATGTAGCCATCCTCTGGCTGTGGTTTAATGTGGAGTAGTAATGTAGCCATCCTCTGGCTGTGGTTTAATGTGGAGTAGTAATGTAGCCATCCTCTGGCTGTGGTTTAATGTGGAGTAGTAATGTAGCCATCCTCTGTGGTTTAATGTGGAGTAGTAATGTAGCCATCCTCTGTGGTTCAACGTGGAGTAGTAATGTAGCCATCCTCTGTGGTTCAACGTGGAGTAGTAATGTAGCCATCCTCTGTGGTTTAATGTGGAGTAGTAATGTAGCCATCCTCTGTGGTTTAATGTGGAGTAGTAATGTAGCCATCCTCTGGCTGTGGTTTAATGTGGAGTAGTAATGTAGCCATCCTCTGTGGTTTAATGTGGAGTAGTAATGTAGCCATCCTCTGTGGTTCAACGTGGAGTAGTAATGTAGCCATCCTCTGTGGTTCAACGTGGAGTAGTAATGTAGCCATCCTCTGGCTGTGGTTTAATGTGGAGTAGTAATGTAGCCATCCTCTGTGGTTTAATGTGGAGTAGTAATGTAGCCATCCTCTGGCTGTGGTTTAATGTGGAGTAGTAATGTAGCCATCCTCTGTGGTTCAACGTGGAGTAGTAATGTAGCCATCCTCTGTGGTTCAACGTGGAGTAGTAATGTAGCCATCCTCTGTGGTTCAACGTGGAGTTGTAATGTAGCCATCCTCTGTGGTTCAACGTGGAGTTGTAATGTAGCCATCCTCTGTGGTTCAATGTGGAGTAGTAATGTAGCCATCCTCTGTGGTTCAACGTGGAGTAGTAATGTAGCCATCCTCTGTGGTTTAATGTGGAGTAGTAATGTAGCCATCCTCTGTGGTTTAATGTGGAGTAGTAATGTAGCCATCCTCTGGCTGTGGTTTAATGTGGAGTAGTAATGTAGCCATCCTCTGTGGTTCAACGTGGAGTTGTACTAAAGCGGGACTTTCATGCCATTGTAGCAATTTGGCATAACATTTACATTTCCTTCACTCAGTCATTACCAGCGGATGAACTGTAGAACAAAACCACTGATATTTTACACCCAACCACTGTTCTGAACTAATATTGACAGCAAACGTTTTAGGGTCCATACTAGAGATGCGCACGTTTCAACTTTTAAAACGATTTAAACAAAATTGGGATCCTTAACGTGAACGCATCAATAAAACATGTGCTTTGCCGTGTTGTATCTTCTCTAGACGACAGCCTATGAAGAAGGGGAAAGTTGTTTACTTTAAATAGAAGCAGGGAAGAATAAGCAAACTTTAGGCTACTTTGATGAATATGAGAGATATAGACGACCAAAACACATGCCCACGGTTCTTTCTGCCTGGCCCCTCATCCCTCTCCCTCGTGCTGGCTCGCCTGCTCTTTCTCTTCACTAATGATGCCAGTGTGTGTTCAGTCTTCGGGTTTGATGAGTGTATATATATTATAGCCTATTCTCATTCATGAATATTCATTGATGATAGGCCCAGCTTTACTGAAGTTGCTAGGCACTTCAAGCAAAGTAATTGTGAGCTCGGTTCTCATTCTCTCTGTCTCTCTCTCTCTCTCTCTCTCTCTCTCTCTCTCTACCTTTTCGTACTAGAAAGAGATAGACAGAGAGACATGAATGGGGGAGGAAAAGAGAGTAAGAAAGAGCGAGAGATAGCGGCAGCAAAGGAGAGAGGGAGAGAGAGGGAGGAGAGAGAGGGATTGGGGGAGGGAGAGAGGGAGGGAGGAGAGAGAGTGAGGAGAGAGAGAGGATTGGGGAGGGAGAGGATGAAGAGAGGAGGGAGGGTGGAGGGAGGGAGGCACAGGAATATACTGGCGGGGGTAGATCCATTGACCAGACTGGAACACATTCATCCAATCTGATCTAACTAAGTGGATATTCGTCAAACCCATCATGATTCATGTATTGTAACAGGCCCACCATGCGGTTACTCCAGTCCGACCTGGACTACATTTGGCTGTTTTTCGCTGCATAACATGTAGAAGTTGTGCCTTTTCAGGTTTAGAAGAAGTGCCTGTTCAATGCTAACTCCTGTTTGTATAAGCCGTTTAACACAGCTAGCGTACAGAAATTGGCGGTGGAAGTCAAATGTATATTTAATTGTGATTGCAGGTGATATGTGATGACGACATGAACATGTGTTTGGGTTGACATCCACGCCAGTATTACACTCCCATTTCTACCTCAACACAGTGGAAAATACACATCTAAATAGTAGCTTAAACGTAGGCTAATTTTTAATGGGGGCCAATGAGAACACTCAGGATCTCCCCATGCGTTTCCATGGCAATTCCATTGTGTTGGTTGAGGTTGATTGTCCTTCTTTACCGCACCTACGCAGTGTAATTGAAATGGCAGCATTTCAATTACATTGGGGAATGTAAAGATTAAATGTAGAAATTACAGAACGTCAATTACAGGGTTGATAACAACTGAAACTATCACAACGTTTATCGACAACAACTAAAACGATGTTTATTAGAATAATGATTGTGACCCTATTCCCTCCCCTAGACACTCCTAGACTCTCCAAAACACTCCATAGACTCTCCTAGACTCTCCAAGACACTCCTAGACTCTCCAAAACACTCCATAGACTCTCCTAGACTCTCCAAGACACTCCAAGACTCTCCTAGACACTCCTAGACTCTCCTAGACACTCCAAGACACTCCTAGACTCTCCAAAACACTCCATAGACTCTCCTAGACTCTCCTAGACACTCCTAGACTATCCAAGACAATCCAAGACTCTCCTAGACACTCCTAGACTCTCCTAGACACTCCAAGACACTCCTAGACTCTCCAAAACACTCCATAGACTCTCCTAGACTCTCCAAGACACTCCAAGACTCTCCTAGACACTCCTAGACTCTCCAAGACTCTCCAAGACACTCCATAGACTCTCCTAGACACTCCTAGACACTCCTAGACTCTCCTAGACACTCCAAGACTCTCCTAGACTCTCCAAGACACTCCATAGACTCTCCTAGACACTCCTAGACTCTCCAAGACTCTCCAAGACTCTCCCTATACTCTCCAAAACACTCCATAGACTCTCCTAGACACTCCTAGACTCTCCTAGACTTTCCAAGAAACTCCCTAGACTCTCCTAGACACTCCTAGACTCTCCTAGACTCTCCAAGACACTCCTAGACTCTCCTAGACACTCCTAGACTCTCCTAGACTTTCCAAGAAACTCCCTAGACTCTCCTAGACACTCCAATATACTCCTAGACTCTCCAAGATACTCCTAGACTCTCCAAGACACTCCAAGACTCTCCAAGACACTCCAAGACTCTCTTAGACTCTCCCTAAACTCTCCCTAAAATCCCCTAAACTCTCCTAGACTCCCCTAAACCCTCCAAAGCAGATACAAACACACAGTCTCCAAAACAGAGATGATGGATAATACTTTTTTTGTAACCTTTATTTAACTAGGCAAGTCAGTTAAGAACAAATTCTTATTTACAATGACGGCCTGCCCCCCAGGCCAAACCCGGACGACGCTGGGCCAATTGTGCGCCGCCCTATGGGACTCCCGATCACGGCCGGTTGGATTTCAGACTTTTTTCGGAAAATGGGTAGGGACTCTGCTGTCCTAGCATCAGGGGAAAGCTGGTTCCGCCATTGGGGTGCCTTGTCTGGGCTGAGCGGGAGCTGCCCTTCCGTAGGGGTGGGATGGCCAAGAGACCAGAGGTGGCAGAACGGAGAACTCGGGTTGGGATGTAAGGTTTCAGCATAGCCTGATGGAAGGGAGGGGCAGTTCCTCTTGCTGTTCCTCTGGCAAGTACCATGGTCTTGTAGTGGATGCGAGCTTCAACTGGAAGCCAGTGGAGTGTGCGGAGGAGCGGGATGACATGAGAGAACTTGGGAAGGTGGGCTGCTGCATTCTGGATAAGTTGCAGGGGTTTGATGCCACAAGTGGGGAGCCATGCTCACAGAGAGTTGCAGTAGTCCAGACGGGAGATGGCAACTACCTGAATTAAGAGCTGTGCCATTTCCCGTGTGAGGTAGGGTCGTACTCTACGGATGTTGTAGTCGCTGCTTTAATGTTTGCAGAGAACGACAGGCTGTTGTCCAGTGGGAGTGGGACACCATGGGTTTGTCAACTGTGATGGAGGAGGGGACTGGGAAAGGGTGAGGTCAAAGAGGAAAAGAGATGGAAAGAAGGAAGACATCAGGAAGACATCGGTAGGCTGAAGTCTCCAAGTACAAACAGAGGTGAGCCATCGTCAGCAAATGAGCTTATCAAGGTGTCAAGCTAATTGAGGAACTCTCTAAGGGCACCTGGTGGGTGATAGATGACAGCAATGTTAAGCTAGAGTGGACAGTGACAGTGACAGCATGGAATTCAAATGAGTAGATGGACAGGTGAGTGAGGGAGAAAAAATAAAATCTCCACTGAGCAGCCGTGTGCCATCACCACGACGACCAGATGCTCTCGGATTCTCTCTGTGAGAGAAGACGTCATCAGATGAAGAGAGAGCAGTGTTCTCTGGGGTAATCCATGCCTCCGTCAGGGCCAAAAAGGTCAATGGACTGAAGGGCAGCATAGGTTAAGACGGGCTTGTTGGCAGTTCCAAACGCCGCCAGAGACCAGGGATTCCACATTGTTTTGTGCGCGCAAGGTACACTAAATTAGAAATGTTGCAGCCAAAGGGGTGGGCATTGTCTGTGAAGGGGAAAGGAGCAAACAGGTGTAGAAAAAATACACATAGTTGCCAAAGCTACAAAAGAGAAAAATGAGATCAACTAGAAATAACTACGTAAGATACTCAAGTGAGTGGTGTTAAGCATTCATAACTCATAACGCCGCCTAAAAACAACTCGGCAGAACCGTCTTGGTTTCGGGCGAAAACACTGCCGCTTGATAAGACTCCACGGTTAAAGCTGCCGCTGAAAAACTTAGGGGAGACTGAAGTACTAACACTAATCTCTGATGAACTAGCAGAGGGTACCGCCTCCAACAGACACACCAAACAATTAAAATCAAGTTTTGTCATTGTTTCAACACTTCACAGTCACAAGCATTCAGCAGTTCCGTAGCCAGACTATACCAACAACAACACTTCACTAGAACTGCCCTAGCCAGACTATACCACCAACAACACCTCACTATAACTGCCCTAGCCAGACTATAACAACAACAACACTTCACTATAACTGCCCCAGCCAGACTATACCAACAACACCACCTCACTATAACTGCCCTAGCCAGACTATACCAACAACAACACTTCACTATAACTGCCCTAGCCAGACTATACCAACAACACCACCTCACTATAACTGCCCTAGCCAGACTATACCAACAACAACACTTCACTATAACTGCCCTAGCCAGACTATACCACCAACAACACTTCACTATAACTGCCCCAGCCAGACTATACCAACAACAGCACTTCACTATAACTGCCCTAGCCAGACTATACCGAGAACAACACTTCACTATAACTGCCCTAGCCAGACTAGCCCACCAACAACACTTCACTATAACTGCCCCAGCCAGACTATACCAACAACAACACCTCACTATAACTGCCCTAGCCAGACTATACCAACAACAACACCTCACTATAACTGCCCTAGCCAGACTATACCACCAACAACACTTCACTATAACTGCCCTAGCCAGACTATACCGAGAACAACACTTCACTAGAACTGCCCTAGCCAGACTAGCCCACCAACAACACTTCACTATAACTGCCCCAGCCAGACTATACCAACAACAACACCTCACTATAACTGCCCTAGCCAGACTATACCAACAACAACACTTCACTATAACTGCCCTAGCCAGACTATACCACCAACAACACCACCTCACTATAACTGCCCTAGCCAGACTATACCAACAACAACACCTCACTATAACTGCCCTAGCCAGACTATACCAACAACAACACTTCACTATAACTGCCCTAGCCAGACTATACCAACAACACCTCACTATAACTGCCCTAGCCAGACTATACCAACAACAACACTTCACTATAACTGCCCTAGCCAGACTATACCACCAACACCTCACTATAACTGCCCTAGCCAGACTATACCAACAACAACACCTCACTATAACTGCCCTAGCCAGACTATACCAACAACAACACCACCTCACTATAACTGCCCTAGCCAGACTATACCAACAACAACACCTCACTATAACTGCCCTAGCCAGACTATACCAACAACACCTTACAATAACTGCCCTAGCCAGACTATACCAACAACAACACTTCACTAGAACTGCCCTAGCCAGACTATACCAACAACAACACTTCACTAGAACTGCCCTAGCCAGACTATACCAACAACACCTCACTATAACTACCCTAGCCAGACAATATACCACCAACAACACTTCACTGTAACTGCCCTAGCCAGACTATACCACCAACAACACCTCATTATAACTACCCTAGCCAGACTATACCAACAACAACACCTCACTAGAACTGCCCTAGCCAGACTATACCACCAACAACACTTCACTATAACTGCCCTAGCCAGACTATACCACCAACAACACCTCACTATAACTGCCCTAGCCAGACTATACCAACAACAACACCTCACTATAACTGCCCTAGCCAGACTATACCAACAACAACACCTCACTATAACTGCCCTAGCCAGACTATACCAACAACAACACTTCACTATAACTGCCCTAGCCAGACTATACCGAGAACAACACTTCACTATAACAACCCTAGCCAGACTATACCACCAACAACACCTCACTATAACTGCCCTAGCCAGACTATACCAACAACAACACCTCACTAGAACTGCCCTAGCCAGACTATACCACCAACAACACTTCACTATAACTGCCCTAGCCAGACTATACCACCAACAACACCTCACTATAACTGCCCTAGCCAGACTATACCGAGAACAACACTTCACTATAACTGCCCTAGCCAGACTATACCAACAACAACACCTCACTATAACTGCCCTAGCCAGACTATACCAACAACAACACCTCACTATAACTGCCCTAGCCAGACTATACCAACAACAACACTTCACTATAACTGCCCTAGCCAGACTATACCGAGAACAACACTTCACTATAACTGCCCTAGCCAGACTATACCACCAACAACACCACCTCACTATAACTGCCCTAGCCAGATTATACCAACAACAACACCTCACTATAACTGCCCTAGCCAGACTATACCAACAACAACACTTCACTATAACTGCCCTAGCCAGACTATACCGAGAACAACACTTCACTATAACTGCCCTAGCCAGACTATACCACCAACAACACCACCTCACTATAACTGCCCTAGCCAGATTATACCAACAACAACACCTCACTATAACTGCCCTAGCCAGACTATACCAACAACAACACCTCACTATAACTGCCCTAGCCAGACTATACCAACAACACCTTACTATAACTGCCCTAGCCAAACTATACCAACAACACCTTACTATAACTGCCCTAGCCAGACTATACCAACAACAACACTTCACTAGAACTGCCCTAGCCAGACTATACCAACAACAACACTTCACTATAACTGCCCTAGCCAGATTATACCAACAACAACACCTCACTAGAACTGCCCTAGCCAGACTATACCAACAACACCTTACTATAACTGTCCCAGCCAGACTATACCAACAACACCTTACTATAACTGCCCTAGCCAGACTATACCAACAACAACACTTCACTAGAACTGCCCTAGCCAGATTATACCAACAACACCAACTCACTAGAACTGCCCTAGCCAGACTATACCAACAACACCACCTCACTATAACTGCCCTAGCCAGACTATACCACCAACACTTCACTATAACTGCCCTAGCCAGACTATACCAACAACAACACCTCACTACAACTGCCCTAGCCAGACTATACCAACAACACCTCACTATAACTGCCCTAGCCAGACAATATACCACCAACAACACTTCACTGTAACTGCCCTAGCCAGACTATACCACCAACAACACCTCACTATAACTGCCCTAGCCAGACTATACCAACAACACCACTTCACTATAACTGCCCTAGCCAGACTATACCAACAACAACACCTCACTATAACTGCCCTAGCCAGACTATACCAACAACAACACCTCATTATAACTGCCCTAGCCAAACTATACCACCAACAACACTTCACTATAACTGCCCTAGCCAGACTATACCAACAACAACACTTCACTATAACTGCCCTAGCCAGACTATACCAACAACAACACCTCATTATAACTGCCCTAGCCAGACTATACCACCAACAACACTTCACTATAACTGCCCTAGCCAGACTATACCAACAACAACACCTCACTATAACTGCCCTAGCCAGACTATACTACCAACAACACCTCACTATAACTGCCCTAGCCAGACTATACCAACAACACCTTACTATAACTGCCCTAGCCAGACTATACCAACAACACCTCCTCAGTATAACTGCCCTAGCTAGACTATACCAACAACACCTCAATATAACTGCCCTAGCCAGACTATACCAACAACAACACCTCACTATAACTGCCCTAGCCAGACTATACCAACAACAACACTTCACTATAACTGCCCTAGCTAGACTATACCAACAACAACACCTCACTATAACTGCCCTAGCCAGACTATACCACCAACAACACCTCACTATAACTGCCCTAGCCAGACTATACCAACAACACCTTACTATAACTGCCCTAGCCAGACTATACCAACAACAACATTTCACTAGAACTGCCCTAGCCAGACTATACCGAGAACAACACTTCACTATAACTGCCCTAGCCAGACTATACCAACAACAACACCTCACTATAACTGCCCTAGCCAGACTATACCAACAACAACACTTCACTAGAACTGCCCTAGCCAGACTATATCAACAACAACACTTCACTAGAACTGCCCTAGCCAGACTATACCAACAACACCTCACTATAACTGCCCTAGCCAGACTATACCAAAAACAACACCTCACTATAACTGCCCTAGCCAGACTATACCAACAACACCTCACTATAACTGCCCTAGCCAGACTATACCAAAAACAACACTTCACTATAACTGCCCTAGCCAGACTATACCAAAAACAACACCTCACTATAACTGCCCTAGCCAGACTATACCACCAACAACACTTCACTAGAACTGCCCTAGCCAGACTATACCACCAACAACACCACCTCACTATAACTGCCCTAGCCAGACTATACCAACAACAGCACTTCACTAGAACTGCCCTAGCCAGACTATACCAACAACAACACCTCACTATAACTGCCCTAGCCAGACTATACCACCAACAACACCACCTCACTATAACTGCCCTAGCCAGACTATACCAACAACACCTTACTATAACTGCCCTAGCCAGACTATACCAACAACAACATTTCACTAGAACTGCCCTAGCCAGACTATACCGAGAACAACACTTCACTATAACTGCCCTAGCCAGACTATACCACCAACAACACCTCACTATAACTGCCCTAGCCAGACTATACCAAAAACAACACCTCACTATAACTGCCCTAGCCAGACTATACCACCAACAACACTTCACTAGAACTGCCCTAGCCAGACTATACCACCAACAACACCACCTCACTATAACTGCCCTAGCCAGACTATACCAACAACAACACTTCACTATAACTGCCCTAGCCAGACTATACCAACAACAGCACTTCACTAGAACTGCCCTAGCCAGACTATACCACCAACAACACTTCACTATAACTGCCCTAGCCAGACTATACCAACAACAACACTTCACTATAACTGCCCTAGCCAGACTATACCAACAACAGCACTTCACTAGAACTGCCCTAGCCAGACTATACCAACAACAACACTTCACTATAACTGCCCTAGCCAGACTATACCAACAACAACACTTCACTAGAACTGCCCTAGCCAGACTATACCAACAACAGCACTTCACTAGAACTGCCCTAGCCAGACTATACCAACAACAGCACTTCACTAGAACTGCCCTAGCCAGACTATACCAACAACAACACCTCACTATAACTGCCCTAGCCAGACTATACCACCAACAACACTTCACTAGAACTGCCCTAGCCAGACTATACCACCAACAACACCACCTCACTATAACTGCCCTAGCCAGACTATACCAACAACAACACTTCACTATAACTGCCCTAGCCAGACTATACCAACAACAGCACTTCACTAGAACTGCCCTAGCCAGACTATACCAACAACAACACTTCACTATAACTGCCCTAGCCAGACTATACCAACAACAACACTTCACTATAACTGCCCTAGCCAGACTATACCAACAACAGCACTTCACTAGAACTGCCCTAGCCAGACTATACCAACAACAACACTTCACTATAACTGCCCTAGCCAGACTATACCAACAACAGCACTTCACTAGAACTGCCCTAGCCAGACTATACCAACAACAACACTTCACTATAACTGCCCTAGCCAGACTATACCAACAACAACACTTCACTATAACTGCCCTAGCCAGACTATACCAACAACAACACTTCACTAGAACTGCCCTAGCCAGACTATACCAACAACAACACTTCACTATAACTGCCCTAGCCAGACTATACCGAGAACAACACTTCACTATAACTGCCCTAGCCAGACTATACCAACAACAGCACTTCACTAGAACAGCCCTAGCCAGACTATACCAACAACAACACTTCACTATAACTGCCCTAGCCAGACTATACCAACAACAACACTTCACTATAACTGCCCTAGCCAGACTATACCAACAACAACACTTCACTAGAACTGCCCTAGCCAGACTATACCAACAACAGCACTTCACTAGAACTGCCCTAGCCAGACTATACCGAGAACAACACTTCACTATAACTGCCCTAGCCAGACTATACCAACAACAGCACTTCACTAGAACAGCCCTAGCCAGACTATACCAACAACAACACTTCACTATAACTGCCCTAGCCAGACTATACCAACAACAACACTTCACTATAACTGCCCTAGCCAGACTATACCAACAACAACACTTCACTATAACTGCCCTAGCCAGACTATACCAACAACAACACTTCACTATAACTGCCCTAGCCAGACTATACCAACAACAACACTTCACTATAACTGCCCTAGCCAGACTATACCAACAACAACACTTCACTATAACTGCCCTAGCCAGACTATACCAACAACAGCACTTCACTAGAACTGCCCTAGCCAGACTATACCAACAACAGCACTTCACTAGAACTGCCCTAGCCAGACTATACCAACAACAACACCTCACTATAACTGCCCTAGCCAGACTATACCAACAACAACACCGCGATCAAACTGACCACATTATCCTACAACCTCAAATGACAAGCGGATAGATGGTGGCGTGCACACACACTCTCTTTCTCTCTCTGCCCATTTCTCTCTCTTAATCTAAACATTAGATTTACCAAATCACTCCCCTCTACTCATCAACAACCCTGAGCTAATTTGGTCATTCTGCATAAATTATTGAAAATAATTGTTTCTCTGAGAGCAGGGTTGAAATTATGCTGTTCAAATGAATCAATTCCATATGTAAATGAACAGAAATGAGAGAGAGAGAGAGAGAGAGAGAGAGAGAGAGAGAGAGAGAGAGACAGAGAGAGAGAGAGAGAGAGAGAGAGAGAGAGAGAGAGAGAGAGAGAGAGAGAGAGAGAGAGAGAGAGAGAGAGAGAGAGAGAATGTACTGCATGTAAAAATAAATAGACCTTTAGTCTATACTGTCGGTAGGTTGTTGATCTTTTAACGCAGTCTTCTCAATTTTCATTTGAAGCATCTTTTTATCCTTTGATTTTTTTGTAACAATTGGTCAGAGAGAGAGTAGGATAAACACTGTGATTCCATGTTTAGCAGAGATCTTCTCTGTGTGAAGGGACGCAGAATGGCCCCCAAAAAAAAGCACTTAGGTGTTCTACGAGTGTTCTGAGGCAGGCGTTATTTTATGAGTGGTTTCAAGAGCAATGTTATGAAAAGTTGGTTTTAGGAAACAGATTTAACGAAGGTTCAAACAATGAATTTAGCCTTAAGATGCCGGGCCCTGTTATCGAAAAACATGATTCATAACAACAGACCATCACTACAGACCCTCACAACAGACCCTCACAACAGACCCTCACTACAGACCATCGCTACAGACACTCACTACAGACCCTCACTACAGACACTCACTACAGACCATCACTACAGACCATCACTACAGACCCTAACTACAGACCATCACTACAGACCATCACTACAGACACTCACTACAGACCCTCACTACAGACCCTTTCGACCAGGGCCAATAGAGGACCACTAGGGAGAGAGACCAGGGACCATAGAGGACCATTAGGGACAGAGACCAGGGACCATAGAGGACCATTAGGGACAGAGACCAGGGACCATAGAGGACCATTAGCGACAAAGACCAGGCCCACTAGGGACAGAAACCAGGGCCCATAGAGGACCACTAGGGACAGAGACCAGGGACAGAGATCAGGGTCCATAGAGGACCATTAGGGCATATAGAGGACCATTATGGCCTATAGTGGACAATTAGGGCCCAAAGAGGACACACAAGAGTAAAGGAATGAATACGAGTATGTACATATAAATATATGGATGAGCGATGGCTGACCGGCGTAGGCAAGATGCAGTAGATGGTATAGAGTACAGTATATACATATGAGATGAGTAATGTAGGATATGTAAACATTATATAAATGGCATCGTTTAAAGTGGCTAGTGATACATTTATTACATCCAATTTTTTATTATTTCAGTGGCTAGAGATTTGAGTCGATGGCCGAACGGCATAGGCAAGATTCAGTAGATGGTATAGAGTACAGTGTATACATTTGATATGAGTAATGTCGGCTATGTAAACATTATATACAAAATTGTGTGGCTAGTGATACATTTGTTAGATCCAATTCCTATTTTTAAAGTGGCTAGAGATTTAAGTCAGTATGTTGGCAGCAGCCACTCAATGTTAGTGATGGCTGTTTAACAGTCTGATGGCCTTGAGATAGAAGCTGTTTTTCAGTCTCTCGGTCCCAGCTTTGATGCACCTGTACTGACCTCGCCTTCTGGATGATAGCGGGGTGAACAGGCAGTGGCTCGGGTGGTTGTTGTCCTTGATGATCTTTTTGGCCTTCCTGTGACATCTGGTGGTGTAGGTGTCCTGGAGGGCAGGTAATTTACCCCCGGTGATGCGTTGTGCAGTCCTCACTACCCTCTGGAGAGCCTTGCGGTTGTGGGCGGAGCAGTTGCCGTACCAGGCGGTGATACAGCCCGACAGGATGCTCTCGATTGTGCAGTTTGTGAGTGTTTTTGGTGACCGAATTTCTTCAGCCTCCTGCGCCTTCTTCACCACGCTGTCTGTGTGGGTGGACCATTTCAGTATGTCCGTGATGTGTACACCGAGGAACTTAAAACTTTTCACCTTCTCTACTACTGTCTCGTCGATGTGGATAGGGGGGTGCTCTCTCTGCTGTTTCCTGAAGTCCACGATCATCTCATTTGTTTTGTTGACGTTGAGTGAGAGGTTATTTTCCTGACACCACACTCCGAGGGCCCTCACCTCCTCTCTGTAGGCCGTCTCGTTGTTGTTGGTAATCAAGCCTACCACTGTAGTGTCGTCTGCAAACTTGATGATTGAGTTGGAGGCGTGCTTGGCCACGCAGTCATGGGTAAACAGGGAGTACAGGAGAGGGCTGAGAACGCACCCTTGTGGGGCCCCAGTGTTGAGGATCAGCGGGGTGGAGATGTTGTTTCCTACCCTCACCACCTGGGACCGGCCCATCAGGAAGTCCAGGACCCAGTTGCACAGGGCTGGGTCGAGACCCAGGGTCTCGAGCTTAATGACGAGCTTGGAGGGAACTATGGTGTTAAATGCTGAGCTGTAGTCGATTAACAGCATTCTTACATAAGTATTCCTCTTGTCCAGATGGGTTAAGGCAGTATGCAGTGTGATTGCGATTGCGTCGTCTGTGGACCTATTGGGACGGTAAGCAAATTGGAGTGGGTCCAGGGTGTCTGGCAGGATGGAGGTGATATGATCCTTAACTAGTCTCTCAAAGCACTTCATGATGACGGAAGTGAGTGCTACGGGGCGATAGTCAATTAGCTCAGTTACCTTAGCTTTCTTGGGAACAGGAACAATGGTGGCTCTCTTGAAGCATGTGGGAACAGCAGACTGGGATAAGGATTGATTGAATATGTCCGTAAACACACCAGCCAGCTGGTCTGTGCATGCTCTGAGGACACGGCCAGGGCTGCCATCTGGGCCGGCAGCATTTAAATGTTTTACTCACGTTGGCTGCGGTGAAGGAGAGCCCACAGGTTTTGGTAGCGGGCCGTGTCGGTGGCACTGTATTGTCCTCAAAGTGAGCAAAGAAGTTGTTTCGTTTGTCTAGGAGCAGGACATTGTGGTCCGCGACGGGGCTGGTTTCCTTTTTGTAGTCCGTGATTGACTGTAGACCGTGCCACATTCCTCTTATGTCTGAGCCGTTGAATTGCGACTCTACTTTGTCTCTATATTGACGCTTAGCTTGTTTGATTGCCTTGCGGAGGGAAAAGCTACACTGTTTGTATTCAGTCATGTTTCCGGTCGCCTTACCCTGGTTAAAAGCAGTGGTTCGCGCTTTCAGTTTTGCGCGAATGCTGCCATCAATCCAGTTTCTGGTTGGGGAAGGTTTTAATAGTTGCTATGGGTACAACATCACCGATGCACTTGCTAATAAACTCGCTCACCGAATCAGCGTATACATCAATGTTGTTGTCCGATGCTATCCGGCACATATCCCAGTCCACGTGCTCAAAGCAATCTTGCAGCGTGGAATCAGATTGGTCGGACCAGCGTTGAACAGACCTGAGCACGGGCCTTTCCTGTTTTAGTTTCTGTCTGTAGGCTGGGAGCAACAAAATGGAGTCATGGTCAGACTTGCCGAAAGGAGGGCGGAGAATAGACTTGTATGCATCACGGAAGTTAGAATAACAATGATCAAGGGTTTTACCAGCCTGGGTCGCACATCGATATGCTGATAAAATTTAGGGAGCCTTGTTTTCAGATTAGCCTTATTAAAATCCCCAGCCACAATAAATGCAGCTTCAGGATATGGGGTTTCCAGTTTACATAGAGTCCAATGGATTTCTTTCAGTGCCGTCAATGTGTCAGCTTGAGGGGGGATGTACACGGCTGTGATTATTATCGAGGAGAATTCTCTTGGTAGATAATGCGGTCTGCATTTGATTGTAAGGAATTATATGTCAGGTGAACAAAAGGACTTGAGTTCCTGTATGTTGTTATGATCACACCACGTCTCGTTAATCATAAGACACACACCCCCGCCCTTCTTCTTACCAGATAGATGTTTGTTTCTGTCGGCGCGATGTGTGGAGAAACCATGTGGCTGTACCGACTCAGACAACGTGTCCTGAGTGAGCCATGTTTCCGTGAAGCAAAGAACGTTGCAGTCGCCGATGTCTCTCTGGAAGGCAACTCTTGCTCGTATTTCGTCTACCTTGTTGTCCAGAGACTGGACATTGGCAAGTAAAATACTCGGGAGAGGTGCACGATGTGCCCGTCTACGTATCCTGACCAAAAGACCGCCGCGTTTCCCCCTTCTCCTGCGCCGCCGTTGTTTTGAGTCGCCGGCTGGGATCCAGTCTATTGTCCTGGTTGGTGGACCAAACAGAGGATCTGCTTTGGGAAAGTCGTATTCGTGGTCGTAATGTTGGTAAGTTGACGTTGCTCTTATATCCAATAATTATTCCCGGTTGTATGTAATAAAACTTAATATTTCCCGGGGTAACAATGTAAGAAGTAATACATAAAAAAACAAAATACTGCAAAACAAAATAGTTTCCTAAGAACGCGAAGCGAGGCGGCCATCTCTGTCGGCGCCGGAAATTGAACCATTGGGGCCCATAGAGGACCATTAGGGCCCATAGAGAACCATTAGGGCCCATAGCGGACCATTAGGGACAGAGCCTAGTGTTTGTTTTCTGTACCACTATGTTCCGTTCTGAAAAACAAGTATGTAATCAATATCGGGACACCGGAAGACATTATGAAGAATGATGTTTATTAATTTGTATTAGTTTGTTGATATACAGTATTTATGTTTCTCTACAAAGAGTCAGTCTGGAAAACACAGCATGTCTAATGTTAGCCATTTGAGTCAGTCTGGAAAACACTATGAGGGCACAAGGCGAGACCCAGATACAGACACAGGAGGCAGATGGTTGGAGTCTTGATATTTATTGAACAATCCAAAAGGGGTAGGCAAGAGAATGGACGTGGACAGGCAAAAAGGTCAAAACCAGTTCAGAGTCCAGGAGGTACAGAGTGGCAGACAGGCTCGTGGTCAAGGCAGGCAGAATGGTCAGGCAGGCGGGTACAGAGTGGCAGGCAGGGTCGAGGTCAAGGCAGGCAGAATGGTCAGGCAGGCGGGTACAGAGTGGCAGACAGGCTCGTGGTCAGGGCAGGCAGGATGGTCAGGCAGGCGGGTACGGAGTGGCAGACAGGCTCGTGGTCAGGGCAGGCAGGATGGTCAGGCAGGCGGGTACAGAGTGTCAGACAGGCTCGAGGTCAGGGCAGGCAGGATGGTCAGGCAGGCGGGTACGGAGTCCAGAAAACAGGCAAGGGTCAAAAACCAGGAGGACTAGCAAAAGAGAGTAGAAGCAGGAGTACCGGAAAAAACTGGCACAGAGAGACAGAAAACACAGGGATATATACACCAGGGATAATAAGCGACACCTGGAGGGGGT
>CM059792.1:51915166-52092666 GCA_030435695.1 Brachymystax lenok tsinlingensis
TACCCATTTATCAATCATTGCCCTTTTTTTTATGAGGCAATCGAAAAGCTCCCTGGTCTTTGTAGTTAAATCTGTGGTTGAAATGTCATACTTGCTGAGGGACCTTATAGATGTTGTATGTATGAGGAACAGAGGTCATTCAAAAACTATGTCAACCACTATTATTTCACACATCCATGTAACTTTTTACGGAATTTGTTCAGCCAAGTTTTACTCCTGAAGGAATTTCGGCTTGTCTAAACTAAGAGGCTGAATACTTACGCAATGACTATATTTTAGTTATTAACTTTTTCTTAAAAAAATATATATATATAATCTTCCACTTTCACAATACAGAGCATCAAACTCTCTCTCCTTCCCCCCCTCTCTCCTTCTCTCTCTCCTTCCCCCTCTCTCTCCTTCCCCCTCTCTCTCTCTCTGTCTCAGTATATCAGGTTAGTGTCTAGGTGCACACTCAGCTCGACAGCCTTAGCTCTCCCCCTACACACACACACACACACGCACACGCACACGCACACGCACACGTACAGAGAGAGAGAGCAAGACAACATCTGTCTGTAACAATCTGAAAAGTGAAAGATTAAACCAATTTAGGTCCATTACTACATTAGCGATGGGGGGAGGGGGGAGGAGGGGTAAGGAGGGGTGAGGAGGGGGGGAGGAAGGTGGGTATGGGGTCAGGTGTGTCTGTCTACCTCTCTCTCTCTATCCATCCGTGTGTATGATTGATTACCGAGACTGATTACTTGACTTGCATGTCTGTGTTGTCCTGTCTATTAGTGTGTGTCACTGTGTGTGTGTGAGTATAGATTCCATGCATGTTTCTATGTGTGTCTTAACCAATAAAATACGGCGTACTCTCTAGCTGGCCCCTTCACTTAACCCCTCCCCCTGCCCCTACCTATCTCCCCAATTATCATTCATCACCCACCTCTTCCTCCCCCTCCTCCCTCTATCCTCTCCTCTTCCTCTTCTACCAATCCCTCTAATCTCTCCTCCTACTCTCCTCTTCTCCTCCCCATATCCTCTCCTCCCTCTCTTCTTCCCCTTCCTCTCTTCATGTTTTATTCATAGTCAGGTCAGAAGTAGGGCATCTGAACAACATGTCACATCTGCTCTCATCAACACACACAGACAAACACAACTACAAACACACACACAGAGGCCTCTTCTACTATCAATGTTTCATCTCTGTTTGAAGTAGATGGGTGTGTGTGCACGCATAATAGTATGTGCACACGTGCGTGCATGCGTGTGTGTGTGTATCCGTGAGTGGATGGGTCTAAAGAGGTGTTGGGAGAGGTGTTGGGAGAGGCGCTGGGAGAGGTGCTGGGAGAGGCGCTGGGAGAGGAGCTGGGAGAGGTGCTGGGAGAGGCGCTGGGAGAGGTGCTGGGAGAGGCGCTGGGAGAGGCGCTGGGAGAGGTGTTGGGAGAGGCGCTGGGAGAGGAGCTGGGAGAGGTGCTGGGAGAGGCGCTGGGAGAGGAGCTGGGAGAGGTGCTGGGAGAGGCGCTGGGAGAGGCGCTGGGAGAGGCGCTGGGAGAGGCGCAGGGAGAGGCGCTGGGAGAGGCGCTGGGCGAGGCGCTGGGAGAGGAGCTGGGAGAGGAGCTGGGAGAGGTGCTGGGAGACGAGTTGGGAGAGGATTTGGGAGAGGAGAGTTGAATAAATAACTATTAATGAAGCATATAGGAGGACCTGTTTCTCTGGTAACGGCTCAACACAGAATAGCCAAATGTGCACACTCCCCTCTGAAACTGTTTGAAGAAAATATGTTTTCTATTTTAGCTATATTCAATAATATAAAATCCATTTTTTAATTTTACCTTTATTCAACTAGGCAAGTCAGATAAGAACAAAATCTTATTTACAATGACGGCCTACCAAACCCGGACGACGCTGGGCCATTTGTGCGCCGCCCTATGGGACTCCCAATCATGGCCGGATGTGATGCAGCCTGGATTTGAACCAGGGACTGTAGTGACACCTATTGCATAGAGATGCAATGCTGAGCCCCTCGGGAGCCCCATGATGCCATGGAATTCTAAGCTAATATTGAAGAACTAGAAATAATAATATAAAAACAAATATATAATAAATAAAAAAGAATAATAAATAATTATAATAAAAATAATAAAGAACTAGTGTAGCCCACAGCTGTATTTACTTTATTATTTAACTAAGCAAGGCAACTAAGAACAAATACTTATTTAAAATGACAGCCTACCCGGGGAACAGTGGGTTAACTGCCTTGTTCAGGGATAGAAGAACAGATGTTTACCTTGTCAGCTCGGGGATTCGATCTAGCAATCTTTTGGTTACTGGCCCAACGCTCTAACCACTAGGCTACCTGCCGCCCCACATCAGGACCTAACATAAGGACAACTCAGAGAATGCTATTCTGTTCTTCTGAAATAGACTACATTTTCTTCATATCATGTTTCTTTACACTTGTCTAAAATAAAAAATTGATTTATTGTGAAGGTGTAGGCTGATGTATTCAGCGCATGTGACTAAATCAAAACAAATCAATTCAAAGTGTATTTGTCACGTGCACTGAATAGAACAGGTGGAGACCTTACAGTGAAATGCTGAATACAACAGGTGTCGTAGACCTTACAGTGAAATGCTGAATACAACAGGTGTAGACCTTACAGTGAAATGCTGAATACAACAGGTGTAGTAGACCTTACAGTGAAATGCTGAATACAACAGGTGTAGACCTTACAGTGAAATGCTGAATACAACAGGTGTAGACCTTACAGTGAAATGCTGAATACAACAGGTGTAGACCTTACAGTGAAATGCTGAATACAACAGGTGTCGTAGACCTTACAGTGAAATGCTGAATACAACAGGTGTAGACCTTACAGTGAAATGCTGAATACAACAGGTGTAGTAGACCTTACAGTGAAATGCTGAATACAACAGGTGTAGACCTTACAGTGAAATGCTGAATACAACAGGTGTAGACCTTACAGTGAAATGCTGAATACAACAGGTGTAGACCTTACAGTGAAATTCTGAATACAACAGGTGAAATATATACAGTAGAGGGGCTATATACAGTAGAGGGTCTATATACAGTAGCGAGGCTATATACAGTAGAGAGGCTATATACAGTAGAGGGGCTATATACAGTAGAGAGGCTATATACAGTAGAGGCGCTAGATACAGTAGCGAGGCTATATACAGTAGAGAGGCTATATACAGTAGAGAGGCTATATACAGTAGAGGCTATATACAGTAGAGAGGCTGTATACAGTAGAGGGGCTATATACAGTAGCGAGGCTTTATACAGTAGAGGGGCTATATACAGTTGAGGGGCTATATATAGTAGAGAGGCTATATACAGTAGAGGCTATATACAGTAGAGAGGCTATATACAGTAGAGAGGCTATATACAGTAGAGGGGCTATATACAGTAGCGAGGCTTTATACAGTAGAGGGGCTATATAACAGTAGAGAGGCTATATACAGTAGAGAGGCTATATACAGTAGAGGGGCTATATACAGTTGAGGGGCTATATACAGTAGAGGGGCTATATACAGTAGAGGGGCTATATACAGTAGAGGGGCTATATACAGTAGAGAGGCTGTATACAGTAGAGGGGCTATATACAGTAGCGAGGCTTTATACAGTAGAGGGGCTATATAACAGTAGAGAGGCTATATACAGTAGAGAGGCTGTAACAGTAGAGAGGCTATATACAGTAGAGAGGCTATATACAGTAGAGAAGCTATATACAGTAGAGGGGCTATATACAGTAGAGAGGCTATATACAGTAGAAAGGCTATATACAGTAGAGGGGCAATACACAGTAGAGGGGCTATATACAGTAGAGAGGCTATATACAGTAGAGGGGCTATATACAGTAGAGAGGCTGTATACAGTAGAGGGGCTATATACAGTAGAGGGCTATATACAGTAGAGAGGCTGTATACAGTAGAGAGGGCTATATACAGTAGAGAGGCTATATACAGTAGAGGGCTATATACAGTAGAGGGCTATATACAGTAGAGAGGCTATATACAGTAGAGAGGCTATATACAGTAGAGGGGCTATATACAGTAGTGAGGCTATATACAGTAGAGGTGCTATATACAGTAGAGGGGCTATATACAGTAGCGAGGCTATGTACAGTAGAGGTGCTATATACAGTAGAGGGGCTATATACAGTAGCGAGGCTATATACAGTAGAGGGGCTATATACAGTAGAGAGGCTATATACAGTAGAGGGGCTATATACAGTAGAGAGGCTATATACAGTAGAGGGGCTATATACAGTAGAGAGGCTATATACAGTAGAGAGGCTATATACAGTAGAGGGGCTATATACAGTAGAGAGGCTATATACAGTAGAGGGGCTATAACAGTAGAGGGGCTATATACAGTAGAGAGGCTATATACAGTAGAGGGGCTATATACAGTAGAGGGGCTATATACAGTAGAGGGGCTATATTCAGTAGCGAGGCGGGTGGGGTGGGGACAATGCAGATAGTCCAGGTAGCCATTTGATTACCTGTTCAGGAGTCTTATAGCTTGGGGGTAATACAATTTGATTTGATTTTATCCTTGTTTGAAACCAGAAACCAGTAACCAGTGAAGGGGACATTGGACGCGTTAGAGTCAAGAAGGGGTCACTTAGATCCATACCATGCTCAAAGTCACTTAGATCCATACCATGCTCAAAGTCACTTAGATCCATACCATGCTCAAAGTCACTTAGATCCATACCATGCTCAAAATCACTTAGATCCATACCATGCTCAAAGTCACTTAGATCCATACCATGCTCAAAGTCACTTAGATCCATACCATGCTCAAAGTCACTTAGATCCATACCATGCTCAAAGTCACTTCGATCCATACCATGCTCAAAGTCACTTAGATCCATACCATGCTCAAAGTCACTTCGATCTATACCATGCTCAAAGTCACTTCGATCCATACCATGCTCAAAGTCACTTAGATCTATACCATGCTCAAAGTCACTTAGATCCATACCATGCTAAAAGTCACTTAGATCCATACCATGCTCAAAGTCACTTAGATCCATACCATGCTCAAAGTCACTTAGATCCATACCATGCTCAAAGTCACTTAGATCCATACCATGATCAAAGTCACTTAGATCCATACCATGCTCAAAATAACTTAGATCCATACCATGCTCAAAGTCACCTAGATCCATACCATGCTCAAAGACACTTAGATCCATACCATGCTCAAAGTCACTTAGATCCATACCATGCTCAAAGTCACTTAGATCCATACCATGCTCAAAGTCACTTAGATCCATACCATGCTCAAAGTCACTTAGATCCATACCATGCTCAAAGTCACTTAGATCCATACCATGCTCAAAGTCACTTAGATCCATACCATGCTCAAAGTCACTTAGATCCATACCATGCTCAAAATCACTTAGATCCATACCATGCTCAAAGTCACTTAGATCCATACCATGCTCAAAGTCACTTAGATCCATACAATGCTCAAAGTCACTTCGATCCATACCATGCTCAAAGTCACTTAGGTCACTGGTTTTGCCCAATCGACCAGTAACTGAATGCCTCGATGCCTGTCTGCCTGCTTTACATAGCAAGCCACAGCCACGTGACTCACTGTCTGTAGGAGCGAACCATTTTTCGTGAACAGGGAGGTGTACCTAATAAACTGGCCAATGAGTGTAAGTATGTAAGATTGAGACATGTTTACATAGCAACTACGCATAACTGAACAGTAATCGCAAAACATCCACACTGTCTGCCTTTAAAAATCCCAATTTATCATTACCATGAGTAATTCTACTGTTAATTAATAGATAAATCTGTCTGGAATTAACACTGATTAATAACAGAATCATTCATTTTCACAACACACACACACACACACAGAAACACACACAAGTGCACGCACACACACCACAGACACACACACACACCACAACCCATCAAAATGATCTTTCTAGTGAGACATTAATATTCCTTCGGCAGATGTTTTTCTACGGGGAGGAGAATAAAGGCTGTTAAGAAAAGGAAGCCAGTTGGAAAGAGAAAACTAATGGAGAGAAAGTGACCCACAATAAATTACAATTATCCTGACGTGCTACAGAGAGACACACATACAAACACACACACACACACACACACACACATACTAACACACCATTCTATTAACAAACTGTTATGAGATTCATAGAAAAGGCGTGTTTCCATACAAGGACCTGACACGCATGTTAGTTCCACACTAATGCTACATTTAAATAACTGAACAAAAATGAGGAGAAATCACAATGATACATTGGGCCCATCTCCTTAACTCTCTATCCCTCCTGTCCCTACACACCCTACATCTCTCCTTTCCTCTGTCACAGTGGCATGTCGTGCCTGAGGAGGTAGGAAGGACGGTAAAGAGAGGACAGGAGATGAGAGAGGGAAGAGAGGGAGGTAGAGAGGACAGGGGATGAGAGAGGGCAGAGAGGGAGGTAGAGAGAGGGAGGTAGAGAGGACAGGAGAGTTCCAGTACCATATTAACAATGTGCAGGGATACTGGAGTGATGGAGGTAGATATGTATAGGGGTAAGGTGACTATATACAGGGTCAGTTCCAGTACCATATTAACAATGTACAGGGATACTGGAGTGATGGAGGTAGATATGTATAGGGGTAAGGTGACTATATACAGGGTCAGTACCATATTAACAATGTGCAGGGATACTGGAGTGATGGAGGTAGATATGTATAGGGGTAAGGTGACTATATACAGGGTCAGTTCCAGTACCATATTAACAATGTGCAGGGATACTGGAGTGATGGAGGTAGATATGTATAGGGGTAAGGTGACTATATACAGGGTCAGTTCCAGTACCATATTAACAATGTACAGGGATACTGGAGTGATGGAGGTAGATATGTATAGGGGTAAGATGACTATATACAGGGTCAGTTCCAGTACCATATTAACAATGTGCAGGGATACTGGAGTGATGGAGGTAGATATGTATAGGGGTAAGGTGACTATATACAGGGTCAGTTCCATATTAACAATGTGCAGGGATACTGGAGTGATGGAGGTAGATATGTAAAGGGGTAATTATACTATATACAGGGTCAGTTCCAGTACCATATTAACAATGTGCAGGGATATTGGAGTGATGGAGGTAGATATGTATAGGGGTAAGGTGACTATATACAGGGTCAGTTCCAGTACCATATTAACAATGTACAGGGATACTGGAGTGATGGAGGTAGATATGTATAGGGGTAAGGTGACTATATGCAGGGATACTGGAGTGATGGAGGTATATGTATACAAAATAAAAACTGAAATATAACATCCAACCCTTTAACATCCAACTCAGTACTTTGTTGAAGCAGCTTTGGCAGCGATTACAGCCTTGAGCCTTCTTGGGTATGACGCTACAAGCTTGGCACACCTGTATTTGGGGAGTTTCTCCCATTCTTCTTTGCAGATCCTCTCAAGCTCTGTCAGGTTGGATGGGGAGAGTCGCTGTACAGCTATTTTCAGGTCTCTCCAGAGATGTTCGATCGGGTTCAAGTCCGGTCTCTGGCTGGGCCACTCAAGGACATTCAGAGACTTGTCCTGAAGCCACTCCTGTGTTGTCTTGGCTGTGTGCTTAGGGTTGTTGCCCTGATGGAAGGTGAACCTTCGCCCCAGTCTGAGGTCCTGAGCGCTCTGGAGCAGGTTTTCATCAAGGATCTCGCTGTACTTTGCTCCGTTCATCTTTCCCTCAATCCTGACTAGTCTCCCAGTCCCGGACACTGAAAAACATCCTCACAGCATGATGCTGCCACCACCATGCTTCACCGTAGGGATGGTGTCAGGTTTCCTCCAGACGTGACGCTTGGCATTCAGGCCAAAGAGTTCAATATTGGTTTCATCAGACCAGAGAATCTTGTTTCTCATGGTCTGAGAGTCCTTTAGGTGCCTTTTTGGCAAACTCTAAGGGGGCTGTCATGTGCCTTTTACTGAGGAGTGGCTTCTGTTTGGCCACTACCATAAAGGCCTGATTGATGGAAGAGGACTGCCCACCCCTCAGAGCCTGGTTCCTCTCTAGGTTTCTTCCTAGGTTTTGGCCTTTCTAGGGGAGTTTCTCCTAGCCAACGTGCTTCTACACCTGCATTGCTTGCTGTTTGGGGTTTTAGGCTGGGTTTCTGTACAGCACTTTGTGACATCAGCTGATGTAAGAAGGGCTTTATAAATAGGTTTGATTGATTGATTGATGGAGTGCTGCAAAGACGGTTGTCCTTCTGGAAGGTTCTCCAGAAAGGGAGAGTAACAACGGTCGAGCAATGTGTTGATAGAACTTCGGTAGCGTTTTCCTCAAATCTCCTTTGTAAAAATGTTTTTTTTTATTACAGAATGTTGCACTTCTCAAAAGGGGCACCACATTGGAGGAACAACCCAGAGGAGAAGACAGGAGAGAGTAGGGCAGGGAGAGAGAGGAGAGAGAGTGGAGGAGAGAGAGGAGAGAGAGGGGAGGAGAGAGTAGGACAGGGAGAGAGGAGAGAGAGCGGAGGAGAGAGTAGTGCAGGGAGAGAGGGGGAGAGAGGAGAGAGTAGGGCAGGGAGTGTATTAATGAATTAGCATGCATGGGTGATCCCTGACAATAGCCTGCTCAGGGAGCAGACTGACACAGAGACACTGAAACCAGAAGTGAAACCCCATATTAGTACTTTTCTATTATACATATTAGCCTTTCTACATTCTCTATCTCTTTCTCCCTCATCCTCTCTCTCTCTCCCTCATCCTCTCTCTATCTCCCTCATCCTCTCTCTCGTCTCTCTCCCTCTATCTCACTCTCATTCTCAGTCTTTGTGTTCTTGTGGAGGAAGGATGATGTCGCCACTCTCCCTCCCTCTTTCTAGCGCATTCTCAGAAGGAAGATGTTTCCTCTCTCTTGTCTCCCTCCCTCCTTATATCTCACTCTCATTCTTAGTCTATGTGGTCTTGTGGAGGAAGGATGATGTTTCTTCTCTCTCCATGTTCCTCACTCACTCACTCCCTCACAAACACACACACTATTATCACACTATTAAAACACCATCTCGGTTTACAACAGTGTTCCACAGTTTATAATAATGTCCCAAAGGTTTAAAATTGTCTTTCACGGTTTATAATAGTGTTTCACGAATTATCATAGAGTTCTAATAGTGTTTCACAGTTTATAATAGCGATAAAATAGTGTTATAATAGTTATATAATAGTGGCATATTAGTGTTATAATAGTGTTATAATAGTGTTATAATAGTGGTATAATAGTGGTTTAATAGTGGTATAATAGTGTTATAAAAGTTATATAATAGTGTTATAATAGTGTTATAATAGTGTTATAATAGTGGTATAATAGTGTTATGATAGTGGTATAATAGTGTTATAAAAGCTATATAATAGTGTTATAATAGTGTTATAATAGTGTTATAATAGTGTTATAATAGTGGTATAATAGTGGTATAACAGTGTTATAATAGTGGTATAAGTGTTAAAATAGTGGTATGATAGTGTTATAATAGTTATATATTAGTGTTATAATATTGTTATAATAGTGGTATAATAGTGTTATAATAGTGGTATAATAGTGGTATAATAGTGTTATAATAGTGGTATAATAGTGGTATAATAGTGTTATAATAGTGGTATAATAGTGGTATAATAGTGTTATAATAGTGTTATAATAGTGGTATAATAGTGTTATAATAGTGGTATAATAGTGTTATAATAGTGTTATAATAGTGATAGTGGTATAATAGTGTAATAATAGTGTTATAATAGTGGTATAACAGTGTTATAATAGTGGTATAATAGTGGTATAATAGTGTTATAATAGTGGTATAATAGTGGTATAATAGTGGTATAATAGTGTTATAATAGTGGTATAATAGTGGTATAACAGTGTTATAATAGTGATATAAAAATGGTATAAAAGTGTTATAATAGTGGTATAATAGTGTTATAATAGTGTTTTAGTAGTGGTATAATAGTGTTATAATAGTGGTATAATAGTGTTATAATAGTGGTATAATAGTGATATAATTGTGGTATAATAGTGTTATAATAGTGGTATAATAGTGGTATAACAGTGTTATAATAGTGATATAAAAATGGTATAAAAGTGTTATAATAGTGGTATAATAGTGTTATAATAGTGTTATAGTAGTGGTATAATAGTGTTATAATAGTGGTATAATAGTGTTATAATAGTGGTATAATAGTGATATAATAGTGTTATAATAGTGTTATAATAGTGGTATAATAGTGGTATAATAGTGTTATAACAGTGATAGTGTTATAATAGTGATATAATAGTGGTATAATAGTGTTATAATAGTGGTATAATAGTGATAGTGTTATAATAGTGGTATAATAGTGTTATAATAGTGGTATAATAGTGGTATAATAGTGGTATAATAGTGTTATAATAGTGGTATAACAGTGTTATAATAGTGGTATAATAGTGTTATAATAGTGGTATAATAGTGTTATAATAGTGGTATAATAGTGGTATAATAGTGTTATAATAGTGGTATAATAGTGGTATAATAGTGTTATAATAGTGGTATAATAGTGTTATAATAGTGGTATAATAGTGGTATAATAGTGGTATAATAGTGTTATAATAGTGGTATAATAGTGGTATAATAGTGTTATAATAGTGGTATAATAGTGTTATAATAGTGTTATAATAGTGTTACAATAGTGTTATAATAGTGTTATAATAGTGGTATAATAGTGATATATTAGTGGTATAATAGTGTTATAATAGTGTTATAGTAGTGGTATAATAGTGTTATAATAGTGGTATAATAGTGTTATAAAAGTGGTAAAATAGTGGTATTAAAGTTGTATAATAGTGTTATAATAGTGGTATAATAGTGGTATAACCGTGTTATAATAGTGTTATAATAGTGGTATAATAGTGGTATAAAAGTGTTATACTATTGGTATAACAGTGTTATAATAGTGGTATAATAGTGTTATAATAGTGGTATAAAAGTGTTATACTATTGGTATAACAGTGTTATAATAGTGGTATAATAGTGTTATACTATTGGTATAACAGTGTTATAATAGTGTTATAATAGTGTTATAATAGTGGTATAATAGTGGTAAGTGTTATAATAGTGGTATAATAGTGTTATAATAGTGTTATAATAGTGGTATAATAGTGGTAAGTGTTATAATAGTGGTATAATAGTGGTATAATAGTGGTATAATAGTGTTATAATAGTGGTATAAGTGGTATAACAGTGTTATAACAGTGGTATAATAGTGTTATAATAGTGGTATAATAGTGATAGTGTTATAATAGTGGTATAATAGTGTTATAATAGTGGTATAATAGTGTTATAATAGTGGTATAAGTGGTATAACAGTGTTATAATAGTGGTATAATAGTGTTATAATATTGGTATAATAGTGTTATAATAGTGTTATAATAGTGTTACAGTAGTGGTATAATA
Source organism: Brachymystax lenok tsinlingensis (assembly GCA_030435695.1). NCBI lineage: Eukaryota > Metazoa > Chordata > Actinopteri > Salmoniformes > Salmonidae > Brachymystax > Brachymystax lenok. Next base: position 51,926,648 of record CM059792.1, read on the forward strand.
GTGGTATAATAGTGTTATAATAGTGGTATAATAGTGATATAATAGTGATATAATAGTGTTATAATAGTGGTATAATAGTGTTATAATAGTGGTATAATAGTGTTATAATAGTGGTATAATAGTGTTAGAATAGTGGTATAATAGTGTTATAATAGTGGTATAACAGTGTTATAATAGTGGTATAATAGTGTTATAATAGTTTTAAAATAGTGGTATAATAGTGGTATAATAGTGTTATAATAGTGTTACAGTAGTGGTATAATAGTGGTATAATAGTGTTATAATAGTGATATAATAGTGATATAATAGTGTTATAATAGTGGTATAATAGTGTTATAATAGTGTTATAATAGTGGTATAATAGTGTTATAATAGTGGTATAATAGTGTTATAATAGTGGTATAATAGTGTTATAATAGTGTTATAATAGTGGTATAACAGTGTTATAATAGTGGTATAATAGTGTTATAATAGTGGTATGATAGTGTTATAATAGTGGTATAATAGTGTTATAATAGTGTTATAATAGTGGTATAATAGTGTAATAATAGTGGTATAATAGTGGTATAATAGTGTTATAATAGTGGTATAATAGTGTTATAATAGTGATATAATAGTGTTATAATAGTGATATAGTGGTATAAAAGTGTTATAATATTGGAATAACAGTGTTATAGTGGTATAATAGTGTTATAATAGTGGTATAATAGTGTTATAATAGTGGTATAATAGTGGTATAACCGTGTTATAATAGTGGTATAATAGTGGTATAAAAGTGTTATACTATTGGTATAACAGTGTTATAATAGTGGTATAATAGTGTTATAATAGTGGTATAATAGTGTTATAATAGTGGTATAAGTGTTATACTATTGGTATAACAGTGTTATAATAGTGTTATAATAGTGGTATAATAGTGGTAAGTGTTGAAATAGTGGTATAATAGTGTTATAATAGTGTTATAATAGTGTTATAATAGTGGTATAATAGTGTTATAATAGTGGTATAAAAGTGTTATAATTTTGGAATAACAGTGTTATAATAGTGGTATAATAGTGTTATAATAGTGGTATAATAGTGTTATAATAGTGGTATAATAGTGGTATAACCGTGTTATAATAGTGTTATAATAGTGGTATAATAGTGTTATAATAGTGGTATAATAGTGGTATAATAGTGATAGTGTTATAATAGTGTTATAATAGTGGTATAATAGTGTTATATGAGTGTTATATTAGTGGTATAATAGTGTTATAATAGTGGTATAATAGTGTTATATTAGTGTTATATTAGTGGTATAATAGTGGTATAATAGAGTTATAATAGTGAAAAAATTAAAGCAGGACTCGGTCTATAAAAAAGTGGTCAGATGAAGCAGATGCTAAGCTACAGGACTGTTTTGCTATCACAGACTGGAACATGTTCCGGGATTACTCCAATGGCATTGAGGAGTACACCACATCAGTCACTGGCTTCATCATTAAGTGCATCGAGGACGTCGTCCCCACAGTGACTGTACGTAAACACCCCATCCAGAAGCCATGGATTACAGGCAACATTCGCATTGAGCTAAAGGGTAGAGCTGTAGCTTTCAAGGTGCAGGACTCTAACCTGGAAGCTTCCAACAAATCCTGCTATGCCCTGCGACGAACCATCAAACAGGCAAAGCGTCAATACAGGGCTAAGATTGAATCATACTACATCGGCTCCGACGCTCATCTTATGTGACAGGGCTTGCAAACTATTACAGACCACAAAGGGAAGCACAGCCGTGAGCTGCCCAGTGTCACGAGCCTACCAGACGAGCTAAATCACTTCTATGCTCGCTTCGAGGAAAGCAACACTGAGGCATGCATGAGCACATCAGCTGTTCCAGATGACTGTGTGATCACGCTCTCCGTAGCCAACGTGAGTAAGACCTTTAAACAAGTCAACATACACAAGGCTGCGGGGCCAGACGGATTACCAGGACGTGGGCTCCGGGCATGTGCTGACCAACTGGAAGGTGTCTTCACTGACATTTTCAACATGTCCCTGATTGAGTCTGTAATACCAACATGCTTCAAGCAGACCACCATAGTCCCTGTGCCCAAGAACACAAAGGCAACCTGCCTAAATGACTACAGACCCATAGCACTCACGTCCATAGCCATGAAGTGCTTTGAAAGGTTGGTAATGGCACACATCAACACCATTATCCCAGAAACCCTAGACCCACTCCAATTTGCATACCGCCCAAACAGATCCACAGATGATGCAATCTCTATTGCACTCCACACTGCCCTTTCCCACCTGGACAAAAGGAACACCTATGTGAGAATGCTGTTCATTGACTACAGATCAGCGTTCAACACCATAGTACCCTCAAAGCTCATCACTAAGCTAAAGACCCCTAAACACCTCCCTCTGCAACTGGATCCTGGACTTCCTAACGGGCCGCCCACAGGTGGTGAGGGTAGGTAACAACACATCCGCCACGCTGATCCTCAACACTGGATACATGCTCAGTCCCCTCCTGTACTCCCTGTTCACCCACGACTGCATGGCCAGGCACGACTCCAACACCATCATTAAGTTTGCAGACGACACAACAGTGGTAGGCCTGATCACCGACAACAACGAGACAGCATACAGGGAGTAGGTCAGAGACCTGGATGTGTGGTGCCAGGACAAGATCCTCTTCCTCAACGTAACCAAGACTAAGGAGATGATTGTGGACTACAGGAAAAGGAGGACCGAGCACGCCCACATTCTCATCAACGGGGCTGTAGTGGAGCAGGTTGAGAGCTTCAAGTTCCTTGGTGTCCACATTACCAACAAACTAACATGGTCCAAGCACACCATGACAGTCGTGAAGAGGGCACAATAAAGCATATTCCACCTCAGGAATTGAAAAGATTTGGCATGGGTCCTCAAAAGGTTCTATAGCTGCAACATCGAGAGCATCCTGACCGGTTGCATCACTGCCTGGTACGGCAATTGCCGTACATCACTGGGGCCGTACATCACTGGGGCTAAGCTGCCTGCCATCCAGGACCTCTACACCAGGTGGTGTCAGAGGAAGGCCCTAAAAATTTTCAAAGACCCCAGCCACCCCAGTCATAGACTGTTCTCTCTACTACCGCATGGCAAGCGGTACCGGAGTGTCAAGTCTAGGACAAAAAGGCTTCTCAACAGTTTTTAACCCCCAAGCCATAAGACTCCTGAACAGGTAATCAAACAGCTACCCGGACTATTTCCATTGTGCCCCCTTTAACCATAACTACATGTACATACTACCTCAATCAGCCTGACTAACCGGTGTCTGTATATAACCTCTCTACTGCTACTCTCTGTTCATCATATATGCAGAGTCCCTTTAACCATAACTACATGTACATATACTACCTCAATCAGCCTGACTAACCGGTGTCTGTATATAACCTCTCTACTGCTACTCTCTGTTCATCACATATGCATAGTCCCTTTAACCATAACTACATGTACATATACTACCTCAATCAGCCTGACTAACCGGTGTCTGTATGTAGCCTCTCTACTGTTATAGCCCCTCTACTGTATATAGCCCCTCTACTGTATATAGCCTCTACTGTATACAGCCTCTACTGTATATAGCCCCGCTACTGTATATAGCCTCTCTACTGTATATAGCCCCTCTACTGTATATAGCCTCTACTGTATATAGCCCCTCTACTGTATATAGCCCCGCTACTGTATATAGCCTCTCTACTGTATATAGCCCCTCTACTGTATATAGCCCTCTACTGTATATAGCCCTCTACTGTATATAGCCCTCTACTGTATATAGCCCTCTACTGTATACAGCCCTCTACTGTATATAGCCCTCTACTGTATATAGCCCTCTACTGTATACAGCCCTCTACTGTATACAGCCCCTCTACTGTATATAGCCTCTCTACTGTATATAGCCCCTCTACTGTATACAGCCCCTCTACTGTATATAGCCTCTACTGTATATAGCCTCTCTACTGTATATAGCCCCTCTACTGTATATAGCCTCGCTACTGTATACAGCCCCTCTACTGTATATAGCCTCTCTACTGTATATAGCGCCTCTACTGTATATAGCCCCTCTACTGTATATAGCCTCTACTGTATATAGCGCCTCTACTGTATATAGCCCCTCTACTGTATATAGCCTCTCTACTGTATATAGCGCCTCTACTGTATATAGCCCCTCTACTGTATATAGCCCCTCTACTGTATACAGCCTCTCTACTGTTATAGCCTCTCTACTGTATATAGCCCCTCTACTGTATATAGCCCCTCTACTGTATATAGCCCCGCTACTGTATATAGCCTCTCTACTGTAAATACTGTTGTTTTATTTCTTTACTTACCTATTGTTCACCTAATACCTTTTTTATTTATTTTTTAATTTTTGCACTGCTGGTTAGAGCCTGTAAGTAAGCATTGCTCCTTGTATATAGCCTCGTGTACATAGTAAGGTCTACACCTGTTGTATTCAGCATTTCACTGTAAGGTCTACTACACCTGTTGTATTCAGCATTTCACTGTGAGGTCTACACCTGTTGTATTCAGCGTTTCACTGTAAGGTCTACTACACCTGTTGTATTCAGCATTTCACTGTAAGGTCTACACCTGTTGTATTCAGCATTTCACTGTGAGGTCTACTACACCTGTTGTATTCAGCGTTTCACTGTAAGGTCTACACCTGTTGTATTCAGCATTTCACTGTGAGGTCTACTACACCTGTTGTATTCAGCATTTCACTGTAAGGTCTACACCTGTTGTATTCAGCATTTCACTGTGAGGTCTACTACACCTGTTGTATTCAGCGTTTCACTGTAAGGTCTACACCTGTTGTATTCAGCATTTCACTGTAAGGTCTACACCTGTTGTATTCAGCGTTTCACTGTAAGGTCTACTACACCTGTTGTATTCAGCGTTTCACTGTAAGGTCTACTACACCTGTTGTATTCAGCATTTCACTGTAAGGTCTACACCTGTTGTATTCAGCATTTCACTGTAAGGTCTACTACACCTGTTGTATTCAGCATTTCACTGTGATGTCTACACCTGTTGTATTCAGCGTTTCACTGTAAGGTCTACTACACCTGTTGTATTCAGCATTTCACTGTAAGGTCTACACCTGTTGTATTCAGCATTTCACTGTGAGGTCTACTACACCTGTTGTATTCAGCGTTTCACTGTAAGGTCTACACCTGTTGTATTCAGCATTTCACTGTGAGGTCTACTACACCTGTTGTATTCAGCATTTCACTGTAAGGTCTACACCTGTTGTATTCAGCATTTCACTGTGAGGTCTACTACACCTGTTGTATTCAGCGTTTCACTGTAAGGTCTACACCTGTTGTATTCAGCATTTCACTGTAAGGTCTACACCTGTTGTATTCAGCGTTTCACTGTAAGGTCTACTACACCTGTTGTATTCAGCGTTTCACTGTAAGGTCTACTACACCTGTTGTATTCAGCATTTCACTGTAAGGTCTACACCTGTTGTATTCAGCATTTCACTGTAAGGTCTCCACCTGTTGTATTCGGCAGACGTGACAAATAAACTTTGATTTGATTAAGCTCGAGACCCTAGGTCTCGACCCAGCCCTGTGCAACTGGGTCCTGGACTTTCTGACGGGCCGCCCCCAGGTGGTGAGGGTAGGAAACAACATCTCCACCCCGCTGTTTCTCAACACTGGGGCCCCACAAGGGTGCGTTCTCAGCTCTCTCCTGTACTCCCTGTTCACCCATGACTGCGTGGCCAAGCACGCCTCCAACTCAATCATCAAGTTTGCTGACGACACTAGTGGTAGTCTTGATTACCAACAACAACGAGACGGCCTACTGGGAGGAGGTGAGGGCCCTCGGAGTGTGGTGATTGTGGACTTCAGGAAACAGCAGAGGGAGCAGCCCCCTATCCACATCGACGGGACATTAGTAGAGAAGGTGGAAAGTTCCTCAGCATACACATCACGGACAAACTGAATTGGTCCACCCACACAGACAGCGTGGTGAAGAAGGCTCAACAGTGCCTCTTCAACCTCAGGAGGCTGAAGAAACTTGGCTCGTCACCAAAAACACTCACAAAGGTTTACAGATGCACAATCGAGAGCATCCTGTCGGGCTGTATCACCGCCTGGTACGGCAAATTCTCCGCCCACAACCGCAGGGCTCTCCAGAGGGTAGTGAGGTCTGCACACCAAACTGTTCCTAGATGGTTGGGAGAAGTTGCTCTCTGAGGATGTGTTGGTACCATTCTTTATTCGTGGCTGTGTTCTTAGGCAAAATTGTGAGTGAGCCCTGTCCCTTGGCTGAGAAGCAACCCCACACATGAACGGTCTCAGGATGCTTTACTGTTGGCATGACACAGGACTGATGGTAGCGCTCACCTTGTCTTCTCCGGACAAGCTTTTTCCGGATGCCCTAAACAATCGGAAAGGGGATTCATCAGAGAAAATGACTTTACCCCAGTCCTCAGCAGTCCAATCCCTGTACCTGTTGCAGAACATCAGTCTGTCCCTGATGTTTTTCCTGGAGAGAAGTGGCTTCTTTGCTGCCCTTCTTGACACCAGGCCATCCTCCAAAAGTCTTCGCCTCACTGTGCGTGCAGATGAACTAACACCTGCCTGCTGCCATTCCTGAGCAAGCTCTGTACTGGTGGTGCCCCGATCTTGCAGCTGAATCAACTTTAGGAGACGGTCCTGGCGCTTGCTGGACTTTCTGGGGTGCCCTGAAGCCTTCTTTACAACAATTGAACCGCTCTCCTTGAAGTTCTTGATGATCCGATAAATGGTTGGATGACAGTAGAAGAACAATGATTCCAAGCACCACCCTTTTTTGGAAGCTTCCAGTCTGTTATTCGAACTCAGTCAGCATGACAGAGTGATCTCCAGCCTTGTCCTCATCAACACTCACACCGGTGTTAACAAGAGAATCACTGACATGATGTCAGCTGGTCCTTTTGTGGCAGGGCTGAAATGCCATGGAAATGTTTTGTGGGGATTCAGTTCATTTGCATGGCAAAGAGGGACTTTGCAATTAATTGTAATTCATCTGATCACTCTTCATGACATTCTGGAGTATATGCAAATTGCCATCATACAAACTGACGCAGCAGACTTTGTGGAAAATTAATATTTGTGTCATTCTCAAAACTTTTGGCCACGACTGTAGAGTGTCGGGTGTAGGGTAAACACACACATACATACTGTATATATATACATACATACATACATACAGTATATATACACATACATACAGTATATATACACACACACATACGTACATACATACAGTATATATACACATACATACATACAGTATATATACACATACATACTGTATATATTCACACACTTACATATCTACATACACACTGTATATACACAGTTGAAGTCGGAAATTTACATACACTTAGGTTGGAGTCATTAAAACTCATTTTTCAACCACTCCACAAATGTCTTGATAACAAAACTATAGTTTTGCCAAGTCGGTTAGGACAAGTAATTTTTCCAACAATTGTTTACAGACAGATCATTTCACTTATAATTCACTGTATCACAATTCCAGTGGGTCAGAAGTTTACATACACTAAGTTGACTGTGCCGATAACTTGTTAGGGCTAGGGTCTAGTTTTCAGAATTTCCGCCTGACTGACGTGCCCAAAGTAAACTGCCTGTTACTCAGGCCCAGACGCTAAGATATGCATATAAATGGATAGAAAACACTTTTGAAGTTCCTAAAACTGTTCCAATTATGTTTGTGAATATAACAGAATTGATATGGCAGGCCAAAATCCGAAGAAAATCCAACCAAATTGTTTTTTTTTTAGCTTCCAGGCTTCCATTGTAAAGCTTTTGCTCAATGTTATTTCCGTCCCACAGATTGCAGTACCTATTGCTTCCACTAGATGTCAACAGTCTTTATACAAGGATTAATTTGAAACATCGTTTCACCCTTTTGGACGAAGTTTACCAGTAACTTTTTGGATTCCTTTTAGGACAGCAACACATACAGGAGGTTACACACAACCACATATACAGGAGGTTACACACAACCACATATACAGGAGGTTACACTCAACCACATATACAGGAGGTTACACTCAACCACATATACAGGAGGTTACACTCAACCACATATACAGGAGGTTACACACAACCACATATACAGGAGGTTACACACAACCACATATACAGGAGGTTACACTCAACCACATATACAGGAGGTTACAAACAACCACATATACAGGAGGTTACACACAACCACATATACAGTGGGGAAAAAAAGTATTTAGTCAGCCACCAATTGTGCAAGTTCTCTCACTTAAAAAGATGAGAGAGGCCTGTAATTTTCATCATAGGTACACTTCAACTATGACAGACAAAATGAGGAAAAAAAATCCAGAAAATCACATTGTAGGATTTTTTGTGAATTTATTTGCAAATTATGGTGGAAAATAGTTTATCTCAATACTTTGTTATATACCCTTTGTTGGCAATGACAGAGGTCAAACGTTTTCTGTAAGTCTTCACAAGGTTTTCACACACTGTTGCTGGTATTTTGGCCCATTCCTCCATGCAGATCTCCTCTAGAGCAGTGATGTTTTGGGGCTGTCGCTGGGCAACACGGACTTTCAACTCCCTCCAAAGATTTTCTATGGGGTTGAGATCTGGAGACTGGCTAGGCCACTCCAGGACCTTGAAATGCTTCTTACGAAGCCACTCCTTCGTTGCCCGGGCGGTGTGTTTGGGATCATTGTCATGCTGAAAGACCCAGCCACGTTTCATCTTCAATGCCCTTGCTGATGGAAGGAGGTTTTCACTCAAAATCTCACGATACATGGCCCCATTCATTCTTTCCTTTACACGGATCAGTCGTCCTGGTCCCTTTGCAGAAAAACAGCCCCAAAGCATGATGTTTCCACCCCCATGCTTCACAGTAGGTATGGTGTTCTTTGGATGCAACTCAGCATTCTTTGTCCTCCAAACACGACGAGTTGAGTTTTTACCAAAAAGTTATATTTTGGTTTCATCTGACCATATGACATTCTCCCAATCCTCATCTGGATCATCCAAATGCTCTCTAGCAAACTTCAGACGGGCCTGAACATGTACTGGCTTAAGCAGGGGGACACGTCTGGCACTGCAGGATTTGAGTCCCTGGCGGTGTAGTGTGTTACTGATGGTAGGCTTTGTTACTTTGGTCCCAGCTCTCTGCAGGTCATTCACTAGGTCCCCGTGTGGTTCTGGGATTTTTGCTCACCGTTCTTGTGATCATTTTGACCCCACGGGGTGAGATCTTGCGTGGAGCCCCAGATCGAGGAAGATTATCAGTGGTCTTGTATGTCTTCCATTTCCTAATAATTGCTCCCACAGTTGATTTCTTTAAACCAAGCTGCTTACCTATTGCAGATTCAGTCTTCCCAACCTGGTGCAGGTCTACAATTTTGTTTCTGGTGTCCTTTGACAGCTCTTTGGTCTTGGCCATAGTGGAGTTTGGAGTGTGACTGTTTGAGGTTGTGGACAGGTGTATTTTATACTGATAACAAGTTCAAACAGGTGCCATTAATACAGGTAATGAGTGGAGGACAGAGGAGCCTCTTAAAGAAGAAGTTACAGGTCTGTGAGAGCCAGAAATCTTGCTTGTTTGTATGTGACCAAATACTTATTTTCCACCATAATTTGCAAATAAATTCATAAAAATCCTACAATGTGATTTTCTGGATTTTTTCCTCATTTTGTCTGTCATAGTTGAAGTGTACCTATGATGAAAATTACAGGCCTCTCTCATCTTTTTAAGTGAGAGAACTTGCACAATTGGTGGCTGACTAAATACTTTTTTCCCCCACTGTACAGGAGGTTACAAACAACCACATATACAGGAGGTTACACTCAACCACATATACAGGAGGTTACACACAACCACATATACAGTACAGGAGGTTACACTCAACCACATATACAGAAGGATCTTGTATTTTGGTTGATATCAGGACTACAGCCAGATTAATTTTTTTCTGGTTGGTAAAAAAGACGTTAACGAAACTTCCTACAAACGGTTAACAACCTGACCAATAAACCGGTTTTACCCACTGGGAACAGGTTCAGGGTCGGTCATCATGGTTATTAACACTGTTAGCTTTGCAGGGCATCAGAGGTAGTACTGCCATCACATGTAGGAATGGCTTCCACTGACTTGAACAGGTTGTTGTGGAAACAGTGCTCTTAATTAGTAACGTAGATGTGTGTTCAGTAACTAAGCTCTTCTTTAAGGAGAGGTTTTTCTGGCGGTTACTAATAATGACAGTCTGATGTGTTTTGAAGTGGAGCTGGTTCTCTATTCTGCTTTTCGTGTTCTGTCATCATTAAATTCATCTCTGTAAACTGTGCTCTTCTTGTTTCACTGGCATGGGTATACAGTGGGGCGGCAGGGTAGCCTAGTGGTTAGAGCGTTGGACTAGTAACCGAAAGGTTGTAAGTTCAATTTCCGGTAGCTGACAAGGTACAAATCTGTCGTTCTGCCCCAGAACAAGGCAGTTAACCCCACTGTTCCTAGGCCGTCATTGAAAACAAGAATTTATTCTTAACTGACTTGCCTAGTAAAATATGTTTTTGGGGGGGGATTACTGAAATCTACTGAAAACTAAACATACATTTTGGGATATAAAGAAGGACTTTATTTAACAAAACAACCATTCATTGTGTAGCTGGGACCCTTGGAATTGCAAACAGAGGACGATCTTTAAAATATATTGAAGCACGGGGGTGGCAGCATCATGTTGTGGGGGTGCTTTGCTGCAGGAGGGACTGGTGCACTTCACAAAATAGATGGCATCATGAGGTAGGAAAATTATGTGGATATATTGAAGCAACATCTCAAGACATCAGTCAGGAAGTTAAAGCTTGGTTGCAAATGTGTCTTCCAAATGGACAATGACCCCAAGCATACTTCCAAAGTTGTGGCAAAATGGCTTAAGGACAACAAAGTCAAGGTATTGGAGTGGCCATCACAAAGCCCTGACCTCAATCCTATAGAAAATGTGTGGGCAGAACTGAAAAAGTGTGAGTGAGCAAGGAGGCCTACAAACCTGACTCAGTTACACCAGCTCTGTTAGGAGGAATGGGCCAAAATTCACCCAACTTATTGTGGGAAGCTTGTGGAAGGCTACCCGAAACGTTTGACCCAAGTTAAACACTTTACAGGCAATGCTACCAAATACTAATTGAGTGTATGTAAACTTCTGACCCAGTGGGAATTTGATGAAAGAAATAAAAGCTGAAATAAATAATTCTCTCTACTATTATTCTGATATTTCACATTCTTAAAATAAAGTGGTGATCCTAACTGACCTAAAACAGGGAATTCTTACTAGGATTAAATGTCAGGAATTGTGAAAAACTGAGTTTAAATGTATTTGGCTAAGGTGTATGTAAACCCATTATCAGCAACCATCACTCCTGTGTTCCAATGGCACGTTGTGTTAACTAATCCAAGTTCATCATTTTAAAAGGCTAATTGATCATTACAAAAGCCTTTTGCAATTATTGTTGACGTTGGGTTTGTGCCCATAGGCGACGTTGTTGCCGGTGATGTCTGGTGAGGACCTGCCTTACAACAGGCCTACAAGCCCTCAGTCCAGCCTCTCTCAGCCTATTGCGGACAGTCTGAGCACTGATGGAGGAATTTGTGTGTTCCTGGTGTAACTCGGGCAGTTGTTGTTGCCATCCTGTACCTGTCCCGCAGGTGTGATGTTCGGATGTACCCTTCCTGTGCAGGTGATGCTACACATGGTCTGCCACTGCGAGGACGATCAGCTGTCCGTCCTGTCTCCCTGTAGCGCTGTCTTAGGCGTCTCACAGTACGGACATTGCAATTAATTGCCCTGGCCACATCTGCAGTCCTCATGCCTCCTTGCAGCATGCCTAAGGCACGTTCACGCAGATGAGCAGGGACCCTGGAAATCTTTCTTTTGGTGTTTTTCAGAGTCAGTAGAAAGGTCTCTTTAGTGTCCTAAGTTTTCATAACTATGACCTTAATTGCCTACCGTCTGTAAGCTGTTAGTGTCTTAACGAACCGTTCCACAGGTGCATGTTCATTAATTGTTTATGGTTCATTGAACAAGCATGGGAACAGTCTTTAAACCCTTTACAATGAAGATCTTTGAAGTTATTTGGATTTTTACGAATTATCTTTGAAAGACAGGATCCTCTTTTTTTGCTGAGTGGCTTTTTATGGGATCTGTACTTTACTATTCATATTTTTGACAACTTTTTTACATTTTCACTACATTCCTAAAGAAAATACGGTACTTTTTACTCCATACATTTTCCCGACACCCAAAAGTACTTGTTACATTTCAAAAAGTCCAATTCACGCACTTATCAAGAGAACACGGGGTCCTTACTGCCTTTGATCTGATCTGATCTAAACACTAACGCTTTGATCTGATCTGATCTGATCTAAACACTAACGCTTTGATCTGATCTGATCTGATCTAAACACTAACGCTTTGATCTGATCTAAACACTAACGCTTTGATCTGATCTAAACACTAACGCTTTGATCTGATCTGATCTAAACACTAACGCTTTGATCTGATCTGATCTAAACACTAACGCTTTGATCTGATCTGATCTAAACACTAACGCTTTGATCTGATCTGATCTAAACACTAACGCTTTGATCTGATCTGATCTGATCTAAACACTAACGCTTTGATCTGATCTAAACACTAACGCTTTGATCTGATCTAAACACTAACGCTTTGATCTGATCTAAACACTAACGCTTTGATCTGATCTGATCTAAACACTAACGCTTTGATCTGATCTGATCTAAACACTAACGCTTTGATCTGATCTGATCTAAACACTAACGCTTTGATCTGATCTGATCTAAACACTAACGCTTTGATCTGATCTGATCTAAACACTAACGCTTTGATCTGATCTGATCTAAACACTAACGCTTTGATCTGATCTGATCTAAACACTAACGCTTTGATCTGATCTGATCTGACTAAACACTAACGCTTTGATCTGATCTGATCTGACTAAACACTAACGCTTTGATCTGATCTGACTAAACACTAACGCTTTGTTTTGTAAATTGTTTACCCTTGGCAATCCGTAAATTAAAAAAACAAGAAAATCATGCTGTCTAGTTTGCTTAATATAAGGAATCTGAAATTATTTAAAGAATTTACTTTTGATAGTTATAGGTTAGCTAGCATGAACGTCACCACATGCAACTTATGAATTTGCATAAGTATAGCATCAAAAGTCCCAACGCAAAGTCCTCACTTTTGTATTTATTACATGAAACCAATCAGAATTCCTAAGAATGCCGAAGTCATGTCGGAAAATGTTTTACTGGGATGTGATGTAATATGGAGGACTGGGCAAGCCAGCCAATTCCCTATAATGTAAATTCCAACAGAACTAACTTCAAATTAAACCTAATTGTTTATCCTCATGACTACTGGTTTCAATAAAATGTCCAGTCAAATTACAAGCAAATACTTGCAATGTTGCTAGCCAAACAAGCCTGCTAACGTTAGCCCTACCAGCCTGCTAAGATTCTGTTAGCACTGCCCGAGTCAGCCAGTTGCTATCAACACCTAGTTTACAGCTACATTATGCCACCTAACCAGTTATCAAAGAATGTTATTTAGCTATATGTGGTAACCTTAGCCAATAACCTAGCCAGCCTAGCCAACCACCAATGTCAGAGACCAGTTAGAACACAACTAACAAAACTAAAACATAATTGCAGATCAAAACCAGAGAGCGCAGAGACTTACAGATTGATGGCTGGGGCCCATCTGATAGTACAACATTTAAAAAAAGTGCAGACTGAGTTAGCCACCTAAGCAAGGGGGAGGCGGGCGCTTCACCGGGGTGAGGAAGAGTCAGGGAAATCCAATAGCTAGCTATGTGGTGAGAAAATCCTAAATAAATAGATTCTAGACGTCCGTTAAGACAGTGCGAGAGCGCTAAGCCAAGGTGAAAAAAAGTTACAACACTGCAGTAGCCTAATTCTCAGAAAACATGCTGGAAAGTTGACAACACAAAAAGGAGACCAGACAAGGTACAACACAATTAGAGCAGGTATGATTTTTATCTTCCATACAGCCACAATGTTCTAACGCCAGGCAGCTTGAGCTAGCTACCGAGCTAGCATACGAACTCATCAGCACAGAGTAGAATCTCCATACGACTTTGAGAAAACGTGCAAAACGGAAGTAAGATCATAAACTATGTAGGTGACCCAAAAACATAACTATGCTTGTACTTGTAGATAAACAGATGGTGACTACAACTAAGTTACTAAGTCTTTAACCACACTGGTTGCATTGGTGAGTAAAAACTCATGCTTCCTAATCTGTAAGTATATTTGAGCAATTACCTTTACTCCTTAATAAGTATATTTAAAAACAGATACTTTTAGACTTTTACTCAAGTAGTATTTTACTTTCACTTAGACTTGAGTCATTTTCTATGAAGGTATTTTTGAATGTTTTTGTGTGTGTGTGGGGATCTTTACTTTGACTCAGTATAACAATTGGGTACATTTTCCACCACTGCATTGACTGGACTAATGGACGTCTACATGGGTGAGCCCTCCCATGGAAAAGGCATTAGCAGCCCTGCAGTGATTAGTGAATAAACTGCGGTCTATCTATCTGTGCTGAGGAAACAAAAGAAAAGAGAAGCACAAGGGATAGAAGGAAGACAATTACCAAATAGTACACCGTTGGGGAAATTAGAAACCAAACACACACACACACACGAGGTGCAATGCCTCGTCAATGGGATGTCCATCTCTCTCTGGAACAAAGAACAGCGGCTCTTACTGTAACTATGCATGGCTATGCATGGCTATGCATGGGTATGTATGACTATGCATGGGTATGCATGGCTATGCATGGGTATGCATGGGTATGTATGACTATGCATGGCTATGTATGGCTATGCATGGGTATGTATGACTATGCATGGGTATGTATGACTATGCATGGGTATGTATGACTATGCATGGCTATGCATGGCTATGTATGACGATGCATGGCTATGCATGACTATGTATGGGTATGCATGGCTATGCATGGGTATGCATGGGTATGTATGACTATGCATGGGTATGTATGGCTATGTATGACTATGCATGGGTATGTATGGCTATGTATGACTATGCATGGGTATGCATGGCTATGTATGACTTTCTCTCTCCGTGAGATTGTGAATACGTGTCATACAGCGGAAGAAATCAGATTGTATCCCATTTAGACAGCAGAATGTATCCCCTGTAGACAGCAGAATGTATCCCCCTGTAGACAGCAGAATGTATCCCCTTTAGACAGCAGAATGTATCCCCCTTTAGACAGCAGAATGTATCCCCCTGTAGACAGCAGAATGTATCCCCTTGTAGACAGCAGAATGTATCCCCCTGTAGACAGCAGAATGTATCCCCCTGTAGACAGCAGAATGTATCCCCCTGTAGACAGCAGAATGTATCCCCTGTAGACAGCAGAATGTATCCCCCTGTAGACAGCAGAATGTATCCCCCTGTAGACAGCAGAATGTATCCCCCTGTAGACAGCAGAATGTATCCCCCTGTAGACAGCAGAATGTATCCCCTTTAGACAGCAGAATGTATCCCCCTGTAGACAGCAGAATGTATCCCCTTTAGAAAGCAGAATGTATCCCCCTGTAGACAGCAGAATGTATCCCCCTGTAGACAGCAGAATGTATCCCTGTAGACAGCAGAATGTATCCCCGTGAGACAGCAGAATGTATCCCCTGTAGACAGCAGAATGTATCCCCCTGTAGACAGCAGAATGTATCCCCCTGTAGACAGCAGAATGTATCCCCTTTAGACAGCAGAATGTATCCCCCTGTAGACAGCAGAATGTATCCCCTTTAGACAGCAGAATGTATCCCCTTTAGACAGCAGAATGTATCCCCTTTAGACAGCAGAATGTATCCCCCTGTAGACAGCAGAATGTATCCCCTTTAGACAGCAGAATGTATCCCCCTGTAGACAGCAGAATGTATCCCCTTTAGACAGCAGAATGTATCCCCTTTAGACAGCAGAATGTATCCCCTTTAGACAGCAGAATGTATCCCCTTTAGACAGCAGAATGTATCCCCTTTAGACAGCAGAATGTATCCCCTTTAGAGGGGTGGCAGGTAGCCTAGTGGTCAGAGCGTTGGGCCAGTAACCGAAAGGTTGCTAGATTGAATCCCAGAGCTGACAAGGTAAAAATCTGTCATTCTTCCCCTGAACAAGGCAGTTAACCCACTGTTCCTAGGTCGTCATTGTAAATAATAATTTGTTCTTAACTGACTTGCCTAGTTAAATAAAGGTTAAAATAAAAAGACAGCCGAATGTATCCCCTTTTACACATCATCTTCATCTCTCACACACACTTACACACAGTGGGAGCGGCAGAGTCTGTGTGTGTGTGTGTGTGTGTGTGTGTGTGTTTCGGGGGAAAGCAGCTCTGTGATCATTTAATATCCCTGGCACCTGACAGGCACTCAGCTCGTCAGCCTGTGTCGCTGCCGAAGCTGACCCAGAGGAGACATGTTAAACCTACATGGCTATACAGTGTGTCTGTAGTTGCAAACAGCCTGGGAATGGGAGGCTGGGACGATGAGAGCCACAAAGTGTCTCTCTCTCTCTCTCTCTCTCTCTGATCATGTCCTTACGTAACCAGTCTCAATGTTCAGATACACACACACACACACACACACACACACACACACACACACACACATGCTTATGTAAATGACAACCACTGTAGGAGATATCTGTCCTCTCTACACCGCTCATCCATCCCTCTAGCACATCTCAGCAGAAGAGGGAGAGAGGGGGATGAAAGGAGTGGATTAAGTGATCATAAGCCATCATTAATGCTGAGTCCTGAAGAAAGAGAAAGAGATGATTATAGACTGGCCGGAATAAACAGAAGGAATGAGAGAAGATGAGAATTGATGCTTCAACGTGGTGAGTCATGCTACAAGGAGTGGAGGTCGGACATCGGGTTATCCAATTAATCTATTAGGTTAACTGGGCTGAGGGATGGAGAGAGTTAATCTATTAGGTTAACTGGGCTGAGGGATGGAGAGAGTTACTCTATTAGGTTAACTGGGCTGAGGGATGGAGAGAGTTAATCTATTAGGTTAACTGGGCTGAGGGATGAGAGAGTTACTCTATTAGGTTAACTGGGCTGAGGGATGAGAGAGTTACTCTATTAGGTTAACTGGGCTGAGGGATGAGAGAGTTACTCTATTAGGTTAACTGGGCTGAGGGATGAGAGAGTTACTCTATTAGGTTAACTGGGCTGAGGGATGAGAGAGTTACTCTATTAGGTTAACTGGGCTGAGGGATGAGAGAGTTACTCTATTAGGTTAACTGGGCTGAGGGATGAGAGAGTTACTCTATTAGGTTAACTGGGCTGAGGGATGGAGAGAGTTACTCTATTAGGTTAACTGGGCTGAGGGATGGAGAGAGTTACTCTATTAGGTTAACTGGGCTGAGGGATGGAGAGAGTTACTCTATTAGGTTAACTGGGCTGAGGGATGAGAGAGTTACTCTATTAGGTTAACTGGGCTGAGGGATGGAGAGAGTTAATCTATTAGGTTAACTGGGCTGAGGGATGGAGAGAGTTACTCTATTAGGTTAACTGGGCTGAGGGATGGAGAGAGTTACTCTATTAGGTTAACTGGGCTGAAGGATGGAGAGAGTTACTCTATTAGGTTAACTGGGCTGAGGGATGAGAGAGTTACTCTATTAGGTTAACTGGGCTGAGGGATGAGAGAGTTACTCTATTAGGTTAACTGGGCTGAGGGATGGAGAGAGTTACTCTATTAGGTTAACTGGGCTGAGGGATGGAGAGAGTTACTCTATTAGGTTAACTGGGCTGAAGGATGGAGAGAGTTACTCTATTAGGTTAACTGGGCTGAGGGATGAGAGAGTTACTCTATTAGGTTAACTGGGCTGAGGGATGGAGAGAGTTACTCTATTAGGTTAACTGGGCTGAGGGATGAGAGAGTTACTCTATTAGGTTAACTGGGCTGAGGGATGGAGAGAGTTACTCTATTAGGTTAACTGGGCTGAGGGATGAGAGAGTTACTCTATTAGGTTAACTGGGCTGAGGGATGGAGAGAGTTAATCTATTAGGTTAACTGGGCTGAGGGATGGAGAGAGTTACTCTATTAGGTTAACTGGGCTGAGGGATGGAGAGAGTTACTCTATTAGGTTAACTGGGCTGAGGGATGGAGAGAGTTACTCTATTAGGTTAACTGGGCTGAGGGATGGAGAGAGTTACTCTATTAGGTTAACTGGGCTGAGGGATGAGAGAGTTACTCTATTAGGTTAACTGGGCTGAGGGATGGAGAGAGTTAATCTATTAGGTTAACTGGGCTGAGGGATGGAGAGAGTTACTCTATTAGGTTAACTGGGCTGAGGGATGAGAGAGTTACTATATTAGGTTAACTGGGCTGAGGGATGGAGAGAGTTACTCTATTAGGTTAACTGGGCTGAAGGATGAGAGAGTTAATCTATTAGGTTAACTGGGCTGAGGGATGAGAGAGTTCCTCTATTAGGTTAACTGGGCTGAGGGATGGAGAGAGTTAATCTATTAGGTTAACTGGGCTGAGGGATGGAGAGAGTTACTCTATTAGGTTAACTGGGCTGAGGGATGAGAGAGTTACTATATTAGGTTAACTGGGCTGAGGGATGGAGAGAGTTACTCTATTAGGTTAACTGGGCTGAAGGATGAGAGAGTTAATCTATTAGGTTAACTGGGCTGAGGGATGAGAGAGTTCCTCTATTAGGTTAACTGGGCTGAGGGATGAGAGAGTTCCTCTATTAGGTTAACTGGGCTGAAGGATGAGAGAGTTCCTCTATTAGGTTAACTGGGCTGAAGGATGAGAGAGTTCCTCTATTAGGTTAACTGGGCTGAGGGATGGAGAGAGTTACTCTATTAGGTTAACTGGGCTGAGGGATGGAGAGAGTTCCTCTATTAGGTTAACTGGGCTGAGGGATGGAGAGAGTTCCTCTATTAGGTTAACTGGGCTGAGGGATGAGAGAGTTACTCTATTAGGTTAACTGGGCTGAGGGATGGAGAGAGTTACTCTATTAGGTTAACTGGGCTGAGGGATGAAACGGGAGAGAGAGCAGAGAGAGAAATTGAAGGATAGAGGGAAGAGAGATTAGAAACCCATGAAAAATGACCCATTACAAACCCAATACTGTGTTACTTAGATGTTCTGATCTGAGCCCGATGTTGACCATCAATTATATTGCTGTTCCACTGGATACATCTCATTCAGATCCCTCTGTCCCCTCATCATTTCGTTTTTCAGGTGACATAGTGGGAAGATAGTAGGAACGAGACAGAGACAGAGAGAGAGAGAGAGAGACAGACAGAGTGACAGAGAAAGAGAGCAAGAGAGACAGGAGGAGCTCTGTCACACGCTGGGTCTGTACATAGTCAATGGTAGGCTTTGAAGTGACTTCTACGGTAGGTACAACAATAGCTCATCTCTTGGCAGTAGTACTGTAGACTACTTTATCACTGACCTCAACCTAGAGTCTCTCAGAGCGTTCAGTCAGCCCACTGACACCCCCATCAGATCACAGTCAAAATCACAGTCAACTAGAACAGATCAATACTCAATCATGAGGCATCAAAGAAAAAGGAACTGCACACTAGTTAGGGAGCGGCGGCAGTGTCGGGAGTTTGAGAGTCTGGCGTGCCCAAAGTAAAATGCCTGCCACTCAGGCCCAGAAACTAGGATATGCACAGAATTAGTACTATTGGATAGAAAGCCCGAGGCGAAAACCCGAGCAAAATCCATCTGGAAAAATGTTTTTTTTTGTGACATGCCTTCTTTTCTAATGGTTGTCTATGGGATCTGCTGTAACCCAGGACCCAGGTTGCAGTACCTATGACTTCCACTAGATGTCAACCGTCTTTAGACAAGGTTTCAAGTGTTTACCTTGAAAACTAGACGAATACAGGAAGTTTTTCAAAGTGGAGTGACGAAGTGATTTCTGTCTGTGGCGCTTGGGATCCGGGAGTGCGCACCTCTGTATTTTACTTTTCTATCGTTCAGGATATTATCCGTGTGAAATATAATAGTTAATATACATAATAGTGTAGCTAAGGATTGATTATAAAGGATGTTTGATTTGTTTGGACAAAAAAGTTTATAGGTATATTATTTGTCTTGTATAATGGGACGAGTGGACGGTGGATTTTCTGAACATAACGCGCCAACCAAACAGAGATTTATGGATATAAACAGGGACTTTTTCTAACAAAAGAAACATGAATTGTCTTGCCCTCAGCAGAAGATCATCAAAGGTAAGCTATTTATTTTAGCTCTTTCTATGTGTTTTGTGACACCCGCGCTGGATATGATTTTATGCTAATGATGGAAGTACACGGGGCACTGTCCTCAGACAATCAAATGTTCTGCTTTCGCCGTAAAGCCTTTTTGAAATCTGGCAACGCTGTGAGATTAACAAGATTCTAAGCTTTTGAACAGTGTGCAACACTATTTTTATGAATGGTTTATAATACTACGTTTGCATTCTGAATTTGGCGCTCTACATTTTTCCGGATGTTGTCAAGGATGGGGCGCTAGCGCCCCACTGCTACTTAACTTCTTAGGGAGCAGCTCCCGAGGTGACGGTTTTGGAGAGTCTGGCGTGCCCAAAGTAAAATGCCTGCCACTCAGGCTCAGAAAATAGGATATGCACATAATTAGTACTATTGGATAGGACACACTCTGAAGTTTCTAAAAGTGTTAACATAATGTCTGCGAGTATAACAGAACTGATATAGCAGGCGAAAACCCGAGGAAAATCCATCCGGAAATGCAGTTTTTGGTGACCTTTGCTCTGTTTGACACTCTCCAAATTGACTTCAAGGCAATCCAGCTCCTGGATTGCAGTACCTATGGCTTCCACTAGATGTCAACAGTCTATATACAAAGACTGGGAATGATTGGAGTAAGCAAAACGGATAGGAACAGGAAATGGTAAGGGGACCTGAAATGTCAACAATTTTCTCGGGCGCGAGTCTGGGTGCGCACCCCACTTTATTTTACTTATATAACGTATAGGTGACCATCCGAGTGAAATATTATCACTAATATTCATAAAAGGATAGCTAAGGATGCATTATAACTGGTATTTGATTTGTTTAGGAAAAGTTTATAGGTATATTTGAACGCGTTCTCTTCACGTTTCAATGGGCGATTCGACGTTGGATTTTCTGGAACATAACGCCAACCAAACTGAGATTTATGGATATAATAAATTACTTTTTCTAACAAAAGAACCATTGGATGTCTTCGTTGGACACTTGGGAATCCCTCAGCAGAAGTTCTTCAAAAGGTAAGGGATTTGTTTTCGCTGTGAAATGGGTTTTGTGTGAACCGAGCTGGTATATGAATTTATGCTAATGGATAAATATTGTAGGTGCTACCCTCAAACAATCAAATGTTGTGCTTTCGCCGTAAAGCCTTTTTGAAATCTGACAACGCTGTGATATTGCCAAGAAGCAGAGCTTTTGATGACTATGCAACACTTGTATATTGATGCATGTTTAATAATTCAACATTTGGATTTTGAATTTGCCGCCTTACATTTCACTGGGTAGTGTCGGGAGTGGGGCGCTAGCCCCACTGCTCCCTAAGTGGTTAACTATCCCCAAGAGGTTAAGAAATGCTATAGATGGAAGGAAACAATAAAACAATTAGGCACAAGACATTCAATCCCTTTTAGACAACTTCCTGGACGATGGGTTATTAAAGTGTTTAACAATCATAATGTCATTGAACAAATACAATTACAGAGCTCTAAAATGGGTTTTGTTTTTCATGTAAATTAACACAAGTACAATTAATCTTTTGCTTTTGTACTGCATGTTGTACAATGTACACGAGTCCAGAATCCAGAAGAATCACTAAGCCCGCCCTGGTCGTGAAGGAGCTCTTACAACAACCTTCCTCCCTCTCCCCATGTTCCTCCCCCAACCCTGGGCTTCCCTCGTCAGACACAGGCACTGAAGACATCTCCTTTGTCTGCCCAGCCTGCGGGTGCCTACCTGAATGTTCAGCAGGCACTGTAGCCCTCTCTTGATTGTCTATAGCAGGTGTTACTAGGCAGCTGTTTGAAGAAGGGGGCAGTTAGTGTCCAGGTCATCAGGGAGTAGGGAGACGGAGACCCCAGGGGGCAGGGTGGTGACAGAGCGACAGCTCACTCAGGCTCATCTTCATCTGGGTCAAGCACACAGAGCAGCAGGTGTGTTGGTAGGCCAAGAGCAAACTGTTGTTGCTGCCAGAGAGAGCAAGGAATCCACAGACCCTCGTGGAAGCATCTGTTTTTTTGTCTATTTCACTGTAATAGTGAAGGTGTAAAACTTGGCAGTAGAAAGCTTAAACTATTAACAACAATAACAAATTGTTTGATGAAGAATAGGAAACTGAGGAACCAACCAAAAACCCAGAAACCCAGACTCTGACAACCTCCAAACATCCACTAGGCGAGCCCTGGAGCTGTTATCAGAGGACAGACTAGGGTCCCCAAGGCACATCGTAAATTATACGGGCACAAACAATCTGAGAACACAGCACTCAAGGGAGTGATTGAAAAAGTCTCTTCCACTTTCCCCAAGTGGTTACCTCCACCCTGCTACCACGAAAAGACTTCCACCCTGCTACCACACAGCGGGTAAACAAATGCAAGCATTTCCCAGGACTGTGCCTCAAAACCTAACGTCTACCTGGTCCACCACTCCACCCTGGACTTGAACAGCCTTTACGACCAGGTCCACCTCTACAAGGTAGCAGTCCCAACATGTTCCAGGACCCTGAAGGACGTCACCCTCAACCGCAGCTTTTCTGCCCGTCCCAAAATAATTTGTAGGTAATTGGTCCTCTTTCTGAGACTCACCCACAAACAGGACCAAGCCTGGCCTGTTGAGGAGTGACGGACTCCATCCTAGCTGGTGGGGTGCTCTCATCTTATCTATGAACATAGACAGGGCTCTAACTCCTCTAGCTTCACAATGAGATAGCCTGCTGCCTGGCCTGCACCCTGTTAGCCAGCCTGCCAGCTTAGTGGAGTCTGCCACTAGCACAGTCAGTGTAGTCAGCTCAGCTATCCCCATTGAGACTGTGTCTGTGCCTCGATCTAGGTTGGGCAAAACTGAACATGGTGGTGTTCGCCTTAGCAATCTCACTAGTACAGACCTCCATTCCTGCCATTATTGAAAGAGATTGTGATTACTCACATCTCAACATAGGGCTACATAATGTTAGATCCCTCACTTCCAAGGCAGTTCTAGTCAATGAACTAATCACTGATCATAATCATGATGTGATTGGCCTGACTGAAACATGGCTTAAGCCTGATGAATTTACTGTGTTAAATGAGGCCTCTTCTCCTGGTTACACTAGTGACCATATCCCCCGAGCATCCCGCAAAGGCGGAGGTGTTGCTAACATTTACAATAGCACATTTCAATTTACTGCATTTTCATCTTTTGAGCTTCTAGTCATGAAATCTATGCAGCCTCCTGGGCTGTATACAACGTTCCTCACTAAGTTCCCTGAATTCCTATCGGACCTTGTAGTCATGGCAGACAATATTCACATTTTTGGTGACTTTAATATTCACATGGAAAAGTCCACAGACCCACTCCAAAAGGCTTTCAGAGCCATCATCGACTCAGTGGGTTTTGTCCAACATGTCTCCGGACCTACTCACTGCCACAGTCATACTCTGGACCTAGTTTTGTCCCGTGGAATAAATATTGTGGACCTTAATGTTTTTCCTCATAGTCCTGGACTATCGAACCACCATGTTATTACGTTTGCAATCACAACAAATAATCTGCTCAGAACCCAACCAAGGATCATCAAAAGTCGTGCTATAAATTCTCAGACAACCCAAAGATTCCTAGATGCCCTTCCAGACTCCCTCCGCCTACCCAAGGACGTCAGAGTACAAAAATCAGTTAACCACCTGAGGAACTCAATTTAACCTTGCGTAATACCCTAGATGAAGTCACACCCCTAAAAACATTTGCCATAAGAAACTAGCTCCCTGGTATACAGAAAATACCCGAGCTCTGAAGCAAGCTTCCAGAAAATTGGAACGGAAATGGCACTCCACCAAACTGGAAGTCTTCCGACTGGCTTGGAAAGACAGTACCGTGCAGTACCGAAGAGCCCTCACTGCTGCTCGATCATCCTATTTTTTCCAACTTCATTAAGGAAAATAAGAACAATAAAACATTTATTTTTGATACTGTCGCAAAGCTAACTAAAAAGCAGCATTCCCAAAGAGAGGATGGCTTTCACTTCAGCAGTGATAAATTCATGAAGTTCTTTGAGGAAAAGATCATGATCATTAGAAAGCAAATTACAGACTCCTCTTTGAATCTGTTTATTTATCCAAAGCTCAGTTGTCCTGAGTCTGCACAACTTTAATGAGAGTCTTTAGGTACATTTTGGCAAACTCCAAGCGGGCTGTCATGTGTCTTTTACTGAGGAGTGGCTTCCATCTGGCCACTCTACTATAAAGGTCTAATTGGTGAAGTGCTGCAGAGATGGTTGTCTTTCTGGAATGTTTTCCCATCTCCACAGAGGAACTCTGGAGCTCTGTCAGACTGACCATCGGGTTCTTGGTTAACTCCCTGACCAAGGCCCTTCTCCCCAGATTGCTCAGTTTGACCAGGCGGCCAGCTATAGGAAGAGTGTTGGTGGTTTCAAACGTCTTCCATTTAAGAATGATGGAGACCACTGTTCTTGGGGACCTTCAATGCTGCAGACATTGTTTTGATACCCTTCCCCAGATCTGTGCCTCAAACTAATCCTGTCTCTGAGCTCTACGGACAACTCCTTCAACCTCATGGCTTGGTTTTTGCTCTGACATGCACTGTCAACTGTGGGACCTTTATATAGACAGCTGTGTACCTTTCCAAATCATGTCCAATCAATTGAATTCACCACAGGTGGACTCCAATCAAGTTGTAGAAACATCTCAAAGATGATCAATGGAAACAGGATGAACCTGAGCTCAATTTCGAGTCTCATAGCAAAGGGTCTGAATACTTATGTAAACTTATTTTCGCTTTGTCATTATGAAGTATTGTGTGTAGATTGCTGAGGATAATTGTTTTTAATAAATTTTAGAATAAGGCTGTAACGTAACAAAATGTGGAAAAAGTCAAGGGGTCTGAATACTTTATGAAGGAACTGTATTCTAGGCCCACCTAGATCAGACCTATACCCCTTCTGCCCACCCCCCATGCCCTCCCGCCCCTGCAGGCGTGACATGACCTCAACATGACAGCAGGACATATGCCCAGGCCGTGAGCAGAGCAACAGACCCAACCCACTAATACACCGGCCCAAGCCTCATCCTGCGACCTAAGAGGTCTGTATCAGATGCTCAACATGCTCTGCTCACACCTACTGGTCCGAGCCTAAACCACACAAAAACAACACTAGACACGATGGAACACAAAGCTTCTACTATCTCATCCTGGAATATACAAGGTCTGAGGTCATCTGCCTTTGGACTAAAGAGCAGGAACCCAGACTTCATCAAATACATTCTAAATACAGACATTGTCATCCTTCAGGAAACATGGCGTAGAGGAGACGGACCCACTGGTTGCCCTCTAGGTTACAGCGAGCTGGTATAGAGGAGACGGACCCACTGGTTGCCCTCTAGGTTACAGAGAGCTGGTGTAGAGGAGACGGACCCACTGGTTGCCCTCTAGGTTACAGAGAGCTGGTGTAGAGGAGACGGACCCACTCGTTGCCCTCTAGGTTACAGAGAGCTGGTGTAGAAGAGACGGACCCACTCGTTGCCCTCTAGGTTACAGAGAGCTGGTGTAGAGGAGACGGACACACTCGTTGCCCTCTAGGTTACAGAGAGCTGGTGTAGAGGAGACGGACCCACTGGTTGCCCTCTAGGTTACAAGGAGCTGGTGTAGAGGAGACGGACCCACTGGTTGCCCTATAGGTAACAGAGAGCTGGTATAGAGGAGGCGGACCCACTGGTTGCCCTCTAGGTTACAGAGAGCTGGTGTAGAGGAGGCGGACCCACTGGTTGCCCTCTAGGTTACAGAGAGCTGGTGTAGAGGAGACGGACACACTGGTTGCCCTCTAGGTTACAGAGAGCTGGCGTAGAGGAGACGGACCCACTGGTTGCCCTCTAGGTTACAGAGAGCTGGCGTAGAGGAGACGGACCCACTGGTTGCCCTCTAGGTTACAGAGAGCTGGCGTAGAGGAGATGGACCCACTGGTTGCCCTCTAGGTTACAGAGAGCTGGCGTAGAGGAGACGGACCCAGTGGTTGCCCTCTAGGTTACAGAGAGCTGGAGTAGAGGAGACGGACCCACTGGTTGCCCTCTAGGTTACAGAGAGCTGGTGTAGAGGAGACGGACCCACTGGTTGCCCTCTAGGTTACAGAGAGCTGGCGTAGAGGAGACGGACCCACTGGTTGCCCTCTAGGTTACAGAGAGCTGGTGTAGAGGAGACGGACCCACTGGTTGCCCTCTAGGTTACAGAGAGCTGGTGTAGAGGAGACGGACCCACTGGTTGCCCTCTAGGTTACAGAGAGCTGGTGTAGAGGAGACAGACCCACTGGTTGCCCTCTAGGTTACAGAGAGCTGGCGTAGAGGAGACGGACCCACTGGTTGCCCTCTAGGTTACAGAGAGCTGGCGTAGAGGAGACGGACCCACTGGTTGCCCTCTAGGTTACAGAGAGCTGGCGTAGAGGAGACGGACCCACTGGTTACCCTCTAGGTTACAGAGAGCTGGTGTAGAGGAGACAGGGTTGCCCTCTAGGTTACAGAGAGCTGGTATAGAGGAGATGGACCCACTGGTTGCCCTCTAGGTTACAGAGAGCTGGTGTAGAGGAGACGGACCCACTGGTTGCCCTCTAGGTTACAGAGAGCTGGCGTAGAGGAGATGGACCCACTGGTTGCCCTCTAGGTTACAGAGAGCTGGCGTAGAGGAGACGGACCCAGTGGTTGCCCTCTAGGTTACAGAGAGCTGGAGTAGAGGAGACGGACCCACTGGTTGCCCTCTAGGTTACAGAGAGCTGGTGTAGAGGAGACGGACCCACTGGTTGCCCTCTAGGTTACAGAGAGCTGGCGTGAGAGGAGACGGACCCACTGGTTGCCCTCTAGGTTACAGAGAGCTGGTGTAGAGGAGACGGACCCACTGGTTGCCCTCTAGGTTACAGAGAGCTGGTGTAGAGGAGACGGACCCACTGGTTGCCCTCTAGGTTACAGAGAGCTGGTGTAGAGGAGACGGACCCACTGGTTGCCCTCTAGGTTACAGAGAGCTGGCGTAGAGGAGACGGACCCACTGGTTGCCCTCTAGGTTACAGAGAGCTGGCGTAGAGGAGACGGACCCACTGGTTGCCCTCTAGGTTACAGAGAGCTGGCGTAGAGGAGACGGACCCACTGGTTACCCTCTAGGTTACAGAGAGCTGGTGTAGAGGAGACAGGGTTGCCCTCTAGGTTACAGAGAGCTGGTATAGAGGAGATGGACCCACTGGTTGCCCTCTAGGTTACAGAGAGCTGGCGTAGAGGAGACGGACCCACTGGTTGCCCTCTAGGTTACAGAGTGCTGGCGTAGAGGAGACGGACCCACTGGTTGACCTCTAGGTTAAAGAGAGCTGGCGTAGAGGAGACGGACCCACTGGTTGCCCTCTAGGTTACAGAGAGCTGGTGTAGAGGAGGCGGACCCACTGGTTGCTCTCTAGGTTACAGAGAGCTGGCGTAGAGGAGGCGGACCCACTGGTTGCCCTCTAGGTTACAGAGAGCTGGCGTAGAGGAGACGGACACACTGGTTGCCCTCTAGGTTACAGAGAGCTGGCGTAGAGGAGACGGACCCACTGGTTGCCCTCTAGGTTACAGAGAGCTGGTGTAGAGGAGACGGACCCACTGGTTGCCCTCTAGGTTACAGAGAGCTGGTGTAGAGGAGACGGGCCCACTGGTTGCCCTCTAGGTTACAGAGAGCTGGTGTAGAGGAGACGGGCCCACTGGTTGCCCTCTAGGTTACAGAGAGCTGGCGTAGAGGAGACGGACCCACTGGTTGCCCTCTAGGTTACAGAGAGCTGGCGTAGAGGAGACGGGCCCACTGGTTGCCCTCTAGGTTACAGAGAGCTGGTGTAGAAGAGACGGGCCCACTGGTTGCCCTCTAGGTTACAGAGAGCTGGCGTAGAGGAGACGGACCCACTGGTTGACCTCTAGGTTACAGAGAGCTGGCGTAGAGGAGACGGACCCACTGATTACCCTCTAGGTTACAGAGAGCTGGTGTAGAGGAGACAGGGTTGCCCTCTAGGTTACAGAGAGCTGGTATAGAGGAGATGGACCCACTGGTTGCCCTCTAGGTTACAGAGAGCTGGTGTAGAGGAGACAGACCCACTGGTTGATCTCTAGGTTACAGAGAGCTGGTGTAGAGGAGACGGACCCACTGGTTGCCCTCTAGGTTACAGAGAGCTGGTGTAGAGGAGACAGACCCACTGGTTGCCCTCTAGGTTACAGAGAGCTGGCGTAGAGGAGACGGACCCACTGGTTACCCTCTAGGTTACAGAGAGCTGGCGTAGAGGAGACGGACCCACTGGTTACCCTCTAGGTTACAGAGAGCTGGTGTAGAGGAGACAGGGTTGCCCTCTAGGTTACAGAGAGCTGGTATAGAGGAGATGGACCCACTGGTTGCCCTCTAGGTTACAGAGAGCTGGTGTAGAGGAGATGGACCCACTGGTTGCCCTCTAGGTTACAGAGAGCTGGTGTAGAGGAGACGGACCCACTGGTTGCCCTCTAGGTTACAGAGAGCTGGGTGTAAAGGAGACAGACCCACTCGATGCCCTCTAGGTTACAGAGAGCTGGTGTAGAGGAGACGGACTCCACTGGTTGCCCTCTAGGTTACAGAGAGCTGGCGTGAGAGGAGACGGACCCACTGGTTACCCTCTAGGTTACAGAGAGCTGGTGTAGAGGAGACAGGGTTGCCCTCTAGGTTACAGAGAGCTGGTATAGAGGAGACGGACCCACTGGTTGCCCTCTAGGTTACAGAGAGCTGGTGTAGAGGAGACGGACACACTGGTTGCCCTCTAGGTTACAGAGAGCTGGTATAGAGGAGACGGACCCACTGGTTGCCCTCTAGGTTACAGAGAGCTGGTGTAGAGGAGACGGACCCACTGGATGCCCTCTAGGTTACAGAGAGCTGGTATAGAGGAGACGGACCCACTGGTTGCCCTCTAGGTTACAGAGAGCTGGTGTAGAGGAGACGGACCCACTGGTTGCCCTCTAGGTTACAGAGAGCTGGTATAGAGGAGACAGACCCACTGGTTGCCCTCTAGGTTACAGAGAGCTGGTGTAGAGGAGACGGACCCACTGGTTGCCTTCTAGGTTACAGAGAGCTGGAGTAGAGGAGACGGACCCACTGGTTACCCTCTAGGTTACAGAGAGCTGGTGTAGAGGAGACAGGGTTGCCCTCTAGGTTACAGAGAGCTGGTATAGAGGAGATGGACCCACTGGTTGCCCTCTAGGTTACAGAGAGCTGGTGTAGAGGAGACGGACCCACTGGTTGCCCTCTAGGTTACAGAGAGCTGGCGTAGAGGAGACTGACCCACTGGTTGCCCTCTAGGTTACAGAGAGCTGGCGTAGAGGAGACGGACCCACTGGTTGCCCTCTAGGTTACAGAGAGCTGGCGTGAGGAGACGGACCCACTGGTTACCCTCTAGGTTACAGAGAGCTGGGTGTAGAGGAGACAGGGTTGCCCTCTAGGTTACAGAGAGCTGGTATAGAGGAGATGGACCCACTGGTTGCCCTCTAGGTTACAGAGAGCTGGTGTAGAGGAGACAGACCCACTGGTTGCCCTCTAGGTTACAGAGAGCTGGTGTAGAGGAGACAGACCCACTGGTTGCCCTCTAGGTTACAGAGAGCTGGCGTGAGGAGACTGACCCACTGGTTGCCCTCTAGGTTACAGAGAGCTGGCGTAGAGGAGACGGACCCACTGGTTGCCCTCTAGGTTACAGAGAGCTGGCGTAGAGGAGATGGACCCACTGGTTACCCTCTAGGTTACAGAGAGCTGGTGTAGAGGAGACAGGGTTGCCCTCTAGGTTACAGAGAGCTGGTATAGAGGAGATGGACCCACTGGTTGCCCTCTAGGTTACAGAGAGCTGGCGTAGAGGAGACGGACCCACTGGTTGCCCTCTAGGTTACAGAGAGCTGGCGTAGAGGAGACGGACCCACTGGTTGCCCTCTAGGTTACAGAGAGCTGGCGTAGAGAAGACGGACCCACTGGTTGCCCTCTAGGTTACAGAGAGCTGGCGTAGAGGAGACGGACTCCACTGGTTACCCTCTAGGTTACAGAGAGCTGGTGTAGAGGAGACAGGGTTGCCCTCTAGGTTACAGAGAGCTGGTATAGAGGAGATGGACCCACTGGTTGCCCTCTAGGTTACAGAGAGCTGGTGTAGAGGAGACGGACCCACTGGTTGCCCTCTAGGTTACAGAGAGCTGGTGTAGAGGAGACGGACCCACTGGTTGCCCTCTAGGTTACAGAGAGCTGGTGTAGAGGAGACGGACCCACTGGTTGCCCTCTAGGTTACAGAGAGCTGGTATAGAGGAGACGGACCCACTGGTTGCCCTCTAGGTTACAGAGAGCTGGTGTAGAGGAGACTGACCCACTGGTTGCCCTCTAGGTTACAGAGAGCTGGTGTAGAGGAGACGGACCCACTGGTTGCCCTCTAGGTTACAGAGAGCTGGTGTAGAGGAGACGGACTCCACTGGTTGCCCTCTAGGTTACAGAGAGCTGGTGTAGAGGAGACGGACCCACTGGTTGCCCTCTAGGTTACAGAGAGCTGGTATAGAGGAGACGGACCCACTGGTTGCCCTCTAGGTTACAGAGAGCTGGCGTAGAGGAGACGGACCCACTGGTTACCCTCTAGGTTACAGAGAGCTGGTGTAGAAGAGACAGGGTTGCCCTCTAGGTTACAGAGAGCTGGTATAGAGGAGATGGACCCACTGGTTGCCCTCTAGGTTACAGAGAGCTGGTGTAGAGGAGACGGACCCACTGGTTGCCCTCTAGGTTACAGAGAGCTGGTGTAGAGGAGACAGACCCACTGGTTGCCCTCTAGGTTACAGAGAGCTGGCGTAGAGGAGACGGACCCACTGGTTACCCTCTAGGTTACAGAGAGCTGGCGTAGAGGAGACGGACCCACTGGTTACCCTCTAGGTTACAGAGAGCTGGTGTAGAGGAGACAGGGTTGCCCTCTAGGTTACAGAGAGCTGGTATAGAGGAGATGGACCCACTGGTTGCCCTCTAGGTTACAGAGAGCTGGTGTAGAGGAGATGGACCCACTGGTTGCCCTCTAGGTTACAGAGAGCTGGTGTAGAGGAGACGGACCCACTGGTTGCCCTCTAGGTTACAGAGAGCTGGTGTAGAGGAGACAGACCCACTCGATGCCCTCTAGGTTACAGAGAGCTGGTGTAGAGGAGACGGACCCACTGGTTGCCCTCTAGGTTACAGAGAGCTGGCGTAGAGGAGACGGACCCACTGGTTACCCTCTAGGTTACAGAGAGCTGGTGTAGAGGAGACAGGGTTGCCCTCTAGGTTACAGAGAGCTGGTATAGAGGAGACGGACCCACTGGTTGCCCTCTAGGTTACAGAGAGCTGGTGTAGAGGAGACGGACACACTGGTTGCCCTCTAGGTTACAGAGAGCTGGTATAGAGGAGACGGACCCACTGGTTGCCCTCTAGGTTACAGAGAGCTGGTGTAGAGGAGACGGACCCACTGGATGCCCTCTAGGTTACAGAGAGCTGGTATAGAGGAGACGGACCCACTGGTTGCCCTCTAGGTTACAGAGAGCTGGTGTAGAGGAGACGGACCCACTGGTTGCCCTCTAGGTTACAGAGAGATGGTATAGAGGAGACAGACCCACTGGTTACCCTCTAGGTTACAGAGAGCTGGTGTAGAGGAGACAGGGTTGCCCTCTAGGTTACAGAGAGCTGGTATAGAGGAGATGGACCCACTGGTTGCCCTCTAGGTTACAGAGAGCTGGTGTAGAGAGACGGACTCCACTGGTTGCCCTCTAGGTTACAGAGAGCTGGTGTAGAGGAGACAGACCCACTGGTTGCCCTCTAGGTTACAGAGAGCTGGCGTAGAGGAGACTGACCCACTGGTTGCCCTCTAGGTTACAGAGAGCTGGCGTAGAGGAGACGGACCCACTGGTTGCCCTCTAGGTTACAGAGAGCTGGCGTAGAGGAGACGGACCCACTGGTTACCCTCTAGGTTACAGAGAGCTGGTGTAGAGGAGACAGGGTTGCCCTCTAGGTTACAGAGAGCTGGTATAGAGGAGATGGACCCACTGGTTGCCCTCTAGGTTACAGAGAGCTGGTGTAGAGGAGACAGACCCACTGGTTGCCCTCTAGGTTACAGAGAGCTGGTGTAGAGGAGACAGACCCACTGGTTGCCCTCTAGGTTACAGAGAGCTGGCGTAGAGGAGACTGACCCACTGGTTGCCCTCTAGGTTACAGAGAGCTGGCGTAGAGGAGACGGACCCACTGGTTGCCCTCTAGGTTACAGAGAGCTGGCGTAGAGGAGATGGACCCACTGGTTACCCTCTAGGTTACAGAGAGCTGGTGTAGAGGAGACAGGGTTGCCCTCTAGGTTACAGAGAGCTGGTATAGAGGAGATGGACCCACTGGTTGCCCTCTAGGTTACAAAGAGCTGGTATAGAGGAGATGGACCCACTGGTTGCCCTCTAGGTTACAGAGAGCTGGCGTAGAGGAGACGGACCCACTGGTTGCCCTCTAGGTTACAGAGAGCTGGCGTAGAGAAGACGGACCCACTGGTTGCCCTCTAGGTTACAGAGAGCTGGCGTAGAGGAGACGGACCCACTGGTTACCCTCTAGGTTACAGAGAGCTGGTGTAGAGGAGACAGGGTTGCCCTCTAGGTTACAGAGAGCTGGTATAGAGGAGATGGACCCACTGGTTGCCCTCTAGGTTACAGAGAGCTGGTGTAGAGGAGACGGACCCACTGGTTGCCCTCTAGGTTACAGAGAGCTGGTGTAGAGGAGACGGACCCACTGGTTGCCCTCTAGGTTACAGAGAGCTGGTGTAGAGGAGACGGACCCACTGGTTGCCCTCTAGGTTACTGAGAGCTGGTATAGAGGAGACGGACCCACTGGTTGCCCTCTAGGTTACAGAGAGCTGGTGTAGAGGAGACTGACCCACTGGTTGCCCTCTAGGTTACAGAGAGCTGGTGTAGAGGAGACAGACCCACTGGTTGCCCTCTAGGTTACAGAGAGCTGGTGTAGAGGAGACGGACCCACTGGTTGCCCTCTAGGTTACAGAGAGCTGGTGTAGAGGAGACGGACCCACTGGTTGCCCTCTAGGTTACAGAGAGCTGGTATAGAGGAGACGGACCCACTGGTTGCCCTCTAGGTTACAGAGAGCTGGCGTAGAGGAGACGGACCCACTGGTTGCCCTCTAGGTTACAGAGAGCTGGCGTAGAGGAGACGGACCCACTGGTTGCCCTCTAGGTTACAGAGAGCTGGCGTAGAGGAGACGGACCCACTGGTTGCCCTCTAGGTTACAGAGAGCTGGTGTAGAGGAGACAGGGTTGCCCTCTAGGTTACAGAGAGCTGGTATAGAGGAGATGGACCCACTGGTTGCCCTCTAGGTTACAGAGAGCTGGTGTAGAGGAGACGGACCCACTGGTTGCCCTCTAGGTTACATTCCTCTTGTGTCTGAGCCGTTGAATTGTGACTCTACTTTGTCTCTATATTGACGCTTAGCTTGTTTGATTGCCTTGCGGAGAGAATAGCTACACTGTTTGTATTCAGTCATGTTTCCGGTAGCCTTACCCTGGTTAAACGCAGTGGTTCGCGCTTTCAGTTTTGCGCGAATGCTGCCATCAATCCACGGTTTCTGGTTGGGGAAGGTTTTAATATTTGCTATGGGAACAACATCACCAATCCACTTGCTAATAAACTCACTCACCGAATCAGCGTATACATCAATGTTGTTGTCAGATGCTATCCGGAACATATCCCAAGTCCACGTGCTCAAAGCAATCTTGCAGCGTGGAATCAGATTGGTCGGACCAGCATTGAACAGACCTGAGAACGGGCGTTTCCTGTTTTAGTTTCTGTTTGTAGGCTGGGAGCAACAAAATGGAGTCATGGTCAGACTTGCCGAAAGGAGGGCGGAGAATAGCCTTGTATGCATCACGGAAGTTGGAATAACAGTGGTCCAGGATTTTACCAGCCCGGGTGGCACATTCGATATGCTGGTAAAATTTCAGGAGAGTCCTGTCTGTTTGTAGGGTCCTGTCAGTGTGTAGAGTCCTGTCAGTGTGTAGGGTCCTGTCAGTGTGAAGAGTCCTGTCAGTGTGAAGAGTCCTGTCAGTGTGAAGGGTCCTGTCCGTGTGTAGGGTCCTGTCCGTGTGTAGGGTCCTGTCCGTGTGTAGGGTCCTGTCAGTGTGTAGAGTCCTGTCAGTGTGTAGAGTCCTGTCAGTGTGTAGGGTCCTGTCAGTGTGTAGGGTCCTGTCAGTGTGTAGAGTCCTGCCAGTGTGTAGAGTCCTGCCAGTGTGTAGGGTCCTGCCAGTGTGTAGGGTCCTGTCAGTGTGTAGAGTCCTGTCAGTGTGTAGGGTCCTGCCAGTGTGTAGAGTCCTGTCAGTGTGCAGGGTCCTGTCAG
This sequence comes from Brachymystax lenok tsinlingensis, assembly GCA_030435695.1. Lineage (NCBI taxonomy): Eukaryota > Metazoa > Chordata > Actinopteri > Salmoniformes > Salmonidae > Brachymystax > Brachymystax lenok. The sequence continues at coordinate 51,961,402 of CM059792.1, forward strand.
TGTGCAGGGTCCTGTCTGTTTGTAGGGTCCTGTCTGTTTGCAGAGTCCTGTCTGTTTGCAGAGTCCTGTCAGTGTGCAGAGTCCTGTCAGTGTGCAGAGTCCTGTCAGTGTGCAGAGTCCTGCCAGTGTGTAGAGTCCTGTCAGTTAGTAGGGTCCTGTCTGTGTACAGAGTCCTGTCAGTGTGTAGGGTCCTGTCTGTGTGTAGGGTCCTGTCTGTGTGTAGGGTCCTGTCAGTGTGTAGGGTCCTGTCAGTGTGTAGGGTCCTGTCAGTGTGTAGAGTCTTGTGAGTGTGTAGGGTCTTGTCCGTGTACATAGTCCTGTCAGTGTGTACAGAGTCCTGTCAGTGTGTACAGAGTCCTGTCAGTGTGTACAGAGTCCTGTCAGTGTGTACAGAGTCCTGTCAATGTGTAGGGTCCTGTCAGTGTGTAGGGTCCATTCAGTGTGTAGGGTCCTGTCTGTGTGTAGGGTCCTGTCAATGTGTAGGGTCCTGTCAATGTGCAGAGTCCTGTCAATGTGCAGAGTCCTGTCAGTGTGTGTCCTGTCAGTGTGTAGAGTCCTGTCATTGTGTAGGGCTATGTTAGTGTGTAGAGTCATGTCAGTGTGTAGGGTCCTGTCTGTTTGTAGGGTCCTGTCTGTGTCCTGTCAGTGTGTAGAGTCAGCGTGTAGATTCCTGTCAGTGTGTAGAGTCCTGTCAGTGTGTAGAGTCCTGTCAGTGTGTAGGGTCCTGTCAGTGTGTAGGGTCCTGTCAGTGTGTAGGGTCCTGTCTGTGTCCTGTCAGCGTGTAGAGTCCTGTCAGTGTGTAGGGTCCTGTCAGTGTGTAGGGTCCTGTCAGTGTGTAGGGTCCTGTCTGTGTGTAGGGTCCTGTCTGTGTCCTGTCCGTGTGTAGGGTCCTGTCCGTGTGTAGGGTCCTGTCCGTGTGTAGGGTCCTGTCCGTGTGTAGAGTCCTGTCCGTGTGTAGAGTCCTGTCCGTATGTAGAGTCTTGTCAGTGTAAAGGGCCATGTCAGTGTGAAGGGTCCTGACAGTGTGTAGAGGCCTGACAGTGTGTAGAGGCCTGACAGTGTGTAGAGGCCTGACAGTGTGTAGAGGCCTGTCTGTGTGTAGAGGCCTGTCTGTGTGTAGAGTCCTGTCAGTGTGTAGAGTCTTGTCAGTGTGTAGAGTCCTGTCAGTGTGTAGTGTCCTGTCCGTGTGTAGGGTCCTGTCCGTGTGTAGGGTCCTGTCCGTGTGTAGGGTCCTGTCCGTGTGTAGGGTCCTGTCCGTGTGTAGGGTCCTGTCCGTGTGTAGGGTCCTGTCCGTGTGTAGAGTCCTGTCCGTGTGTAGAGGCCTGTCCGTGTGTAGAGGCCTGTCCGTGTGTAGAGGCCTGTCCGTGTGTAGAGGCCTGTCCGTGTGTAGGGTCCTGTCCGTGTGTAGGGTCCTGTCCGTGTGTAGGGTCCTGTCCGTGTGTAGAGTCCTGTCCGTGTGTAGAGTCCTGTCCGTGTGTAGAGTCCTGTCCGTGTGTAGAGTCTTGTCAGTGTAAAGGGCCATGTCAGTGTGTAGAGTCCTGTCAGTGTGTAGAGTCCTGTCCGTGTGTAGGGCCCTGTCCGTGTGAAGGGTCCTGTCAGTGTGTAGGGCCCTGTCCGTGTAAAGGGCCATGTCAGTGTGTAGAGTCCTGTCAGATTGTAGAGTCATGTCAGATTGTAGAGTCATGTCAGTGTGTAGAGTCATGTCAGTGTGTAGAGTCCTGTCAGTGTGTAGGGCCCTGTCAGATTGTAGAGTCCTGTCAGATTGTAGGGTCCTGTCAGATTGTAGGGTCCTGTCAGTGTGTAGATGCCTGACTGTGTGTAGAGGCCTGTCTGTGTGTAGAGGCCTGTCTGTGTGTAGAGGCCTGTCTGTGTGTAGAGGCCTGTCTGTGTGTAGGGTCCTGTCTGTGTGTAGGGTCCTGTCTGTGTGTAGGGTCCTGTCAGTGTGTAGAGTCCTGTCAGTGTGTAGAGTCCTGTCAGTGTGTAGAGTCCTGTCAGTGTGTAGAGTCCTGTCAGATTGTAGAGTCCTGTCAGTGTGTAGAGTCCTGTCAGTGTGTAGGGCCCTGTCCGTGTGAATGGCCCTGTCAGATTGTAGAGTCCTGTCAGATTGTAGGGTCCTGTCAGTGTGTAGGGTCCTGTCAGTGTGTAGAGTCCTGTCAGTGTGTAGAGTCCTGTCAGTGTGTAGAGTCCTGTCAGTGTGTAGGGTCCTGTCAGTGTGTAGAGTCCTGTCAGTGTGTAGAGTCCTGTCAGATTGTAGAGTCCTGTCAGTGTGTAGAGTCCTGTCAGTGTGTAGGGCCCTGTCCGTGTGAATGGCCCTGTCAGATTGTAGAGTCCTGTCAGATTGTAGGGTCCTGTCAGTGTGTAGGGTCCTGTCAGTGTGTAGAGTCCTGTCAGTGTGTAGAGTCCTGTCAGTGTGTAGAGTCCTGTCCGTGTGTAGAGTCCTGTCCGTGTGTAGAGTCCTGTCCGTGTGTAGAGTCCTGTCTGTGTGTAGAGTCTTGTCAGTGTGTAGAGTCATGTCAGTGTGTAGAGTCCTGTCAGTGTGTAGGGCCCTGTCCGTGTGAATGGCCCTGTCAGATTGTAGGGTCCTGTCAGATTGTAGGGTCCTGTCAGATTGTAGGGTCCTGTCAGATTGTAGGGTCCTGTCAGTGTGTAGAGGCCTGACTGTGTGTAGAGGCCTGTCTGTGTGTAGAGGCCTGTCAGTGTGTAGGGTCCTGTCAGTGTGTAGGGTCCTGTCAGTGTGTAGGGTCCTGTCAGTGTGTAGGGTCCTGTCAGTGTGTAGGGTCCTGTCAGTGTGTAGGGTCCTGTCAGTGTGTAGAGTCCTGTCAGTGTGTAGGGTCCTGTCTGTGTGTAGGGTCCTGTCTGTGTGTAGGGTCCTGTCTGTGTGTAGGGTCCTGTCTGTGTGTAGGGTCCTGTCTGTGTGTAGGGTCCTGTCTGTGTCCTGTCAGTGTGTAGAGTCAGCGTGTAGGGTCCTGTCAGATTGTAGGGTCCTGTAGGTGTGAAGGGCACTGTCCGTGTGAAGGGCCCTGTCCGTGTGTAGGGTCCTGTCCGTGTGTAGGGTCCTGTCCGCGTGTAGAGTCCTGTCTGTGTCCTGTCAGTGTGTAGGGTCCTGTCCGTGTGTAGGGTCCTGTCCGTGTGTAGGGTCATGTCCGTGTGTAGGGTCATGTCCGTGTGTAGAGGCCTGTCAGTGTGTAGAGGCCTGTCAGTGTGTAGAGGCCTGTCAGTGTGTAGGGTCCTGTCTGTTTGTAGGGTCCTGTCAGTGTGTAGGGTCCTGTCAGTGTGTAGGGTCCTGTCAGTGTGTAGGGTCCTGTCTGTGTCCTGTCAGCGAGTCTGTGTCCTGTCAGCGTGTCTGTGTCCTGTCAGCGTGTCGGGTCCTGTCAGCGTGTCGGGTCCTGTCAGCGTGTCGGGTCCTGTCAGCGTGTAGGGTCCTGTCAGCGTGTAGGGTCCTGTCTGTGTGTAGGGTCCTGTCTGTGTGTAGGGTCCTGTCTGTGTCCTGTCAGTGTGTAGAGTCAGCGTGTAGGGTCCTGTCAGATTGTAGGGTCCTGTCAGTGTGTAGGGTCCTGTCCGTGTGTAGAGTCCTGTCAGATTGTAGGGTCCTGTAGGTGTGTAGGGTCCTGTAGGTGTGTAGGGTCCTGTCGGTGTGTAGGGTCCTGTCGGTGTGTAGGGTCCTGTCGGTGTGTAGGGTCCTGTCGGTGTGTAGGGTCCTGTCAGTGTGAAGGGTCCTGTCCGTGTGAAGGGTCCTGTCCGTGTGAAGGGTCCTGTCCGTGTGTAGGGTCCTGTCAGTGATGTAGGGTCCTGTCAGTGATGTAGGGTCCTGTCAGCGTGTAGGGTCCTGTCAGCGTGTAGGGTCCTGTCAGTGTGTAGAGTCAGCGTGTAGAGTCCTGTCAGATTGTAGAGTCATGTCAGTGTGTAGGGTCCTGTCAGTGTGAAGGGCCCTGTCAGATTGTAGGGTCCTGTAGGTGTGTAGGGTCCTGTTAGTGTGTAGAGTCCTGTCCGTTTGAAGGGCCCTGTCAGTGTGTAGAGTCCTGTCAGTGTGTAGAGTCCTGTCAGATTGTAGGGTCCTGTCAGATTGTAGAGTCCTGTCAGTGTGTAGAGTCCTGTCCGTGTGTAGGGTCCTGTCAGCGTGTAGGGTCCTGTCAGCGTGTAGGGTCCTGTCAGCGTGTCGGGTCCTGTCAGCGTGTCGGGTCCTGTCAGCGTGTCGGGTCCTGTCAGCGTGTCGGGTCCTGTCAGTGATGTCGGGTCCTGTCAGTGATGTCGGGTCCTGTCAGTGATGTCGGGTCCTGTCAGTGATGTCGGGTCCTGTCAGTGATGTCGGGTCCTGTCAGCGTGTAGGGTCCTGTCAGCGTGTAGGGTCCTGTCAGCGTGTAGGGTCCTGTCAGCGTGTAGGGTCCTGTCTGTGTGTAGGGTCCTGTCTGTGTGTAGGGTCCTGTCTGTGTCCTGTCAGTGTGTAGAGTCAGCGTGTAGAGTCCTGTCAGATTGTAGAGTCCTGTCAGTGTGTAGGGTCCTGTCAGATTGTAGGGTCCTGTCAGTGTGTAGGGTCCTGTCAGTGTGTAGGGTCCTGTCCGTGTGTAGAGTCCTGTCAGATTGTAGGGTCCTGTAGGTGTGTAGGGTCCTGTAGTTGTGTAGGGTCCTGTAGTTGTGTAGGGTCCTGTCGGTGTGTAGGGTCCTGTCAGTGTGAAGGGTCCTGTCCGTGTGAAGGGTCCTGTCCGTGTGAAGGGTCCTGTCCGTGTGTAGGGTCCTGTCAGTGATGTAGGGTCCTGTCAGTGATGTAGGGTCCTGTCAGCGTGTAGGGTCCTGTCAGCGTGTAGGGTCCTGTCAGTGTGTAGAGTCAGCGTGTAGAGTCCTGTCAGATTGTAGAGTCATGTCAGTGTGTAGGGTCCTGTCAGTGTGAAGGGCCCTGTCAGATTGTAGGGTCCTGTAGGTGTGTAGGGTCCTGTTAGTGTGTAGAGTCCTGTCCGTTTGAAGGGCCCTGTCAGTGTGTAGAGTCCTGTCAGTGTGTAGAGTCCTGTCAGATTGTAGGGTCCTGTCAGTGTGTAGGGTCCTGTCCGTGTGTAGGGTCCTGTCCGCGTGTAGGGTCCTGTCCGCGTGTAGGGTCCTGTCCGCGTGTAGGGTCCTGTCCGCGTGTAGGGTCCTGTCAGCGTGTAGGGTCCTGTCAGCGTGTAGGGTCCTGTCAGCGTGTCGGGTCCTGTCAGCGTGTCGGGTCCTGTCAGTGATGTCGGGTCCTGTCAGTGATGTCGGGTCCTGTCAGTGATGTCGGGTCCTGTCAGTGATGTCGGGTCCTGTCAGTGATGTCGGGTCCTGTCAGTGATGTCGGGTCCTGTCCGAGTGTAGAGTCCTGTCCGCGTGTAGAGTCCTGTCTGTGTAGAGTCAGCGTGTAGAGTCCTGTCAGATTGTAGAGTCATGTCAGTGTGTAGGGTCCTGTCAGTGTGAAGGGCCCTGTCCGTGTGTAGAGTCCTGTCAGATTGTAGGGTCCTGTCAGATTGTAGGGTCCTGTCAGATTGTAGGGTCCTGTCCGTGTGTAGGGCCCTGTCCGTGTGTAGGGTCCTGTCCGTGTGTAGGGTCCTGTCCGTGTGTAGGTTTCTGTCCGTGTGTAGAGTCCTGTCCGTGTGTAGAGTCCTGTCCGTGTGTAGAGTCCTGTCCGTGTGTAGGGTCCTGTCCGTGTGTAGGGTCCTGTCCGTGTGTAGGGTCCTGTCCGTGTGTAGAGTCCTGTCCGTGTGTAGAGTCTTGTCCGTGTGTAGAGTCCTGTCTGTGTCCTGTCAGTGTGTAGAGTCCTGTCAGATTGTAGGGTCCTGTCAGATTGTAGGGTCCTGTCCGTGTGTAGGGCCCTGTCCGTGTGTAGGGCCCTGTCCGTGTGTAGGGCCCTGTCCGTGTGTAGGGTCCTGTCCGTGTGTAGGGTCCTGTCCGTGTGTAGAGTCCTGTCTGTGTCCTGTCAGTGTGTAGAGTCCTGTCAGATTGTAGAGTCCTGTCAGATTGTAGGGCCCTGTCCGTGTGTAGGGCCCTGTCCGTGTGTAGGGCCCTGTCCGTGTGTAGGGTCCTGTCAGTGTGTAGAGGCCTGTCTGTGTGTAGAGGCCTGTCTGTGTGTAGAGGCCTGTCTGTGTGAAGGGCCCTGACGGTGTGTAGAGTCCTGTCCGTGTGTAGGGTCATGTCAGTGTGTAGAGGCCTGTCAGTGTGTAGAGGCCTGTCAGTGTGTAGAGGCCTGTCAGTGTGTAGAGGCCTGTCAGTGTGTAGAGGCCTGTCAGTGTGTAGAGGCCTGTCAGTGTGTAGAGGCCTGTCAGTGTGTAGGGTCCTGTCTGTGTGTAGGGTCCTGTCTGTGTGTAGGGTCCTGTCTGTGTGTAGGGTCCTGTCTGTGTGTAGGGTCCTGTCTGTGTGTAGGGTCCTGTCTGTGTCCTGTCAGCGTGTCTGTGTCCTGTCAACGTGTCTGTGTCCTGTCAGCGTGTCTGTGTCCTGTCAGCGTGTAGGGTCCTGTCAGCGTGTAGAGTCCTGTCAGCGTGTAGAGTCCTGTCAGATTGTAGAGTCCTGTCAGATTGTAGAGTCCTGTCAGTGTGTAGGGTCCTGTCAGTGTGTAGGGTCCTGTCCGTGTGTAGGGTCCTGTCCGTGTGTAGGGTCCTGTCCGTGTGTAGGGTCCTGTCCGTGATGTAGGGTCCTGTCCGTGATGTAGGGTCCTGTCCGTGATGTAGGGTCCTGTCAGCGTGTAGGGTCCTGTCAGCGTGTAGAGTCCTGTCAGCGTGTAGAGTCCTGTCAGCGTGTAGAGTCCTGTCTGTGTCCTGTCAGTGTGTAGAGTCAGCGTGTAGAGTCCTGTCAGATTGTAGGGTCCTGTAGGTGTGTAGGGTCCTGTAGGTGTGTAGGGTCCTGTAGGTGTGTAGGGTCCTGTCAGTGATGTCGGGTCCTGTCAGTGATGTCGGGTCCTGTCAGTGATGTCGGGTCCTGTCAGTGATGTCGGGTCCTGTCAGTGTGAAGGGTCCGGTCAGTCTATAGGGTCCTGTCAGTCTGTAGGGTCCTGTCAGTCTGTAGGGTCCTGTCAGTCTGTAGGGTCCTGTCAGTCTGTAGGGTCCTGTCAGTCTATCGGGTCCTGTCAGTCTGTAGAGTCCTGTCAGCGTGTACGGTCCTGTCAGCGTGTACGGTCCTGTCAGCGTGTACGGTCCTGTCAGCGTGTACGGTCCTGTCAGCGTGTACGGTCCTGTCAGCGTGTACGGTCCTGTCAGCGTGTACGGTCCTGTCAGCGTGTACGGTCCTGTCAGCGTGTCGAGTCCTGTCAGCGTGTCGAGTCCTGTCAGCGTGTAGAGTCCTGTCTGTGTGTAGAGTCCTGTCTGTGTGTAGAGTAATTTCAGTATGTAGGGTCCTGTCTTTGTGTAGGGTCAGTGTGTAAAGTCCTGTCACCGTGTAGAGAGCTGTCAGCGGGTAGAGTCCTGTCAGCGGGTAGAGTCCTGTCAGCGGGTAGAGTCCTGTCAGCGGGTAGAGTCCTGTCAGCGGGTAGAGTCCTGTCAGCGGGTAAAGTTCTGTCAGCGGGTAAAGTTCTGTCAGTGTGTAGAGTCATGTCAGTGTGTAGAGTCTTGTCTGGTTGTAGGCTCCTGTCAGTGTGTAGAGTCCTGTCAGTGTGTAGAGTCCTGTCAGTGTGTAGAGTCTTGTCTGGTTGTGGAGTCCTGTCAGCGTGTACGAGACCTGTCAGCGTGTACGAGACCTGTCAGCGTGTACGAGACCTGTCAGCGTGTACGAGACCTGTCAGCGTGTACGAGACCTGTCAGCGTGTACGAGACCTGTCAGCGTGTACGAGACCTGTCAGCGTGTAGAGTCCTGTCAGCGTGTAGAGTCCTGTCAGCGTGTAGAGTCCTGTCAGCGTGTAGAGTCCTGTCAGCGTGTAGAGTCCTGTCAGTGATTTGGGGCCCTGTCAGTGTGTAGAGTCCTGTCAGCGTGTACGAGACCTGTCAGCGTGTACGAAACCTGTCAGCGTGTACGAGACCTTTCAGCGTGTAGAGACCCGTGTAGGGCCCTGTCAGCGTGTAGGCTCCTGTCAGCGTGTAGGGCCCTGTCAGAGTGTAGGGTCCTGCCAGCGTGTAGACACCTGTCAGTAATAAAGGGCCCTGTCAGCGTGTAGGGCCCTGTCAGCGTGTAGGGCCCTGTCAGCGTGTAGGGCCCTGTCAGCGTGTGGGGCCCTGTCAGCGTGTGGGGCCCTGTCAGCGATTTGGGGCCCTGTCAGCGATTTGGGGCCCTGTCAGAGTGTAGGGCCCTGTCAGAGTGTAGGGCCCTGTCAGCGTGTACGAGTCCTGTCAGCGTGTACGAGTCCTGTCAGCGTGTACGAGTCCTGTCAGCGTGTACGAGTCCTGTCAGCGTGTACGAGTCCTGTCAGCGTGTACGAGTCCTGTCAGCGTGTACGAGACCTGTCAGCGTGTACGAGACCCCGTCAGCGTGTACGAGGCCCCGTCAGCGTGTAGGGCCCCGTCAGCGTGTAGGGCCCCGTCAGCGTGTAGGGCCCCGTCAGCGTGTAGGGCCCCGTCAGCGTGTAGGGTCCCGTCAGCGTGTAGAGACCCGTCAGCGTGTAGAGACCCGTCAGCGTGTAGAGACCCGTCAGCGTGTAGAGACCCGTCAGCGTGTAGAGACCTGTCAGCGTGTAGAGACCTGTCAGCGTGTAGAGACCTGTCAGCGTGTAGAGACCTGTCAGCGTGTAGAGACCTGTCAGTGATTTAGGGCACTGTCAGTGTGTAGAGTCCTGTCTGTTTGAAGGCTCCTGTCAGTGTGTAGAGTCCTGTCAGTGTGTAGGGTCCTGTCCGTGTGTAGGGTCCTGTCAGATATGTAGGGTCCTGTCAGATATGTAGGGTCCTGTCAGCGATGTAGGGTCCTGTCAGTGATGTAGGGTCCTGTCAGTGATGTAGGGTCCTGTCAGCGTGTAGGGTCCTGTCCGTGTGTAGGGTCCTGTCCGTGTGTAGGGTCCTGTCTGTGTCCTGTCAGTGTGTAGAGTCAGCGTGTAGAGTCCTGTCAGATTGTAGAGTCATGTCAGTGTGTAGGGTCCTGTCAGTGTGTAGGGTCCTGTCAGTGTGTAGGGTCCTGTCAGTGTGAAGGGCCCTGTCAGCGTGTAGAGTCCTGTCCGTGTGTAGGGTCCTGTCTGTGTCCTGTCAGTGTGTAGAGTCAGCGTGTAGAGTCCTGTCAGATTGTAGAGTCATGTCAGTGTGTAAGGTCCTGTCAGTGTGTAGGGTCCTGTCAGTGTGAAGGGCCCTGTCAGATTGTAGGGTCCTGTCAGCGGGTAGAGTCCTGTCAGCGGGTAGAGTCCTGTCAGCGGGTAGAGTCCTGTCAGCGGGTAGGGTCCTGTCAGCGTGTAGGGTCCTGTCAGCGTGTAGGGTCCTGTCAGCGGGTAGAGTCCTGTCAGCGGGTAGAGTCCTGTCAGCGGGTAGAGTCCTGTCAGCGGGTAGAGTCCTGTCAGCGTGTCGGGTCCTGTCAGTGATGTAGGGTCCTGTCAGTGATGTAGGGTCCTGTCAGTGATGTAGGGTCCTGTCAGTGATGTAGGGTCCTGTCAGTGTGTAGGGTCCTGTCAGTGTGTAGGGTCCTGTCAGTGTGAAGGACCCTGTCAGATTGTAGGGTCCTGTCAGATTGTAGGGTCCTGTCAGATTGTAGGGTCCTGTAGGTGTGTAGGGTCCTGTCAGTGATGTCGGGTCCTGTCAGTGATGTCGGGTCCTGTCAGTGATGTCGGGTCCTGTCAGTGATGTAGAGTCCTGTCAGTGATGTAGAGTCCTGTCAGCCTATAGGGTCCTGTCAGCCTATAGAGTCCTGTCAGCGGGTAGAGTCCTGTCAGCGTGTCCGGTCCTGTCAGCGTGTCCGGTCCTGTCAGTGATGTAGGGTCCTGTCAGTGATGTAGGGTCCTGTCAGTGATGTAGGGTCCTGTCAGTGATGTAGGGTCCTGTCAGTCTATAGGGTCCTGTCAGTCTATAGGGTCCTGTCAGTCTATAGGGTCCTGTCAGTGATGTCGGGTCCTGTCAGTGATGTCGGGTCCTGTCAGTGATGTCGGGTCCTGTCAGTGATGTAGAGTCCTGTCACCCTATAGGGTCCTGTCAGCCTATAGGGTCCTGTCAGCGGGTAGAGTCCTGTCAGCGGGTAGAGTCCTGTCAGCGTGTCGGGTCCTGTCAGCGTGTAGGGTCCTGTCAGCGTGTAGGGTCCTGTCAGTCTATAGGGTCCTGTCAGTCTATAGGGTCCTGTCAGTCTATAGGGTCCTGTCAGTCTATAGGGTCCTGTCAGTCTATAGGGTCCTGTCAGTCTATAGGGTCCTGTCAGCGTGTAGGGTCCTGTCAGCGTGTAGGGTCCTGTCAGTGTGTAGGGTCCTGTCTGCGTGTAGAGTCCTGTCTGCGTGTAGAGTCCTGTCTGCGTGTAGAGTCCTGTCTGCGTGTAGAGTCCTGTCTGCGTGTAGAGTCCTGTCAGTGTGTAGAGTCCTGTCTGCGTGTAGAGTCCTGTCAGTGTGTAGAGTCCTGTCAGCGTGTAGGGTTCTGTCAGCGTGTAAAGTTCTGTCAGTGTGTAGAGTCCTGTCAGTGTGTAGGGTCCTGTCAGTGTGTAGGGTCCTGTCAGTCTATAGGGTCCTGTCAGTGTGTAGGGTCCTGTCTGTGTGTAGAGTCCTGTCTGTGTGTAGAGTCCTGTCTGCGTGTAGAGTCCTGTCAGTGTGTAGAGTCCTGTCTGCGTGTAGAGTCCTGTCAGTGTGTAGAGTCCTGTCAGCGTGTAGGGTTCTGTCAGCGTGTAAAGTTCTGTCAGTGTGTAGAGTCCTGTCAGCGTGTAGGGTTCTGTCAGCGTGTAAAGTTCTGTCAGTGTGTAGAGTCCTGTCAGCGTGTACGAGACCTGTCAGCGTGTACGAGACCTGTCAGCGTGTAGAGACCCGTGTAGGGCCCTGTCAGCGTGTAGAGTCCTGTCAGCGTGTAGAGTCCTGTCAGCCTGTAGAGTCCTGTCAGTGATAAAGGGCCCTGTCAGCGTGTAGGGCCCTGTCAGCGTGTAGGGCCCTGTCAGCGTGTAGGGCCCTGTCAGCGTGTAGAGTCCTGTCAGTGATTTGGGGCCCTGTCAGCGTATAGAGTCCTGTCAGCGTATAGAGTCCTGTCAGCGTGTACGAGACCTGTCAGCGTGTACGAGACCTGTCAGCGTGTACGAGACCTGTCAGCGTGTACGAGACCTGTCAGCGTGTACGAGACCTGTCAGCGTGTAGGGCCCTGTCAGTGATTTAGGGCACTGTCAGTGTGTAAAGTTCTGTCAGTGTGAAGAGTCCTGTCTGTTTGAAGGCTCCTGTCAGTGTGTAGAGCAGGTAGGGCCCCGTCAGCGTTTAGAGACCCGTCAGCGTGTAGAGACCCGTCAGTGATTTAGGGCCCTGTCAGTGTGTAGGGTCCTGTCAGTGTGTAGAGACCCGTCAGCGTGTAGAGACCCGTCAGCGTGTAGAGACCCGTCAGCGTGTAGAGACCCGTCAGTGATTTAGGGTCCTGTCAGTGTGTAGGGTCCTGTCAGTGTGTAGGGTCCTGTCAGTGTGTAGAGTCCTGTCAGTGTGTAGAGTCCTGTCAGTGTGTAAAGTTCTGTCAGTGTGTAAAGTTCTGTCAGTGTGTAGGCTCCTGTCTGTTTGTAGAGTCCTGTCAGCGTGTAGAGACCTGTCAGCGTGTAGAGACCTGTCAGCGTGTAGAGACCTGTCAGCGTGTAGAGACCTGTCAGCGTGTAGAGACCTGTCAGCGTGTAGAGACCTGTCAGCGTGTAGAGACCTGTCAGTGATTTAGGGCACTGTCAGTGTGTAAAGTTCTGTCAGTGTGTAGAGTCCTGTCTGTTTGAAGGCTCCTGTCAGTGTGTAGAGCAGGTAGAGCCCTGTCAGTGACATAGGGCCCTGTCAGTGACATAGGGCCCTGTCAGTGACATAGGGCCCTGTCAGTCTGTAGTCCTGTCAGCGTGTAGAGTCCTGTCAGTGATTTAGGGCCCTGTCAGCGTGTAGAGACCTGTCAGCGTGTAGAGACCTGTCAGCGATTTAGGGCCCTGTCAGCGATTTAGGGCCCTGTCAGCGTGTAGAGTCCTGTCAGCGTGTAGAGTCCTGTCAGCGATGTAGGGCCCTGTCAGCGATGTAGGGCCCTGTCAGCGATGTAGGGCCCTGTCAGCGATGTAGGGCCCTGTCACGGGCCCCTTTTATTCCTGACGTGTTAATGCCCCCACAACAGACACGCTGTCGGCCCGGCCACGGACACACTCGGGGAAAGATTCGGAGCGAGCGATTTGCCACGACTGTGGGAACACCATCTCTCTCCTATCATCCTGTCTTCCACCTCTCAGACGGAGGAGAGGAAAACTCCTGTTGCTCTAACAAACTCATTCTGACAGGAGTTCCACTGTGGGATTGTCCCAAAGGGCACCCAGGCCTAGAGATCTGGCCAAAATATAGGGAATATGATGCAACTTGGAATGCAGGCACGATGTGTTTCCACAGTGGTTCTACTTCTTGTTTGACCAACTGGGTAGCCAACCACGGAAGCCTAACCATGCTAAATTAGCCCAAGAGAGTGGTAGCTAACTGAGGTTGAGCCTGGGTATTAGTCGTTAACACAAGTCTTCAGGGCTCGGCACCTAACCACCTCTGCAGATGGTTAGGCTTCCACTTTCCAGTCTAATGGCTCTGATAAAAAAAAATGAATGGATTTGGTTGGCACAGTTAGTCGGTATGAGACAGGAGAGGGGGGATAAAGAGAGGGAGAGGGAAAGAGAGAGAGAATGAAGAGAGTGGTAGGAGGGAGAAACCTTTAAAAGGGAATCTGATAGCAGTAGATGTCCTGTTCTCTCCGAGGTCTATTCTATTAAAGAGATAGTGGGAAGCATCCCAAACGCCACATGTAAAAAATTAAATACAAGAGGTTGATTCAACGAACAAAAGCAACCAGGTGCAGAAAGGGTTGTGAGTTTTGGTCAACAACATGCGTTTGTTGTGCAAACTCACAGTCCTATTGCAGCTGGTTCCCTTACAATTGATTTGCTAAATGTGCCAATCGTAAAGGAGGGCTGTGACTGGCCCCTAGAGTCGCTGTCCCCGCCCAGAGGAAATGTAACTAGCATAATACGAAATCCGGTCTGTTTTAAGATAGGTCTCCATTTGCATGGGTCAATCCACTGCATCCGCCAATGTCCGCATTTTACAGGTGGCATAGCTACAGCCAGGGCCGGTTCTAGGCATAAACAAAATAAGCGGTCGCTTAGGGCCCCCAACCGCAAGGTGACGATTTAAGTCAAAACTGTAACTAGGCCACTCAGGAACATTCAATGTAGTCTAGGTAAGCAACTCCAGTGTATATTTGGCCTTGTGTTTTGGGATATTGTCCTTCTAAAAGATGAATTCATCTCCCAGTGTCTGTTGGAAAGCAGTTTGAACCAGGTTTTCCTCTAGGATTTTGCCTGTGCTTAGCTGCATTCCATTTATTTTTATCCTAAAAAACTCCCTTGCTGATGACAAACATACCCATAACATGATGCAGCCACCACCATGCTTGAAAATATGAAGAGTGGTAGTCAGTGATGTGTTGTGTTTACCCCAAACACAAAGCTTTGTATTCAGGACATAAAGTTCATTTCTTTGTCAATTTTTTTGCAGTTTTACTTTAGTGCCTTTTTGCAAACAGGATGCATGTTAAAAAAAAAATATCTGGCTTCCTTCCTTTCACTTTGTCATTTAGGTTAGTATTTGTGGAGTAACTACAATGTTGTTGATCCATCCTATCACAGCCATTAAACTCACTATTGTCCTAATAGTGAAATCCCTGAGCGGTTTCCTTCCTCTCTGGCAACTGAGTTAAGAAGGACACCTGTATCTTTGTAGTGACTGGGTGTATTGATACACCATCCAACTGAGTTAGGAAGGACGCCTGTATCTTTGTAGTGACTGGGTGTATTGATACATCATCCAAAGTGTAATTAATAACTTCACCATGCTCAAAGGGATATTCAATGTCTGCTTTTTAAAATGTTTACCCATCTACCAACAGGTGCCCTTTGCGAGGCATTGGAAAAAACCCTGGTCTTTGTGGTTGAATCTCTGTTTGAAATACACTGTTCGACTGAGGGACCTTAGACATTTGTATTTGTGGGGTACAGAGATTTGTGGGGTACAGAGATGAGGTGGTCAGTTGAAAATCATGTTAAACACTATTATCGCACAAAGAGTGAGTCCATGAAACTTACGTACACTACAGTAAACTACACTACATTACAGTAAACTACACAAAGTCAAAGTCACCATTATTAGTCAGTTGTACAACCGAATGCCTTCAACTGAAACGTGTCTTCCGCATTTAACCCAACCCCTCTGAATCAGAGAGGTGCGGGGGGGGGCTGCCTTTAATCGACATCCACGTCTTCGGCACCCGGGGAACAGTGGGTTAACTGCCTTGTTCAGGGGCAGAACGACAGATTTTTACCTTGTCAGCTCGGGGATTCGAACTTGCAACCCTCCGGTTACAAGTCCAAAGCTCTAACCACTAGGCTACCTGCCGCCTACATTACAGTAACTACACTACAGTACAGTAAACTACACTACAGTAAACTACACTACAGCAAACTACACTACACTACAGTAAACTACACTACATTACAGCAACTACACTACATTACAGAAACTACACTACAGCAAACTACAATACATGACAGTAAACTACACCACACTACAGTAAACTACACTACATCACAGTAAACTACAGTACACTACATGACAGTAAACTACAGTACACTACATGACAGTAAACTACAGTAAACTACAGTAAACTACAGCACACTACATGACAGTAAACTACAGCACACTACATGACAGTAAACTACAGTACACTACAGTAAATGACAGATGAGAGAGTTGAAGACCTGATACACACCCTGATTCAGTGAAACAGAAGTATGGGAACTGGTGGGAGGAGCATTATAGGCTACGGCTCCTCCCTCTCTCTCTCTTCCAGCCAATACCAGCAGCTTGTTTACAGTGTCTGCGGTGCTGACTAAATGATTACCCATAAGTCAGTGGGATAATTGAGGTTGGATCTTCCTGGCTGTCTAGACTGTAGCTCATCGATCCACACACACACACACACACACACACACACACACCCCCCCACAGGAGAGCTACTATAGCTCAGTTCAGATGAGAGTACACTTCATTACACTGCAGTATACTACTATACACTACAATGTAGTATACTACTCTACACTACATTACACTACAGTATACACTGCAGTATACACTACACTACTCTACACCACACTATAATGTAGTATACTACTCTACACTACAGTATACTACTACACTATACACTGCAGTATACTACTATACACTACACTATAATGTAGTATACTACTCTACATTACACTACAGTATACTACTACACTATACACTACACTACACCACACTATAATGTAGTATACTACTCTACACTACATTACACTACAGTATACACTGCAGTATACTACTCTACACCACACTATAATGTAGTATACTACTCTACACTACACTACTACACTATACACTGCAGTATACTACTCTACACCACACTATAATGTAGTATACTACTCTACACTACAGTATACTACTACACTATACACTGCAGTATACTACTCTACACCACACTATAATGTAGTATACTACTCTACACTACAGTATACTACTACACTATACACTGCAGTATACTACTCTACACCACACTATAATGTAGTATACTACTCTACACTACATTACACTACAGTATACTACTACACTATACACTACAGTATACTACTCTACACCACACTATAATGTAGTATACTACTCTACACTACAGTATACTACTACACTATACACTGCAGTATACTACTCTACACCACACTATAATGTAGTATACTACTCTACACTACAGTATACTACTACACTATACACTGCAGTATACTACTCTACACCACACTATAATGTAGTATACTACTCTACACTACATTACACTACAGTATACTACTACACTATACACTACTCTACACCACACTATAATGTAGTATACTACTCTACACTACACTACAGTATACTACACTACTTTTCACTACACTACAGTATACTAATCTACACTACCATACCCTACACTACATTAAACTGCACCACACCACCCTAGACTACAAACACTACACTGCAGTACACTACCCTACTCTAAAATACAGTACACTACAGCAAACTATACTACATTACACTACAGTATACTACTATACACTACAGTATACTACTATACACTACACTAATCTACACTACCATACCCTACCCTACACTACAGTAAACTGCACCACACTATACCACCCTAGACTACAAACACTACACTGCAGTACACTACACCACAGTACACCACCCTACTCTAAAATACAGTACACTACAGTAAACTACACTAAATTACAGTAAACTGCAGTAAACTATAGTAACTACACTACAGTCAACTACACTGCACTATAGTAACTACACTACAGTAAACTACACTACAGTAAACTATAGTAACTACACTACAGTAAACTACAGTACACCACAGTAAATACACCACACTACAATAAACTACACCACAGTAAACTGCAGTAAACTACAGTACACTACATTAAATACTCTACACTACAGTACAGTAAACTACAGTAACCTACACCACGTCACAGTAAACTACAGTAACTACACTGAACTACACTACAGTGCACTACAGTAGACTACAGTAAACTACACTATATTACAGTAAACTACAGTACACTACAGTAAACTACAGTAGACTACACCACAGTAAATTACACTACAGTAAACTGCATTATACTACACTACATCAAACTACACTACAGTAAACTACACTACCCTACAGTACACTACAGTAAACTACCCTACAGTAAACTGCATTATACTACACTACAGCAAACTACACTACAGTAAACTACACTACCCTACAGTACACTACAGTAAACTACCCTACAGTAAACTGCATTATACTACACTACAGCACACTACAGTAAACTGCATTATACTACACTACAGTAAACTACCCTACAGTAAACTGCATTATACTACACTACAGTAAACAACCCTACTCTACAGTACACTACAGTAAACTACACTACTCTACAGTACACTGCCATAAGTTGAGGGACAGTGTCTGACAGACCAACCCACCTGCATAAGTCCTCTACGCCATTGTTATTGTCCATTGTATGGTTATTTTTATCCTTGATTTTTGTTGGCCACCATGAGGAGAGAGCCTTACCACAGCTCTTGAGGAGGTAAAGGCCACCATGAGGAGAGAGTCTTACCACAGCTCTTGATGAGGTAAAGGCCCCCATGAGGAGAGAGCCTTACCACAGCTCTTGATGAGGTAAAGGCCCCCATGAGGAGAGAGCCTTACCACAGCTCTTGAGGAGGTAAAGGCCCCCATGAGGAGAGAGCCTTACCACAGCTCTTGATGAGGTACAGTGGGGCAAAAAAGTATTTAGTCAGCCACCAATTGTGCAAGTTCGCCAACTTAAAAAGATGAGAGAGGCCTGTAATTTTCATCATAGGTACACTTCAACTATGACAGACGAAATGAGAAAAAGAAATCCAGAAAATCACATTGTAGGATCTTTAATTTATTTATTTGCAAATTATGGTGGAAAATAAGTATTTGGTCAATAACAAAAGTTTCTCAATACTTTGTTATATACCCTTTGTTGGCAATGACAGAGGTCAAACGTTTTCTGTAAGTCTTCACAAGGTTTTCACACACTGTTGCTGGTATTTTGGCCCATTCCTCCATGCAGATCTCCTCTAGAGCAGTGATGTTTTGGGGCTGTCGCTGGGCAACACGGACTTTCAACTCCTCCAAAGATTTTCTATGGGGTTGAGATCTGGAGACTGGCTAGGCCACTCCAGGACCTTGAAATGCTTCTTACGAAGCCACTCCTTCGTTGCCAGGCGGTGTGTTTGGGATCATTGTCATGCTGAAAGACCCAGCCACGTTTCATCTTCAATGCCCTTGCTGATGGAAGGAGGTTTTCACTCAAAATCTCACGATAGATGGCCCCATTCATTCTTTCCTTTACACGGATCAGTCAGTCCTGGTCCCTTTGCAGAAAAAACAGCCCCAAAGCATGATGTTTCCACCCCATGCTTCACAGTAGGTATGGTGTTCTTTGGATGCAACTCAGCATTCTTTGTCCTCCAAACACGACTAGTTGAGTTTTTACCAAAAAGTTCTATTTTGGTTTCATCTGACCATATGACATTCTCCCAATCCTCATCTGGATCATCCAAATGCTCTCTAGCAAACTTCAGACGGGCCTGAACATGTACTGGCTTAAGCAGGGGGACACGTCTGGCACTGCAGGATTTGAGTCTCTGGCGGCGTAGTGTGTTACTGGTGGTAGGCTTTGTTACTTTGGTCCCAGCTCTCTGCAGGTCATTCACTAGGTCCCCCCGTGTGGTTCTGAGATTTTTGCTCACCGTTCTTGTGATCATTTTGACCCCACGGGTGAGATCTTGCGTGGAGCCCCAGATCGAGGAAGATTATCAGTAGTCTTGTATGTCTTCCATTTCCTAATAATTGCTCCCACAGTTGATTTCTTCAAACCAAGCTGCTTACCTATTGCAGATTCAGTCTTCCCAACCTGGTGCAGGTCTACAATTTTGTTTCTGGTGTCCTTTGACAGCTCTTTGGTCTTGGCCATAGTGGAGTTTGGAGTGTGACTGTTTGAGGTTGTGGACAGGTGTCTTTTATACTGATAACAAGTTCAAACAGGTGCCATTAATACAGGTAACGGGTGGAGGACAGAGGAGCCTCTTAAAGAAGAAGTTACAGGTCTGTGAGAGCCAGAAATCTTGCTTGTTTGTATCTTCCTCTAGTTCGAGTTGAGTAGTCGCTGTTCTGATATTCAGAAGCTCTTTTTGGACATAAGAGACGGTGGCAGAAACATTGTGTACAAAATAATTTATAAATAATGCAAAGAAAACACACAAAATAGCAGCACAGTTGGTTAGGAGCCCGTAAAACGGCAGCCATCCCCATTGTTCTCTCTCTCTCTCTCATATATAGTTCTCCCCCGTCAACCCCCTCCACCAACTCATCCCAGGGCTGGGCGATATTTTTAAATGTGTGTTACTGCGCCAGCAACGAGTGGAGCTGCATACCGGCAGGTAGCCTAGTGGTTAGAGTGTTGGACTAGTAACCGAAAGGTTGCAAGATCAAATCCCCGAGCTGACAAGGTACAAATCTGTCGTTCTGCCCCTGGACAAGGCAGTTAAACCACTGTTCCTAGGCCGTCATTGAAAATAATAATTTGTTCTTAACTGACTTGCCCAGTAAAAATGTTAAATGAAAAGAAAGATCTAAATTGTCAGCCACTAATGACTTCCTGGTGGCAATAGGCAATAAGGCAGCAAGAACTTCTGTTTCTGTGAGTTGCCAAGTCACAAGGTTGACTGATCATCCATTGAGGCAACTGGAGGCTGTATGTGATAAGAACAGTCAGCGGACTGGAGACTGTATGAGGGAAGAACAGTCAGCGGACCGGAGACTGTATGAGGGAAGAACAGTCAGCGGACCGGAGACTGTATGAGGGAAGAACAGTCAGCGGACCGGAGACTGTATGAGGGAAGAACAGTCAGCGGACCGGAGACTGTATGTGATAAGAACAGTCAGCGGACCGGAGACTGTATGTGATAAGAACAGTCAGCGGACCGGAGACTGTATGTGGGAAGAACAGTCAGCGGACCGGAGACTGTATGAGGGAAGAACAGTCAGCGGACCGGAGACTGTATGAGGGAAGAACAGTCAGCGGACCGGAGACTGTATGTGATAAGAACAGTCAGCGGACCGGAGACTGTATGAGGGAAGAACAGTCAGCTGACCGGAGACTGTATGAGGGAAGAACAGTCAGCGGACCGGAGACTGTATGAGGGAAGAACAGTCAGCGGACCGGAGACTGTATGTGATAAGAACAGTCAGCGGACCGGAGACTGTATGAGGGAAGAACAGTCAGCGGACCGGAGACTGTATGAGGGAAGAACAGTCAGCGGACCGGAGACTGTATGTGATAAGAACAGTCAGCGGACCGGAGACTGTATGAGGAAGAACAGTCAGCGGACCGGAGACTGTATGTGATAAGAACAGTCAGCGGACCGAGACTGTATGTGATAAGAACAGTCAGCGGACCGGAGACTGTATGTGATAAGAACAGTCAGCGGACCGGAGACTGTATGTGATAAGAACAGTCAGCGGACCGGAGACTGAATGTGATAAGAACAGTCAGCGGACCGGAGACTGAATGTGATAAGAACAGTCAGCGGACCGGAGACTGTATGTGATAAGAACAGTCAGCGGACCGGAGACTGTATGAGGGAAGAACAGTCAGCGGACCGGAGACTGTATGTGATAAGAACAGTCAGCGGACCGGAGACTGTATGAGGGAAGAACAGTCAGCGGACCGGAGACTGTATGAGGGAAGAACAGTCAGCGGACCGGAGACTGTATGAGGGAAGAACAGTCAGCGGACCGGAGACTGTATGAGGGAAGAACAGTCAGCGGACCGGAGACTGTATGAGGGAAGAACAGTCAGCGGACCGGAGACTGTATGAGGGAAGAACAGTCAGCGGACCGGAGACTGTATGTGATAAGAACAGTCAGCGGACCGGAGACTGTATGTGATAAGAACAGTCAGCGGACCGGAGACTGTATGAGGGAAGAACAGTCAGCGGACCGGAGACTGTATGTGGGAAGAACAGTCAGCGGACCGGAGACTGTATGTGATAAGAACAGTCAGCGGACCGGAGACTGTATGTGATAAGAACAGTCAGCGGACCGGAGACTGTATGTGATAAGAACAGTCAGCGGACCGGAGGCTGTATGAGGGAAGAACAGTCAGCGGACCGGAGGCTGTATGAGGGAAGAACAGTCAGCGGACCGGAGGCTGTATGAGGGAAGAACAGTCAGCGGACCGGAGACTGTATGTGATAAGAACAGTCAGCGGACCGGAGGCTGTATGAGGGAAGAACAGTCAGCGGACCGGAGACTGTATGAGGGAAGAACAGTCAGCGGACCGGAGACTGTATGAGGGAAGAACAGTCAGCGGACTGGAGACTGTATGTGGGAAGAACTGATTGGCCAAGACCAGTATGACCACAATTTCTTTCCAATCGGAAACCAGCTGAGACTAAATGCTGGTTAAAAACATCACAAATCTTAACTTTAACAGTAATGAGTCTAAAACGACTTGCTTAGGCAGAGGAAGTAGAGGAATTACCCCACTTCAGTGAATTAATGGTTTTCCAGAATTTGGAGGGATCACTAACAGTCTGGCATAGTGCTAACACAGTAGTTGATTTGGCCTGTTTAACCAAGGCAAATACCTTGGAGGAGCTTGATTTGACTGTGATTTAATGGGAGTAAATACCTTGGAGGAGCTTGATTTGACTGTGATTTATTGGGAGTAAATACCTTGGAGGAGCTTGATTTGACTGTGATTTATTGGGAGTAAATACCTTGGAGGAGCTTGATTTGACTGTGATTTATTGGGAGTAAATACCTTGGAGGAGCTTGATTTGACTGTGATTTAATGGGAGTAAAAACCTTTGGGGAGCTTGATTTGACCCGTCATTGCCTCAGCGCTGCCTTGTAAAAATGTACTTAAGTCACATTACAAGTTGCATGGACTCACTCTGTGTGCAATAAGTGTTTAACATAATTTTTTGAATGACTACCTCATCTCCGTACCCCACACATACAATTATCTGTAAGGCGCCTCAGTTGAGCAGTACACTTCAAAACACACGTTCAACCACAAAGACCAGGAAGATTTTCCAATGCCTCAAAAATAACTTATTGGTAGAAAACAACATTGTAGTTACTCCACAATACTAATCTAATTGACAGAGTGAAAAGAATGAAGCCTGTACAGAATAAAACTATTTGAAAACATTAATCCTGTTTGCAACCAGGCAGTAAAGTTATACTGCCAGATATGTTGCAAAGCAATTCACTTTTTGTCCTGAATACAAAGTGTTACACTTGGGGCAAATCCAATAGAACACATTACTGAGTACCACTCTCCATATGTGACTCGTTTCAAATCACTCCTTCACAGGAGAGGCATTTGTATGTAAACATGTATTTTTGATCAAAATGTATTGGCCTTCTGGAACATGTTTGTTATTAAAGCACATTAAAGTTCACGTGTGTCATGATTCTCCTGTGAGGATCCAAAGATCAGGTTACAATGGACCAACGTCTAGCAGATCCCTCTCACCTGCAGAGGGGAGGAGGGATTGATGCGGGGGTTTTGTGACACCTCACGCCCGGTCGTAAATTGTATGCAGCAGAGGAGTCTTTTTGGTCTTTAGTGGTGGTGATTGAAAGTCTCTTTGTTACAGAGACATTTTGCCGCCCAAAAACTCTAACGTCCAAAAGTGAACACTGGGACAATAACATCCGGATGTGGGGAATGAAGAGAGATGGTCTATGGAAAACTAATGTCGATGTTGTGGTGTCATTAAAAATTGGATAAAAATGTTATTACAAAAATATTGTAACTTGAACATTATACAGTATGTCATGTTTTCATCCTTTACGTTGTGTAGGAAATTTCAAAAATGATGAGAATATTTTTGTTAAGATAGGAATGTGATTTTAGTTTTCGAACGAGATCATTGTTTTGATGATACTTGCCCCAGTAAGTAACCACGCCCGAGGGAGCTCAGAGAGCGTGTCAGCATGACGGAAACGACCCCTTTTTACCAGAGTGTATAAAGGATGAGTTGAGAATTAACATACCACACTCAAACTGCAGCTTAGGTCTCCATTGGTTACGACCCTGAAAATCAACACGAGGTGAAGACGACAAAGTAGCCTTTCTAACAATCAATGTTACGGCTGAAGCTGTTCTAAGTACTGTATCTAAGAAAGTGAATTTAACCTCTTTGTGCTAGGTGGGACAGTCACATCGACGAAACATCCGGTGAAATGCAGAGCGCCAAATTCAAATTACAGACATACTAATTTTAAATACAAGTGTTGCACACCATTCAAAAGCTTAGAATCTTGTTAATCTAACAGCGGTCAGATTTCAAAAAGGCTTTATGGCAAAAGCAGAACATTTGATTGTCTGAGGACAGCGCCCCACACACATTCAATTAGCATAATAACATAACCAGCAGAGGTGTCACAAAACTCAAAAATAGCATAAAATAAATCACTTACTTTTAAAGATCTTCATCTGATGGCATACCCAAGCGTCCCGGTTACACAATAAAAGGTCCTTTTGTTCGATAAAGTCCCTCTTTATATCCATAAAGCTCTGTTTGGTTGGCACGTTTTGTTCGGTAATCCACCTGCCCAAAGGCTTTCATCCATGCAGACAAACAATATCCCAAAAGTACCGGTAAAGTTCATCGAAACAAGTCAAACAGCGTTTCTAATCAATACTCAGATACCCTAAAATGAATATAAACAATAATATTTCAGATGGAATATAACCTGCTGAATAGAAGAGAAAAAGAGCTGAGAGCACGATCACTGTTACGCGCTCAATCCACTGGACGTGACCCCAGGAAGAACTTCTCTTACTCCATGGTTATTCAAGATAAAAGCTTGAAACCTTTTCTAAAACACTGGTGACATCTAGTGGAAGCCATAGGAACTGCAATCTGGGAGCTATTCCCCTATATAACCAATAGGCCTTCAATTGAAAACTGGTCACCTCAAAAACTCCCACTTCCTGGATGGATTTTGCTCGGGTTTTCGCCTGCCATATCAGTTCTGTTATACTCACAGACATTATTTTAACAGTTCTACTTCAGAGTGTTTTCTATCCAAAGCTACTAATTATATGCATATCCTAGCTTCTGGGCTTGAGTAACAGGCAGTTTACTTTGGGCACGTTTTTCATCCGAACTTCAAAATACTGCCCCCTAGCCCAAACAAGTTAAGTAGGACCATCCTGCTATTCTATTCAAATCATCAACTACACTGCTCTCATCACCCCACTGGGGATCATCAACGTGGCTGATTAGCTGTCTTCGGTGGACCAGTCTTCCAGAACAAGTGAAAGTAAACACCATCCTGTTAGTTCTGCTTAAGGCTACAGGACAAGGCATTGAAGCCACGGTCAACTAAGAAGAAGGACATTGTGACCTCTTGTGGACAATCAGAGCCTTACACTTAAGAGCTCGGGAACACTTTTCACAAAGGCTTGGGTCCAACAGAGATACAAGACAAAGGAAGACAATTCAAAAACATAAATACATTCATCATTTCTTACCCCAACACGGGCGGCGGTTCGGAGCAAAGTGTTATAATTACCGTGAGCGTAGTTCCAAGTGTATAAGTTTGTCTCTCTTTCTTTCTCCCTTCGTTCCTCTCTGCTCCTCCCTTTTTTGATAAACAAGCAGTCATGTTGTAGCTAGGGACCTGTTTCCATCGCATTAAGTTTCTAATCAATGACCTATACCGTGTGTGTGTGTATCCTGTGTTATCATTTAGTTACTTAGTAAATAAATAATAAAAAATTGTGTGGTACGGAATGATCAGTAAGGCTGGGGTTTGTGCAGATGCAAGGAGTATGCGACAATCAGAACGATGAGACTGATATGAGGTCATGATTAATAAATGAACGATGAGACTGATATGAGGTAATGATTAACCTCACCGGCTCCAGCAGCAGAGGTGACTGTTTTGGAGAGCCTGGCGTGCCCAAAGTAAAATGCCTCCCATTTAGGCCCAGAAAATGGGATATGCATATATTTAGTACCATTGGATAGGAAACACTCTGAATTTTCCAAAACTGTTAACCATTTGTCTGTGGGTCAATCAGAACGCATTTGGCAGGCAAAACCCTGAGGAATCTCTGTCCTGAAAAAAGTCATTTTGACACATTTTTGAGCCCCTCCCTATCCAAAATGACCATATATAGGCATGTGAACGCAGTGCACGTCGCTTCCTTATGATGTCATCAACAACGAGACGGTGTTTTACTCCATCTTGGAGGAATTTCGGCCATTGAAAAACAGCATGGCAATGAGAGACCACGTTATGAAAACTCTTCAGAGTGCGCGTGCATGAGAAGGCGCGCTGTGCCTTATTTATCGTTTTTAGCGTTCAGTTTATATTCTGGCTGATTTATAATAGTACATATACGTAAAAGGGTTCCTAAGGATACATTTAAAACTATGTTTGATTGTTTTTGGACAAGTTTATAGGTATAATTTTAACGAGTCGGCGCCGAGTTTCAAAGGAGTAATGGAGGCTGTCGTTTCTGATTATAACGCATGAACCAAATGGAGGATTTATGGATAAAAGACGTTACTTTTTCTAACAAAAGAACCATGGATTGTCTTCGTTGGACACTTAGGAAGACCTCAGCAGAAGTTCTTCAACAGGTAATTACTTTGTTTTCGCTGTGAAATGTGTGTGCCATGATTGCTAATCGATACATGGCTATTGGAAAATATGTGAGGTGCTACCCTCAAACAAATGAATGTGCTGCTTTCGCCGTAAAGCCTTTTTGAAATCTGACAACGCTGTGATATTGCCTAGAAACAGAGCTTTTGATGAGTATGGAACACTTGTATATAGCTGGATGTTTAATAATTCAATTTTCGGATTTTATATCTGGCGCTACAGGTTTTCGCTGGTAGTGTCGGGATGATCCCGCTAGCGACCCACTGGTATTTGAGTCGTTAATAAATGAATGATGAGACTGATATGAGGTAATGATTAATAAATGAATGATGAGACTGAGGTAATGATTAACAATGGACTGTTTTCGATATATAATTGATATATCATCTAGAGTTTAATTCGGGAGATGGTAACTCGTTAAACATCTTCTTCTGTGGTGCCCCAAATCCTAATGAGTTAACTGTTACATGATTAATTTAATTGAGTAACAATTAAATGTAATTAGTTGATTAGATAAATAACAGTAATCAGATTAATGAAAGTCACGTCACGACACTAGCTAGCTGTATACCATCTGTAAATACAAATATAATTGCTAAATTACGAGCCTAGTTGGTTTAGCCAAGGAAAAAGTCAGAAACCTTCATGATTGGCTGAGACAATGTATGGGTTGGACATGCCGAGAGATGAGTTCGGATTGGTCTGCCATGTAGCATGCTTCTCTCTATAACAAGAGCTGCTCAGTATGTGTAGATAATCTCCATTAGTTCCTGCCAAGGCAGCAGCTACTCTTCCTGGGGTTTATTATGGATCCCCATTAGAGTAGCTGCTGCCTTGGCAGGAACTATCTGGAGTCCGGTAAAATTAAGGCAGTTATACAGATTTAAAAACATTACAATACATTCATTACAGAATTTACAACACACTAAGAGTGTGCCCTCAGGCCCATACTCCACTACCACATATTTACAACACAAAACCCATATGTACGTGTGTATGTTATCATGTGTGTATGCATTTGTCCCCACTCTTCCATAAGGTGTATTTTTATCTGTTTTTTTAAAAGGGATAGCCCCCTTTTTTCAATTTCCGCCTAAAATGACATACCCAAATCTTACTGCCTGTAGCTCAGGCCCTGAAACAAGAATATGCAAATTCTTGGCACCATTTGAAAGGAAACACTTTGAAGGTTGTGGAAATGTGAATTGAATGTAGGAGAATATAACACAATAGATCTGGTAAAAAAAACAACCCAGTTCTAGCCATCACTCTGGTTGTAATTCCGATGGTGTCCACAAGACGGCAGCAGTGTATGTGCACATTTTCAGATGGATAACTTGAAGTATGAGCGAACTACATGACATTTAGTGTGAAGTCACCCAGGTACATTTGGGAAAATCGTGAAGGAGACATTTGCATTCATATTACATTTTTCTGCAAGAATATTGTCAAATCTGTATAGTTGGACTTTGATTTAGCTTTTCCAGTATTAGTAGCCATATTATAAGTTCAACATTTGCAAAACACCCAGTTTTCATAACTCTGAATAGTCTTATAAATTTTGTCCAAAAAGAAAAGGCATGCTGTCGTACAAGGCTAGAGCTACATTTTACAACAGATACATGGTTTCCGGATACTCCCGTAAAGCCCAGCTCATTGGCCATCTAGCTAGCTTTGTTTGACCCCGAAGACCGCCCGCGTCATCGGCGTGCCATGAAGGCGTCGCTCTCTGATCAAATTTGGTGTCTTATAGGATATACTACACCCCTAATGATATCGTGAAGTCTGGTTACGTTCTAGGATCTCTGATGAATAAATACGAATGTGATTTGACTGGTTGAAACAACGTTTAGGGTGAGATTTTCACAGATTCCTTTCTTTGCAAATTGAACGAGTGGAAATACAAAAACCGATCGTGCATGCTATATGGATCTTTTTAGGATATGAAAAAGGATTTTATCTAACAAAACGACACTTCATGTTATCTCTGGGACCCTTTGGATGAAACATTCTGAAATCTTGATCTGATTTAAGTACACATTTCACCTTCAGAGGTGAATTTATCAAACCTATCGCGGTGAAAAAAGTGTTTTGTTGCTAGGAGCTCTCCTCAAACAATAGCATGGCATTTTTTCGCAGTAATAGCTACTGTAAATTGGACAGTGCAGTTATATTAAGAAGAATGTAATCTTTCAGCCGACATAGGACACTTATATGCCGACATTTGTTGTTTCTCTAAAATCTGCGATCGTGACACAAGGCGCTGCTTGATTTACAACGGTCCCGTTGACGGGATGCCGATCCCTAAGTTAAATCTGCTTGTATCAGTTACCTGATGTGGAATATAGTTCCATGTAGTCATGGCTCTATGTAGTACTGTGCGCCTCCCATAGTCTGTTCTGGACTTCATGACTGTGAAGAGACCTCTGGTGGCATGTCTTGTGGGGTATGCATGGGTGTCTGAGCTGTGTGCCAGTAGTTTAGACCGACAGCTCGGTGCATTCAACATGTCAATACCTCTCACAAATACAAGCAGTGATGAAGTCAATCTCTCATGTTTGCTCTATGTGTACGTCCAAGGGCCAGCCATGCTGCCCTGTTCTGAGCCAATTGCTGATACAGGCTTGTCTTATGTGACTTAGTCATAAGTCTGGGCGTACTGAGAAGAGCCATTTGGGTGCAACTGCAGTCTATGACATCCTGTTTAATTTAAAGAAGTTTTCACAATCTACAGGAACTTAGATGTGTGGAAACATACAGGAAGGAACAGACAATGGTGGCAACGTCAGCTATCTTCATCTGAACAGACAAGCTAAATCAGCTTTTACACACCACGTTCCGTCCCTGTTTCCACCCAGCTGCTAAGCTGCCACGTAGACCAAATAGTTTGTACTTTTTCTAAAACAGGAGAGGGACAACTCTGTTCGTTGGGCTTTTTCCTGCTGAGGAGTGAGCTAACTATGTAAGAACACATACTTGCTGCAAACACATACATACACACAGAGAGACACTCAGACAAAACACACACACACACACACACACACACACACACACACACACACTTAACAGACAGAGAGTGCTACAGAGGCAGTGACAGGCTTTCAATCAACAGCGTCTTCAATGGCAAGCCATTACCCACTGTGACCTTCACATGCATAGTTTGGAAGGAGCCAACATTATCTCCGCCCTGGGTTAAACTATCAGGATCATACCATGGCTTCACCCTGGGTTAAACTATCAGGATCATACCATGGCTTCACCCTGGGTTAAACTATCAGGATCATACCATGGCTTCACCCTGGGTTAAACTATCAGGATCATACCATGGCTTCACCCTGGGTTAAACTATCAGGATCATACCATGGCTTCATGTATCTTAGTGTATTTGAGGCAGTGAGAAAAGGATGTAACTATGACAGGGGATGTGAGAGAGTCACTGACTGCCCTCAGAGAAATATTCTCTCTCTCCCACTCTCTCTCGCCCACTCTCTTGTTCATGTTGTTGCGCTGTTGCTGTTGTTGTGCTGTTGTTGCTTCAACAAACCCTGCTCACCAGGGAAGATGCCAAGCCTAATTTGTGAGGTGTGTTTTGTGCTCTCTGAACTGTTTACCGTTAATGTCTCCATTGAACACACGCAAAGCTAGCGTTAATGTCTCCATTGAACACACGCAAAGCTAGCGTTAATGTCTCCATTGAACACACGCAAAGCTAGCGTTAATGTCTCCATTGAACACACGCAAAGCTAGCGTTAATGTCTCCATTGAACACACACAAAGCTAGTGTGCACAACAGGTCCAGTAGGCACCTAAATCATCCAACAATTTATGCACATTCAATTGCGTTCATTCCAATGCATTAGCACGTATATCTGGGACCCTAGTGGGTGACAGGGCAGCCCAGCAAAAAACACACACACACACACAGACACATGCGAGACCCCGTGTGAGACAGGCCAATGCCTCCCAAGGCACGGGATGGAAACAATGCCTGCACCCATGAGACACTCAATCACTTCTTCATCCCACACACACACACACACACACACACAGCAAAAGTGAGCGGTGTTAAAATCTGGGTGTGGAGGTAAAAAGTGTGGCCAGAAGTTTCAGGCAACTGTTTTGGCGTAAAACTAGTAAAACTAGGCTGTCGAAGTATGGCACTGTCAACAACAATAAAGTAATGCAAAAAACGACATATATAACAATAATTAAAAATGTCCTTAAGGAACTTGGTTGGTGTAAGCTAGAGGGCTGAAAACCATTGAAGGCAACAATGATGTCTCCGTCACTAGAGAACACAGTCATGGGTGGTACTGGTACTTCTCAAATTCACCTGAAAGGCACCGGGGAAATAAACAGGCATATAAGGCTTTACACCTTACAGTGTTAAAAAAAATAAACACCCTAAAACGAATGACTAACACATCAGGTGTTAATTCCCTAAGAATTTGCAACACCCATGGAGTTCGGGATGCAACACTCTCGGGTTGTTCGTTCATCAACACTTTGAAAAAAAAGTGTTAGTTTAACACTATTGGTAAATGGTCACATAACATTTCTAAGAGGATTTTTGTAAATGTAACACTGTGGGTGTAAAATTCTGATTGCAAATTTGCTACGCACACAAAACACCAAAATCCTTTCCCAGTAAAAGTTAAAAGCAGCAGACGTACCTTTTGGCAGGATCCCGTAGACGGCGCACAGTGTCAGAACCAAATGATGCTTGAGAATCATCCCGTCTTGTCGCTCTCTTTACTGGCGTTATCCGAAAGCTCTCCGTTCTCCGTTAAGCGGTTTGTTATCCAGGTGGGGTAGCCTCGTCAGTCCTCGTGTTGCTGTGAGATCGGTATATATATATACATACACATATAGGGTGTCCTCGTGCGTACCGATCGGTAATAACGTTTCCCTTAACGTTGTCCTCCTTTATTCGGTTTAGTCCCCTTGGGTGGCCTAGAAGATGTCCAGGGAATTGGGTAGCGCGCAGATTAGATGTACCTGCTCCGTAGCCCTGTGGCTGTGCGAATGATTCGTTGTGTTTCCTCCGGTAAAGAAGAAGAGATGCTGCCGTATTCCGCTCTTGCTCACTTTGCTCTCACGCACAGAACCGGTCAAGTGCTGCTCTTGAGCTCCGGAGGCAGGGAGAGCTTGTTAGTCCCACCCACGCAGTGGTGACTGATAGGATTGGTTAACCAATCAGGGCCGTTCGTAGTTGAGCACTGTGTGTGTGTGTGTGTGTGTGTGTGTGTGTGTGTGTGTGTGTGTGTGTGTGTGTGTGTGTGCGCGTCGTAGGGTTTCTATTCGCCGAGCCGCGGGAGCCCTCTAGCCGAGCAGAGAGTTGGTGGGGTGTTTAAATCCTGAACAGCAAATTGACAGGCAGTCTGAGCGGATTCAGTGATCCCAAACCGCAGGGTTCTGGTCAATGGGCTTCGGACGAAAGCAGGACTGGAGGAGCGCCTTTTTGTTTTGTTGCCATAACTATTTCTATAATTTGGATGGGAAAACACAGAGTCCTAGTAATTACTTGTCACGACTTCCGCCGAAGTTGGTGCCTCTCCTTGTTCGGGTGGTGTTCGGTGTCTGTGTTTTCCAACACCTGGTTTCAATTCCCTCATTACATGTCTTTGTGTGGGATTGTTTATTGTTAAGTGCTTGTGCACATCTATTTGAGTGCTGCGTTACGGGCTAGTTTGTACCCAATTACTGTCTCGTGTTGTTTTGTACCGTTTTGGTAGAATTATTCAACAACTACGATTGTCACACAGTTTGCTCTCCTGCGCCACCAGTTACGCACCGGCTTGACAGAACTACACGTGCTTAATGACGTCACTTTTGTTTTGAGACGAACTGGCTATGAACAGGGTCTCTGGCTATGAACAGGGTCTCTGGCTGTGAACAGGGTCTCTGGCTGTGAACAGGGTCTCTGGCTATGAACAGGGTCTCTGGCTGTGAACAGGGTCCCTGGCTATGAACAGGGTCTCTGGCTATGAACAGGGTCTCTGGCTATGAACAGGGTCCCTGGCTATGAACAGGGATAAATACATCCCCCCAGCCAGTAGTCCCAGTTGAGCATCATTTATTACCTGTTGTTAAACAGGAAACAGAACGTTAGTTGTTTAGTTAAACAGGAAACAGAACGTTAGTTGTTTAGTTAAACAGGAAACAGAACGTTAGTTGTGTAGTTAAACAGGAAACAGAACGTTAAATGTGTAGTTAAACAGGAAACAGATCGTTAGTTGTTTAGTTAAACAGGAAACAGAACGTTAGTTGTGTAGTTAAACAGGAAACAGAACATTAGTTGTTTAGTTAAACGGGAAACAGAACGTTAGTTGTTTAGTTAAACGGGAAACAGAACGTTAGTTGTTTAGTTAAACAGGAAACAGAACGTTAGATGTGTAGATAAACAGGAAACAGAACGTTAGTTGTTTAGTTAAACAGGAAGCAGCACGTTAGTTGTTTAGTTTGCAGATAGGGAGAGATCCTCCTGGAGATGGCTTCTGTGCTGCCAGTAAATTTACAGTAACCTACTGGCTGCTGTTTTACTTTGTATCTCTGCTGATGGCTCTGTGTTTGTAGTTACGTTGTAGAGAGCCTTCAGTCTTTTAGCACCAGTTTGTCTGAGGGGTTATGAACACTTGGCAAGTGGAGGCGGCCACACACACACACACACACACACACACACACACACACACACACACACACACACACACACACACACACACACACACACACACACACACACACACACACACACAGAAGAGCTGCCTCTTTTAGGACATCTATGTCAAAACGTCAGAGAACAGAAAGAACAGCGTTTTTGCAGCTCAATACTAAATGATGAGGCCCACTCAAATACACCTTGACGATGAAATAGAGAAAAAGGGAGGAAAGAGAGGATGAATTTAGCTTTTAAGGGGGTTGAGGAGATTGAGAGAGTGGAAGAGAGAAAGAGAAGAGAGAGAAAGAGACAGAGGGAGACTGAGTCTGAGAGAGAGAGAGAGAGAGAACGTTGGAGAGAGAAACTGAGGGACATTGAGCGAGAGAGTATTCAGGAGGATGTGGGAGAGAGAGAGAGAGAGAGAGAGAGAGAGAGAGAGAGAGAGAGAGAGAGAGAGAGAGAGAGAGAGAGAGAGAGAGAGAGAGATAAATAAATAAAGTGGAGATTGGGAGAAAATCTCTCATAGCCCAAATGGTTTTTGGCAGGGTAGACGGAAATCCTAACTAGTAGAAAATGGTCTGGCAGACGTAGAACTGGACAGCGAGTGAGTGCTCAGAGAGAGAGTGTGTGTCTGTGCGTGTGCATGTGCATGTGAAACAGACGTCACTTTAGCTTCCTCTGCTGTCCCTGTCCCCATACCGGGTGATACTCTGCGCAACACACTTGACCACCCTCCTTGACAACATACCAACTGAATGATCTGCTAGACAAAAGATCTGACCATCAACGCGGGGGCACCTCAGGGGTGCGTGCTTAGTCCCCTCCTGTTCTCTCTGTTCACCCACAACTACTTGGCTCCTACAGCATCATTAAGGTTGCTGACGACACGATAGTGGTAGGCCTGATCACCGACAACGATGAGATTGACAATAGGAAGGAGGTCAGTTTGGTGCCAGGAAAACAACTTCTCCCTCAACGTCAGCAAAACAAAGGAGCTGATCGTGGATAACAGGAAACAGAGGGCCGAGCGCGCCCCAATCATCCACATCGGCTGGACTGTAGTGGAGCAGGTCGAGAGCTTCAAGTTCCTTGGTGTCCACATCAATAAGGAATTATCATGGTCCACACACACCAACACAGTCGTGAAGAGGGGGGTACGACAAGGATTTCCCCTTTAGGAGGCTGAAAAGATTTGGCATGGGCCCTCAGATACTCAAAATGTTCTACAGCTGCACCATTGAGGGACCATAGTATGGTATGATATGATATAGTACAGTACAATATGGTATGGTATATTATAGTATAGTGCAGTATGGTACGGTATGGTATAGTATAGTACAATATGGTGTAGTATAGTATAGTATGGTATAGTATAGTAAAGTATAATAGGGTATTATATTGTATAGTATAATATTGTATATTATGTTAGAGTATGGTATGGTATAGTACAATATGATATAGTATGGTATGGTATAGTATAGTATGGTACGGTATATTATTGTACAATATGTTATGGTATTGAATCGTATAGTATGGTATGGTATGGTGTGGTATGGTATGGTATAGTATGGTATGGTATGGTATAGTATAGTATGGTACGGTATATTATTGTACAATATGTTATGGTATTGAATCGTATAGTATGGTATGGTATAGTATGGTATGGTATGGTGTGGTTTGGTATGGTATAGTATGGTATGGTATGGTATAGTATGGTATGGTATGGTATAGTATAGTATGGTATGGTATGGTATGGTATGGTATGGTATGGTATGGTATGGTATGGTATGGTATATTATGGTTTGGTATGGTATAGTATGGTATGGTATAGTATAGTATGGTATGGTATAGTATAGTATAGTATAGTATAGTATAGTATAGTATAGTATAGTATAGTATAGTATAGTATAGTATGGTATGGTATGGTATGGTATGGTATGGTATGGTATAGTATGGTATGGTATGGTATGGTATAGTATGGTATGGTATGGTATATTATGGTTTGGTATGGTATAGTATAGTATAGTATGGTATGGTATTGTATAGTATGGTATGGTATGGTATATTATGGTATGGTATGGTATAGTATAGTATGGTATGGTATGGTATGGTATGGTATGGTATGGTATGGTATGGTATAGTATGGTATGGTATGGTATATTATGGTTTGGTATGGTATAGTATGGTATGGTATAGTATGGTATGGTATAGTATGGTATGGTATGGTATGGTATAGTATGGTATGGTATGGTATGGTATAGTCTAGTATGGTATGGTATGGTATGGTATGGTATAGTATGGTATGGTATAGTATGGTATGGTATGGTATGGTATGGTATAGTATGGTATGGTATGGTATGGTATAGTATGGTATGGTATGGTATGGCATAGTATGGTATGGTATGGTATGGTATGGTATGGTATAGTATGGTATGGTATGGTATGGTATAGTCTAGTATGGTATGGTATGGTATAGTATGGTATGGTATGGTATGGTATAGTATGGTATGGTATGGTATGGTATGGTATGGTATAGTCTAGTATGGTATGAGTATGGTATGGTATGGTATAGTATGGTATGGTATGGTATGGTATGGTATAGTATGGTATGGTATGGTATGGTATGGTATAGTATGGTATGGTATGGTATATTATGGTTTGGTATGGTATAGTATGGTATGGTATAGTATGGTATGGTATATTATGGTTTGGTATGGTATGGTATGGTATGGTATGGTATAGTATGGTATGGTATATTATGGTTTGGTATGGTATATTATGGTTTGGTATGGTATAGTATGGTATGGTATAGTATGGTATAGTATGTTGTAGTTTAGTTTGGTATTGTAGGGTATAGTATGGTATAGTATGGTATAGTATTTCATGGTATAGTATGGTTTAGTATTTTATGATACAGTACTATATCATATAGTACAATATGGTGTTGGATTGTGTAGTATAGTATATTATGGTACAGTTTCTTACCGTATCGTATTGTGTTGTACCGAATATTATACTATGTTATAGTATAGGATGGTATGATCTAGTACAGTACAGTATGGTATAGTATAGAATAGTATAGTATTGTGTAGTATCCAATATTATAGTATGCTATAGTATTGGATGGTGTAGTATGGTATAGTATTTTATAGTACGCTATGGTATGGTATTGCATAGTATAGTATGGTATGGTATAGTATAGTATAGGATGGTATTATATAGTACAATGCACTATGGTATAGGATTGTATAGTATATTATAGTATGGTATAGTATATTATGGTATGGTATGGTATAGTATAGGATGGTATAGTATATTATAGTATGGTATAGTATAGGATGGTATGGTATAGTATAGGATGGTATGGTATAGTATATTATAGTATGGTATAGAATATTATAGTATGGTATAGCATATTATAGTATGGTATAGTATAGGATGGTATGGTATAGTATAGGATGGTATAGTATAGGATGGTATGGTATAGTATATTATAGTATGGTATAGTATAGGATGGTATGGTATAGTATAGGATGGTATGGTATAGTATATTATAGTATAGTATGGTATAGAATATTATAGTATGGTATAGCATATTATAGTATGGTATAGTATAGGATGGTATGGTATAGTATATGATGGTATAGTATAGGATGGTATAGTATAGTATAGTATACTATAGTATGGTATAGTATAGGATGGTATGGTATAGTGTATTATAGAATGGTATGGTATAGTATACGATGGTATGGTATAGTATGATCTAGTACAGTACAGTATGGTATAGTATAGAATAGTATAGTATTGTGTAGTATCCACTATTATAGTATGCTATAGTATTGGATGGTGTAGTATGGTATAGTATTTTATAGTACAGCTATGGTATGGTATTGCATAGTATAGTATAGTATGAGTATGGTATAGTATAGTATAGGATGGTATTATATAGTACAATGCAGTATGGTATAGGATTGTATAGTATATTATAGTATGGTATAGTATATTATGGCATGGTATGGTATAGTATAGGATGGTATAGTATATTATAGTATGGTATAGTATAGGATGGTATGGTATAGTATATGATGGTATAGTATAGGATGGTATGGTATAGTGTATTATAGAATGGTATGGTATAGTATACGATGGTATGGTATAGTATGATCTAGTACAGTACAGTATGGTATAGTATAGAATAGTATAGTATTGTGTAGTATCCACTATTATAGTATGCTATAGTATTGGATGGTGTAGTATGGTATAGTATTTTATAGTACGCTATGGTATGGTATTGCATAGTATAGTATGGTATGGTATAGTATAGTATAGGATGGTATTATATAGTACAATGCAGTATGGTATAGGATTGTATAGTATATTATAGTATGGTATAGTATATTATGGCATGGTATGGTATAGTATAGGATGGTATAGTATATTATAGTATGGTATAGTATAGGATGGTATGGTATAGTATAGGATGGTATGGTATAGTATATTATAGTATGGTATAGAATATTATACTATGGTATAGCATATTATAGTATGGTATAGTATAGGATGGTATGATATAGTATAGGATGGTATGGTATAGTATAGTATACTATAGTATGGTATAGTATAGGATGGTATGGTATAGTATACGATGGTATGGTATAGTATAGTATAGTATGGTATAGTATAGGATGGTATGGTATAGTATAGGATGGTATGGTATAGTATACTATAGTATGGTATAGTATAGGATGGTATAGTATGGTATGGTATGGTATAGGATGGTATGGTATAGGATGGTATGGTATGGTATAGAACGGTATGGTATAGGATTGTATGGTATAGCATAGGATGGTATGGTATAGGATGGTATGGTGTAGTATAGGATGGGATGGTATAGTATAGGATGGTATGGTATAGTATAGGATGGGATGGTATAGGATGGTATGGTAAAGTATAGGATGGTATGGTATAGTATAGAATGGAATGCTATAGTATAGGATGGGATGGTATAGGATGGTATGGTATAGCATAGGATGGTATGGTATAGGATGGTATGGTATAGTATAGGATGGTATGGTATGGTATAGTATAGGATGGTATGGTATAGTATAATATAGGATGGGATGGTATAGTATAGGATGGTATGGTATAGTATAGGATGGGATGGTATAGGATGGTATGGTAAAGTATAGGATGGTATGGTATGGTATAATATAGGATGGGATGGTATAGTATAGGATGGTATAGTATAGGATGGTATGGGATAGTATAGGGTGGTATAGTATAGGATGGTATGGTATAGTATAGGATGGTATAGTATAGGATGGTTTAGTATAGGATGGGATGGTATAGGATGGTAAGGTAAAGTATAGGATGGTATGGTATAGTATAGAATGGGATGGTATAGTATAGGATGGGATGGTATAGGATGGTATGGTAAAGTATATGATGGTATGGTATAGGATGTAATGGTATAGTATAGGATGGTATGGTATAGTATAGGATGGTATGGTATAGTATAGGATGGTATATTATAGGATGGTATGGTATAGTATAGGATGGTATAGTATAGGATGGTATAGTATAGGATGGTATGGTATAGTATAGGATGGTATGGTATAGTATAGGATGGTATGGTATAGTATAGGATGGGATGGTATAGGATGGTATGGTAAAGTATAGGATGGTATGGTATAGGATGTAATGGTATAGTATAGGATGGTATGGTATAGTATAGGATGGTATGGTATAGTATAGGATGGTATATTATAGGATGGTATGGTATAGTTTAGGATGGTATAGTATAGGATGGTATAGTATAGGATGGTATGGTATAGTATAGGATGGTATGGTATAGTGTAGGATGGTATGGTATAGTTTAGGATGGTATAGTATAGGATGGTATAGTATAGGATGGTATAATATAGTATAGGATGGTATGGTATAGTTTAGGATGGTATAGTATAGGATGGTATATTATAGGATGGTATGGTATAGTATAGGATGGTATGGTATAGTATAGGATGGTATAGTATAGGATGGTATGGTATAGTATAGGATGGTATGGTATAGTATAGTATAGGATGGTATAGTATAGGATCGTATGGTATAGTATAGGATGGTATGGTATAGGTTGGTATGCTATAGTATGGGATGGTATGGTATAATATAGTATAGGATGGTATGGTATAGTATAGGATGGTATGGTATAGTATGGTATAGTATGGGATGGTATGTTATAGTATAGGATGGTATAGTATAGGATCGTATGGTATAGTATAGGATGGTATGGTATAGGTTGGTATGCTATAGTATGGGATGGTATGGTATAATATAGTATAGGATGGTATGGTATAGTATAGGATGGTATGGTATAGTATGGTATAGTATGGGATGGTATGGTATAGTATAGTATAGGATGGTATGGTATAGTATAGGATGGTATGGTATAGTATAGGATGGTATATTATAGGATGGTATGGTATAGTTTAGGATGGTATAGTATAGGATGGTATAGTATAGGATGGTATGGTATAGTATAGGATGGTATGGTATAGTGTAGGATGGTATGGTATAGTTTAGGATGGTATAGTATAGGATGGTATAGTATAGGATGGTATAATATAGTATAGGATGGTATGGTATAGTTTAGGATGGTATAGTATAGGATGGTATATTATAGGATGGTATGGTATAGTATAGGATGGTATGGTATAGTATAGGATGGTATAGTATAGGATGGTATGGTATAGTATAGGATGGTACGGTATGGTATAGTATAGGATGGTATAGTATAGGATCGTATGGTATAGAATAGGATGGTATGGTATAGGTTGGTATGCTATAGTATGGGGGATGGTATGGTATAATATAGTATAGGATGGTATGGTATAGTATAGGATGGTATGGTATAGTATGGTATAGTATGGGATGGTATGGTATAGTATAGGATGGTATAGTATAGGATCGTATGGTATAGTATAGGATGGTATGGTATAGGTTGGTATGCTATAGTATGGGATGGTATGGTATAATATAGTATAGGATGGTATGGTATAGTATAGGATGGTATGGTATAGTATGGTATAGTATGGGATGGTATGGTATAGTATAGGATGGTATGGTATAGTATGGCATAGTATGGGATGGTATGGTATAGTATAGGATGGTATGGTATAGTATAGTTTAGTATAATAAAGGCTCTTGTTTTTTCCTGTTTGGGATTGACTTTTCTGATAAATCAGGAGAACTGTATTTATGTGATTTGTACATGTTGTCTCACCTGGCCGTCTCAAGATGAACACAATAATTGTAAATCTCTCTGAATAAGAGTATCTGCTAGATACATGTAAATGTATCTGTGACGGTCAGTGATGATGAGGGAAGACATGGCCGTATTTCCATTACAGTATATTGGATGACTGTCATTCATATTCCATAGACCAAGCTCAATGTAACAGCGATAGGTTTAGGCTACTACATGATACTACAAATTTCCCTATACCCATCATGAGGTTGCTACAACCTAACCTATAAATGAAAGTTTACAATGTAGGTGCACACAGGTCGAGAGAAAAATGTGAGTAAGTGACACATTCAACACCGCCTTGCACACTCTGGCCTGCATCTAGCTGATGAAGGGTGTAGTCATTAGTCCAACAGTTGCAAACGAGAGTTTCTATTGGACAAATGAAGGTACGTTGATACCAGTTTCGTTCCGTTCGCTTCCGTTTAAGAAAAGTTGTTTAACAGAATCAGAGGAATGAATACACCCCGGATCACACGCAAACACTATCGAGGAAAAAAATGATTCTTCAAATTATGACACTCATACAAGAAACTTGTGAATTCAATAAGACCTTTAATTCAGAGTAATCAAAGGCCGAGCTGTGACCCGGATCACAGCTGACTCTGTATAGCAGAGCACAGCCTTTATAGTATTTTCCTTACATTAAATACATAGACCCCTCCCCAAGCTTACAGCTTCCCATATGTCGTTTTTCTATAGGTTCATTGTTACATTGTCTTCTGGCATCCTGTTTTTTCTCAGGTCTGTTAATCAGTCCCAGATGGCCTTCTGCTGACCTCCTGTTTTTCCTCAGATCTGTTAATCAGTCCCAGATGGCCTTCCTGCTGACCTCCTGTGTCTTCATGTCCGTTGTTCAACTATTTAGCCTTAGCTATTTTCCTGAGCTCATCAGATATTCTGTTTTAATAAGTCTTATACATTATATATGTTTTTCTGTCTTACTACTTCAAAGTGATCAATCAGAATACTGGAAATGTAATAATTGTAGTGAGTTAATCTCCCACAATACTGATCACATTCATAGCAGCCACATACAAACAGCATGATCATTTTTGCTCATTGTGTAATTCCTTCCTGCATCTACACAGAATCACTGGGGTCATGTCAAAGCTCTAACCATAGCCAGCTAGCTAACATAGCATCCCTCTGTATTTAAGCCAGGTGTTAGAGTAGGCTCCATTAGCTAGCTGCATTCGCTAGCTAAGTGACAGTGAAAAAAATATAACAAAATATCTCTCACTCTCCCTTGATTCTCCTTCATTTTTAAATAAATACATTCGTTGAAAACTGTTCCACTATTGTCTTTCTCTCTCTTGGAGTCAACTACTCACCACATTTTATAGACGGCAGTGCTAGCTGTGGCTTATGCTTTCAGCACTAGATTCATTCCCCCGATCCTTTGATTAGGTGAACAACATGTCAGTTCATATTGCAAGAGCTCTGATAGGTTCGAGGATGTGCTCTGGAAGTTGTCATAATTACTGTGTAAGTCTATGGAATGGGGGTGAGAACCATAAGCCTCTTTGTCACCCATGCTCCCGCTCTCCCGTCTCTGGCGCTCGAGGGGGCAAGGCTGCCCTTCATTACGCACACCTGTCACCATCATTACCTGGACTCCTTCACTTTGTTGATTGCCTTCCCTATTTCTGTCTGCTCCTCCATTGGTTCCCGGTGTCAGCAGTAACGGCGCTATGTTTTCATGTCCAGATGCTGTCCTGTCCTGTTCCATGTCCATTGCTAATTAAATGTTGACTCCCTGCACCTGCTTCTCGTCTACTAGCGTCAATCCTTATATTCCTAGGTTTTGTATTGAAGTCAATTCAATGTACCCAGAGGAGGATGGAAGCTAGCTGTCCTCCGGCTACACCATGGCGCTAACCTACACAGTGCTGTTGAGGCTAACGTAAACCTTCATTGCAAAACAGTGTGCTATAATCAATTATTTGGTGAACGTGAATATGCAGTATTTAGTATAGTTTTATCTAAAAACTTTTTAATGTTTCACTTTTTGTATTCCTCACTGAGGACGATGGTCCTCCCCTTCCTCCTCTAAGGAGCCTCCAATGAACTGAGAACAAAACCTCAGAACTCACAATGTTCTGTAAGTCAGTAATACTCCGTCTGTAGGAAATGTGTCTGTAGCTAACCACCTCTAGAAATGTCTACTAGCAAAAAACAGAAACATATAATTACTTTTTCCTGTAGTTCACATCAGAAAATGACAAGATGACATATCCTCATCTGTTCTCCTCCTTCACCTGGTCTCACCATCACTTTCCTAATCTACAGTGCCTTGCAAAAGAATTCATCCCCCTTGGCGTTTATCCTGTTTTGTTGTATTTCAACCTGTAATTTGAGTGGATTTTTATTTGGATTTCATGTCATTGGTGAAGTGAAATAAAAAAAAAAATAACTTGTTTCAATAAATTCAACAAAAAAAAAGTGGTTTGTGCTGTATGTATTCACCCCCTTTGCTATGAAGCCCCTAAATAAGATCTGGTGCAACCAATTACCTTCAGAAGTCACATAATTAGTTAAATGAAGTACACCTGTGTGCAATCTAAGTGTCACATGATCTGTCACATGATCTCAGTATATATACACCTGTTCTGAAAGGCCCCAGCGTCTGCAACACCACCAAGCAAGTGGCACCACCAAGCAAGCGGCACCATGAGGACCAAGGAAGTCTCTCCAAACAGGTCAGGGACAAAGTCGTGGAGAAGTACAGATCAGGGTTGGGTTATAAAAAATATCCCAAACTTTGAACATCCCACGGAGCACCATTAAATCCATTATTAAAAAATGGAAAGAATATGGCACCACAACAAACCTGCCAAGAGAGGGCAGCCCACCAAAACTCACGGACCAGGCAAGGAGGGCTTTAATAAGAGAGGCAACAAAGAGACCAAAGATAACCCTTGAAGGAGCTGCAAAGCTCCACAGTGGAGATTGGAGTATCTGTCCATAAGACCACTTTAAGCCGAACACTCCACAGAGCTGGGCTTTACTGAAGAGTGGCCAGAAAAAAAGCTGTTGCTTAAAGTGAGGAGAATCACTGAGTGAGAGCTTTATGCAGCCCCTCAAACAGCTAATTAGATACATTTACATA
Organism: Brachymystax lenok tsinlingensis; assembly: GCA_030435695.1. Lineage (NCBI taxonomy): Eukaryota > Metazoa > Chordata > Actinopteri > Salmoniformes > Salmonidae > Brachymystax > Brachymystax lenok. The sequence continues at coordinate 52,003,830 of CM059792.1, forward strand.
TGCTTTAACCTGGAGGTACACACACACTCGAGGGGCTTTAACAACGTGCCCATGTAGAAGTGCTTGTGTCTGTCTGAAAGTTTGACACAGGGGAATAGAAGAATAGCAGTAAATATACCCTGAGTATACAAACTGCTCTTTCTTTCACCGTGTGAATCCAGGTGATCTCTGATTTTAAAGTTCACTTGTTAAATCCACGTCAATCAGTGTAGATGAAGGGGAGGACAGGACTTAATGTTAGATCCCTCACTTCCAAGGCAGTTACAGTCAATGAACTAATCACTGATCATAATCTTGATGTGATTGGCCTGACTGAAACATGGCTTAAGCCTGATGAATTTACTGTGAGGCCTCACCTCCTGGTTACACTAGTGACCATATCCCTTGCGCATCCCGCAAAGGTGGAGGTGTTGCTAACATTTACGATAGCAAATTTCAATTTACAAAAAAAAACTGACGTTTTCGTCTTTTGAGCTTCTAGTCATGAAATCTATGCAGCCTACTCAATAACTTTTTATAGCTACTGTTTACAGGCCTCCTGGGCCATATACAACATTCCTCACTGAGTTCCCTGAATTCCTATCGGACCTTGTAGTCATGGCAGATAATATTCACATTTTTGGTGACTTTAGTATTCACATGGAAAAGTCCACAGACCCACTCCAAAAGGCTTTCGAAGCCATCATCGACTCAGTGGGTTTTGTCCAACATGTCTCCGGACCTACTCACTGCCACAGTCATACTCTGGAACTAGTTTTGTCCCGTGGAATAAATGTTGTGGATCTTAATGTTTTTCCTCATAATCCTGGACTATCGGACCACCATCTTATTACGTTTGCAATCACAACAGATAATCTGCTCAGACCCCAATCAAGGATCATCAAAAGTCGTGCTATATATTTTCGGACAACCCAAAGTTTCCCATATGCCCTTCCAGACTCCCTCCACCTACCCAAGGACGTCAGAGTACAAAAATCTGTTAACCACCTAACTGAGGAACTCAATTTAACCTTGCGCAGTACCCTAGATGCAGTTTCACCCCTAAAAACAAAAAACATTTGCCATAAGAAACTAGTTCCCTGGTATACAGAATAAACCCAAGCTTTGAAGCAAGCTTCCAGAAAATTGGAACGGAAATGGCGCTACACCAAACTGGAAGTCTTCCGACGAGCTTGGAAAGACAGTACCGTGCAGTATCGAAGAGCCCTCACTGCTGCTAAATCATTCTATTTTTCCAACTTAATTGAGGAAAATAAGACCAATCCAAAATGTATTTTTGATACTGTCGCAAAGCTAACTAAAAAGCAGGATTCCTCAAGAGAGGATGGCTTTCACTTCAGCTGTGATAAATTCATGAACTTCTTTGAGGAAAAGATCATGATCATTCGAAAGCAAATTACGGACTCCTCTTTAAATCTGCTTATTCCTCCAAAGCTCAGTTGTCCTGAGTCTGCACAACTCTGCCAGGACCTAGGATCAAGGGAGACACTCAAGTTTTTTAGTATTATATCTCTTGACACATTGATGAAAATAATCATGGCCTCTAAACCTTCAAGCTGCATACTGGACCCTATTCCAAATAAACTACTGAAAGAGCTGCTTCCTGTGCTTGGCCCTCCTATGTTGAACATAATAAACAGCTCTCTATCCACCGGATGTGTACCAAACTCACTAAAAGTGGCAGTAATAAAGCCTCTCTTGAAAAACCAAATCTTGACCCAGAAAATATAATAAACGATTGGCCTATATCAAATCTCCCATTCCTCTCAAAAATCTTTGAAAAAGCTGTTGTGCAGCAACTTACTGCCTTCCTCAAGACAAACAATGTATACGAAACGCTTATGCTGGTTTTAGACCCCATCATAGCACTGAGACTGGCTCTGCATCAGTCCTCGTGCTCCTAGTCCTTAGTGCTGCTTTTGATACCATCGATCACCACATTCTTTTGGAGAGATTGGAAACCCAAATTGGTCTACACGGACAAGTTCTGGCCTGGTTTAGATCTTATCTGTCGGAAAGATATCAGTTTGTCTCTGTGGATGGTTTGTCCTCTGACAAATCAACTGTACATTTCGGTGTTCCTCAAGGCTCCGTTTTAGGACCACTATTGTTTTCACTATATATTTTACCACTTGGTGATGTCATTCAAAAACATAATGTTAACTTTCACTGCTATGCGGACGACACACAGCTGTACATTTCGATGAAACATGGTGAAGCCCCAAAATTGCCCTCCCTGGAAGCCTGTGTCTCAGACATAAGGAAGTGGATGGCGGAACATTTTCTACTTTTAAACTTGGACAAAACAGAGATGCTTGTTCTAGGTCCCAAGAAACAGAGATCTTCTGTTGAATTAATTAATCTTGATGTCATCTCAAATAAAACTGGACCCTGATCTCTCTTTTGATGAACATATCAAGACTGTTTCAATGACAGCTTTTATCCAACTACGTAACATTGCAAAAATCAGAAACTTTCTGTCCAAATTCTAGGTTAGACTACTGCAATGCTCTACTTTCCGGCTACCCGGATAAAGCACTAAATAAACTTCAGTTAGTGCTAAACACGGCTGCTAGAATCTTGACTAGAACCAATCTCTTTATCATATTACTCCAGTGCTAGCCTCTCTACACTGGGTTCCTGTTAAGGCAAGGGCTGATTTCAAGGTTTTACTGCTAACCTACAAAGCATTACATGGGCTTGCTCCTACCTATCTTTCCGATTTGTTCCTGCCGTACATACCTACACGTATGCTACGGTCACAAGACGCAGGCCTCCTTACTGTCCCTAGAATTTCTAAGCAAACAGCTGGAGGCAGGGCTTTCTCCTATAGAGATCCATTTTTATGGAATGGTCTGCCTATCCATGTGAGAGACGCAGACTCGGTCTCAACCTTTAAGTCTTTATTGAAGACTCATCTCTTCAGTAGGTCCTATGATTGAGTGTAGTCTGGCCCAGGAGTGTGAAGGTGAACAGAAAGGCACTGGAGCAACAAACCGCCCTTGCTGTCTCTGCCTGGCCAGTTACCCTCTCTCCAATGGGATATTCTGCCTCTAACCCTATTACAGGGGCTGAGTCACTGGCTTACTGGTGCTCTTTCATGCCGTCCCTAGGAGGAGTGCGTCACTTCAGGGGGCTGAGTCACTAACGTGATCTTCCTGTCCGGGTAGGCGCCCCCCCTTGAGTTGTGCCGTGGTGGGCTATACTCGGCCTTGTCTCAGGATGGTAAGTTGGTGGTTGAAGATATCCCTCTAGTGGTGTGGGTGTCTCCCCACCCCTCCTGTGTCTCCACACCCCTCCTGTCTCAGCCTCCAGTATTTATGCTGCAGTAGTTTGTGTCAGTCTGTTATATCTAGAGTATTTCTCCTGTCTTATCCGGTGTCCTGTGTGAATTTAAGTATTCTCTCTCTTTCTCTCTCTTTCTTTCTCTATGAACATTTGAACATCTTGGCCATGTTCTGTTATAATCTGCACCCGGCACAGCCAGAAGACGATTGGCCACCCCTCATAGACTGGTTCCTCTCTAGGTTTCTTCCTAGGTTCTGGCCTTTCTAGGGAGTTTCTCCTAGCCATCGTGCTTCTACACCTGCATTGCTTGCTGTTTGGGGTTTTAGGCTGAGTTTCTGTACAGCACTTTGTGACATCAGCTGATGTAAGAAGGGCTTTATAAATACATTTGATTGAAATTTGATTGATGAATAGATAATAAACAGCGAGTAGCTTCAGTGAACAAAACAGGGTGGGGGTGGGGGGTCAATGTAAATAGTCTGGTGACCATTTGATTAATTGTTCAGCAGTCCTATGGCTTGGAGGTAGAAGCTGTTAAGGAGCCTTTTGGACCTAGACTTAGCACTCCGGTACCGCTTGCTGGGTTTTCAGCTGTTATCGTGAACGCTGTATGTAGTCCACCTCAGGACAAGCTGTATATAATGTATATAATGCTGTTGTCCACCTCAGGACAAGCTGTATATAATGTATATAATGCTGTTGTCCACCTCAGGACAAGCTTTATATAATGTATATAATGCTGTTGTCCACCTCAGGACAAGAGAAACAACAAGCTGGCTTACAGGACGTAGTTCTGCTGTTCTCATGTGTTGCTCACATGGTAAGTATATATTAGTAGCATGAGAAACACAAGGAAAGCTATTACTGCTGTGTTGTGAAAAAGGCTCGTCATCAATTAATTGTGTTGTATCCAGTGGTGGTAATGGAACCCAATTGTCATAATATACATATTATGGTAGAGAAATGAACATTCAATTGTCTGGCAACAACTCTGTTGGACATTCCTGCAGTCACTGGGCGAGAAGGAACCGTGCATCAGCTCTAATGGACATTCCTGCAGTCACTGGGCGAGAAGGAACCGTGCGTCAGCTCTAATGGACATTCCTGCAGTCACTGGGCGAGAAGGAACCGTGCGTCAGCTCTAATGGACATTCCTGCAGTCACTGGGCGAGAAGGAACCGTGCGTCAGCTCTAATGGACATTCCTGCAGTCACTGGGCGAGAAGGAACCGTGCGTCAGCTCTAATGGACATTCCTGCAGTCACTGGGCGAGAAGGAACCGTGCAACAGCTCTATTGGACCATATCAGGGCATATCTTGACACATTTTTTATATTCTAGCAGTGGTTCCATATATATATATATGGATATAGATAGTATGTATCTATAGTATCTATCTACAGCAGTGGTTCCGTATACAGTGGGGCAAAAAAGTATTTAGTCAGCCACCAATTGTGCAAGTTCTCCAACTTAAAAAGATGAGAGAGGCCTGTAATTTTCATCATAGGTACACGTCAACTATGACAGACGAAATGAGAAAAAGAAATCCAGAAAATCACATTGTAGGATTTTTAATTTATTTATTTGCAAATTATGGTGGAAAATAAGTATTTGGTCAATAACAAAAGTTTATCTCAATACTTTGTTATATACCCTTTGTTGGCAATGACAGAGGTCAAACGTTTTCTGTAAGTCTAAGGTTTTCACACACTGTTGCTGGTATTTTGGCCCATTCCCCCATGCAGATCTCCTCTAGAGCAGTGATGTTTTGGGGCTGTCGCTGGGCAACAGGGACTTTCAACTCCCTCCAAAGATTTTCTATGGGGTTGAGATCTGGAGACTGGCTAGGCCACTCCAGGACCTTGAAATGCTTCTTACGAAGCCACTCCTTCGTTGCCCGGGCGGTGTGTTTGGGATCATTGTCATGCTGAAAGACCCAGCCACGTTTCATCTTCAGTGCCCTTGCTGATGGAAGGAGGTTTTCACTCAAAATCTCACGATACATGACCCCATTCATTCTTTCCTTTACACGGATCAGTCGTCCTGGTCCCTTTGCAGAAAAACAGCCCCAAAGCATGATGTTTCCACCCCCATGCTTCACAGTAGGTATGGTGTTCTTTGGATGCAACTCAGCATTCTTTGTTCTCCAAACACGACGAGTTGAGTTTTTACCAAAAAGTTCTATTTTGGTTTCATCTGACCATATGACATTCTCCCAATCCTCATCTGGATCATCCAAATGCTCTCTAGCAAACTTCAGACGGGCCTGAACATGTACTGGCTTAACTTCTCAAGTACCAGTGGGTCGCTAGCGGGCTCCTCCCGACACTACCAGCGAAAATCTAAAGCGCCAAATTCAAATTCCGAAAGTTGAATTATTAAACATCCAGCAATATACAAGTGTTCCATACTCATCAAAAGCTCTGTTTCTTGGCAATATCACAGCGTTGTCAGATTTCAAAAAGGCTTTACGGCGAAAGCAGCACATTCATTTGTTTGAGGCTATCACCTCACATATTTTCCAATAGCCATGTATCGATTAGCCATCATGGCACACACATAACACATTTCACAGCAAAAACAAATCAATTACCTGTTGAAGAACTTCTGCTGAGGTCATCCTAAGTGTCCAACGAAGACAATCCATGGTTCTTTTGTTAGAAAAAGTAACGCGTCTTTTATCCATAAATCCTCCATTTGGTTCAGCGTTATAATCAGAAACGACAGCCTCCACTCCTCCTTTGAAACGCAGCGCCAACTCGTTCAAATTATACCTATAAACTTGTCCAAAAACAATCAAACATAGTTTTAAATGTATCCTTAGGAACACTTTTACTTATATTTACTATTATAAATCAGCCGGAATATAAACTGAACGCTAAAGACGATAAATAAGGCACTGCGCGCCTTCTCGTGCGCCCGCAATCTGAAGAGTTTTCAGAACGTGGTGTCCCCATGCCATGCTGTTGTTCAATGGTCTAAATTAATCCAAGATGGAGTAAAACACCGTCTCGTGGTTGATGACATCATAAGGAAGCGACGTGCACTGCATTCATATGCCTATATATGGTCATTTTCAATAGGGAGGGGTTCCAAAATGAGCAATGTGTCAAAATGACTTTTTCCAGGACAGAGATTCCTCAGGGTTTTGCCTGCTATATGCGTTCTGATTGACCCACAGACAAATGGTTAACAGTTTTTTAACACCTATTGCATATTCATTCTTCCCAACCTGGTGCAGGTCTACAATTTTGTTTCTGGTGTCCTTTGACAGCTCTTTGGTCTTGGCCATAGTGGAGTTTGGAGTGTGACTGTTTGAGGTTGTGGACAGGTGTCTTTTATACTGATAACAAGTTCAAACAGGTGCCATTAATACAGGTAACGAGTGGAGGACAGAGGAGCCTCTTAAAGAAGAAGTTACAGGTCTGTGAGAGCCAGAAATCTTGCTTGTTTGTATGTGACCAAATACTTATTTTCCACCATAATTTGCAAATAAATTCATAAAAAATCCTACAATGTGATTTTCTGTCTGTCATAGTTGAAGTGTACCTATGATGAAAATTACAGGCCTCTCTCATCTTTTTAAGTGAGAGAACTTGCACAATTGGTGGCTGACTAAATACTTTTTTGCCCCACTGTATCTATCTATAGTATATATCTATAGTATCTATCCATAGTATCTATCTACAGCAGTGGTTCTCAAACTTTTTATAGTCTCGTACCCCTTCAAACATTCAACCTCCAGCTGCGTACCCCCTCTAGCACCAGGGTCAGCACACTCTCAAATGTTGTTTTTTTGCCATCATTGTAAGCCTGCCACACACACACTATACGACACATTTATTAAACATAAGAATGAGTTGAGTTTTTGTCACAACCCGGCTCGTAGGAAATGACAAAGAGCTCTTATAGGACCCGGGCACAAATAATAATATAATAATAATCAATCATTTTGCTCTTTATTTAGCCATCTATAAAAGGGAGTGGTGGGGCGCAGCAACAGCTTTTCCTTTTGGACAAAAATTATAAGAATATTCAGAGTTATGAAGTTATGAAAACTGGTTGTTTTGCAAATGTTGAACTTATAATATGGCTACTAGTACCTGAAAAAGTCCAAGTATACAGATTTGACGATATTCTTGCAGAAATGTCTCCTTCACGATTTGCCCAAATGTACCCGGGTGACTTAAATGTCATGTAGCTCGCTCACGCTTCAAGTTATCCGTCTGATACACTGCACATACACTGCTGCCGTCTTGTGGACACCATCGGAATTACAACCAGAGTGATGGCTAGAACTGGGACCTTTCTCTTGCATTTCAAAGATGGTGGTAGAAAAAAAAAGGTTGTTTTTACTTTGTCTTTTCTTCTACCAGATCTATTGTGTTATATTCTCCTACATTCAATTCACATTTCCACAAACTTCAAAGTGTTTCCTTTCAAATGGAACCAAATTGAATATAGTTGGTACCAAATTGAATATAGTTGGTACCAAATTGAATATAGTTGGTACCAAATTGAATATAGTTGGTACCAAATTGAATATAGTTGCGGAGAGTCCCTATAGTCCTAGATTCAGATCATTCAGGCGAGAGAAAACATCACCCAGATAGGCCAGTTGTGTGAGAAACTCATCATCATGCAAGCGGTCAGACAAGTGAAAATTATGGTCAGTAAAGAAAACTTTAAGTTCGTCTCTCAATTTAAAAAAACGTGTCAATACTTTGCCCCTTGATAACCAGGGCACTTCTGTATGTTGTAAAAGCGTTACATGGTCGCTGCCCATATCATTGCATAGTGCAGAAAATACACGAGAGTTCAGGGGCCTTGCTTTAACAAAGTTAACCATTTTCACTGTAGTGTCCAAAACATCTTTCAGGTTGACCCTTAATTGACCCCCATCAACGTAACAGACATATACCAGGCCCGGCACGTCTGTTGACTCATCCAGCTGTAACGCATAGAATTCACTGGCTTGTATGTGAAGCAGTAAATGTTTCAAAACATCTCCTGCCATGTCACTGATGCGTCAAGAAACAGTGTTGTTTGATGAAGGCATTGTCTGTATAGTTTTTTGGGGCCTTTTCCCCCACCATTGTCCCAGCCATATCCACGGCAGCAGGACGAATTAAGTCCTCCACAATAGTACGGGGCTTGCCTGTCCTAGCCACTCGGTAGCTCACCATATAAGATCCTTCTAGCCCCTTCTTATAAAATGGTATCTGTTGCTTTTATACATGTCTTACTACTGGAATGTCGTCTTAATTCTCACTCAAAAAAACACCCTTAGCTTATTTTTCAAATTGGCATGTTTGGTTTCTAAATGTCTGCGCAAGAGTGAAGGTTTCACCCGCGAGAGAGCAACGGTTAATGTGATTGGATGTTAATTATTTGACTAGGCTACCTGTATTTGACATTGTGTGGTTATTTCGTTGAACACCAGATGGTTTCATTGTATTTTTGGCAGTGAAACAAGGCTACTCAGGCATAAAAAAAAACATCACCCAAATGTATAGCCCCGTTGGAAAATCTAAATGGACTGTTTGGGAATAGCCGTTCTAGAGAGTTCTACCATTTACAATGTATGTTTGGAGTTTTGTGGTATCTTGACATTCTCAATCCAAATGACCTTTAAGACATTTAAGATATTGGGATTCCTCTGAATGTCACACATGGACATTTCTTATGGCCATTAGCATAAATTCATAAACTATCGCGGTTCACACAAAACACATTTCACGGCGAAAACAAATCCCTTACCTTTTGAAGAACTTCTGCTGAGGGCTTCCCAAGTGTCCAACAAAGACATCCAATGGTTCTTTTGTTAGAAAAAGTAATTTATTATATCCATAAATCTCCGTTTGGTTGGTGCGTTATGATCAGAAAATACAGCGTCCACTTGCCCATTGAACCGTGAAGAGAACTCGTTCAACCTATACCTATACACTTGTCCAAGAACAATCAAACATCATTGATAATGTATCCTTAGGAACACTTTTATGTATATTTACTATAATATTTCAACCGGATTATAAACTGGGCGATAGGAAAGTAAAAACCACAGCCTTGAGCGAGCCGTGAACGCGCATCCTCTTCTGTTTACATCCGATGACTAGTTCGAAATTCTTCTTCTATTACCATCCAGAGCAACCTAACATCACAAAACACTGTCTAGAGACTGTTGACATCCAGTGGAAGCAATAGGTTCTGCAATCTTACTCCTAGAAATGGCTGTTTTCAATAGGGAGGGGTTCAAAATGAGGCAATGTGTCAAAAACACTTTTCTGTTTTACTCACAGACAATATGTTAACACTTTTAGAACTTCAGAGTATTTCCTAGCCAATAGTACTAATTATGTGCATATCCTATTTTCTGGGCCTGAGTGGGAGGCATTTTACTTTGGGCACGCCAGACTCTCCAAAACCGTCACCTTTGGAGCCCCTCCCTAAGAAGTTAACAACAAATGTGTATGCCATCTGTAAATAGGAATGAAATTGTTAAATTACGAGTCTAGTTGGTTTAACCAAAGAAAAGGTAGGCAACCTTCTAGCTAGTCATGATTGGCTGAGATAATGAGTGGACTGGACATGCCGAGAGATGAGTCTGGAATGGTCTACCATGTTGCTCTCCACTTTCTGGAGGACCAAGTGTTTTAATCAGTGGAATTAGAGTATGATAGCTAAGGAGATGGAGGAAATTCTGGCTTTTGATTGCAAATATGCAGATGGAGTCAAAAAGAGAACACACAGAAGGCTTTGTATAAAACACCTGTCTGTGGATTACATCTTCAAACTAAGGGCAAATATGGCATCCGTGACAGAGAGGGAGAAGTGTCCAACCATGTATACACATTTCAGTTGAAGGCATTTGGTTGTAGAACTGACTAATAATGGTGACTTTGGAATAATATAACTACATAGATCACACATGTAACATTAGCTAGCTACATTTTCCAATATTACACATTTCTAATTTTGACAGAAAGTCATTTTCATTTCAAAATGCACTATTAACTAGCTAACGTTACATGTGTAATATTATTCCAAAGTCACCATTATTAGTCAGTTCTACAACCAAATGCCTTCAACTGAATTGTGTCTTCCACATTTAACCCAACCCCTCTGAATCAGAGAGGTGCAGGGGGCTGCCTTAGTCAACAGCCATGTCTTCAGCACCCCAGGGGAACAGTGAGTTAACTGCCTTGTTCAGGGGCAGAACGGGGATTTGAACTTGCAACCCTCCGGTTACAAGTCCAACGCTCTAACCACTAGGCTACCTGCCGCCCTATCTTATAGTCATTTGCATTGCTAGTTATATCCTAATGTTAGCTAGCTAACATTGAACCTGGTTGGTTAGATTCATGCAGGGTAGTAGCATTATGAGTTGGGATTATGGTTCATTGTTTACCTAGCTAGGTAGCTACATTTGTCTAAACAAATGACTCCACTATAAAAGTAACCGTTTCAGTCGAATGTTCAGGATGTCACTGTGACAACTGTCGACAGACGTAACTGGTAAATTCACTCTGGCTATCTACTCCGATTTCAGAGCACTCTCGTCTAAGAGTGCCAGAGCGCAGAATAACTGACAAATATACAAACGCTCAACACCCGTTGAATATGGCCGGTGTCAGTAAATTGGCAAAAAAACGTAATTCAATTGTTGCCAGTGTTGTGGAAATATTTGGTCGGTCATATTTCACAAATACCGAAGCCTGTGAGTTCAAATATAGTTTTGTTACTTCATAATAAAAGCAGAGCTGATTCAAGAAAACAACTCACTTCCAGTCTTGGCACAGACTTATTATACATTTGTCCTCATTACGTCATACTCATAGTAACTCCTCTTAATGGCTCATCCCCCCTCTTGCATTTAGCCACCGTTATCATATTGCCTTCATATTAGGACATGGAACCTGTAGAGCCACAGAAATAGTTTCATGCATGTAGGACCACAGCAACAGACCATGGCACTCTACAGGAATAACCAATACATGTCATCCTGCTAACTCTTCTGAAAGGAACGCCCCTGCTCTGGAAAAACCCCAAGAGGTGTAACCATAGTTGGCCATAACAGTTACAGGATTAACCGGCGTCGTGGTGTCTAATGACCCTTCTGAAATAAATAATTGCCACATATGTACTGAAAAATTCACAATACCAGCAGCACAGTTTCAGTCACTAACTCTCTGGATAACATAAAAACAGCCTAACCAGCTCTGCTAAGGCGAGTAAAATGTTCAGAGTGAGGTGTTCTCTCATTTGTGTCTGGAAGTAACTAGCAAGCTAGCCAACGTTAGCCAGTTAGTTTGGGTGCTTGACTGCTCTGAAAGTTTGCGAGAGTGAAATGCTATGAATTTACAAACGCTCTGAGTTTATGAACGCCCAGACCACACCCTGAGCACACTCTGAAACTCCAGATTAAATTTATGAACACACCCGTAGTATAAACCAGCCTTTAGTCTCGAAATCTTTGGTTGTTTAATACATGGCCTCACATGTGAATCCTGGGTGGGGCTACGGCTTTAAAGGGTGTGAACGATGCTGAATGGGTGTAGACAAAGAAGGCCTCTCCAGTAGGTACCAAAAATATTCAAAGTTTATCAACTTTCAAAAGCAGAATTACTTTCCCATTGTTCCTCAACTGCAGTGTATGATATACCATGTTTTTATTTGAGTTTGAGTTTGTAAACGGTGAAACTGGAGAAACAAAGAAGTGAGAAGCTGTTCAGAAAATACCTCATAGAAGTTAACGCTAAAGTGAGTAGCTAATTTGAGATGTTTTATTTATCTTAGTAACTAGAATCAAGAACGTTAGTTAATTTAGCCAGTAGCCAGTAAGGCTAGCTAGCTAGGCTTCGTAGATGGGTAAAAGCTAACTGGTACCATAGCATAGCTAGCTAATAAATAACAACATTTCTTTCCCTTCAGGGATTTTTTTATACTTATAATTATAATTATATATTATATATATTTTTTATATACATTTATGTCAAGCCTTATGGGGACATCTAATGTTTTAAAATGTTTGGGCGTATTTTGCATTACTGGTTAACATAAAGGTAGCTAGCTAGGCCAGGTCCTCTGATGCAGCACTCCATCACTCTCCTTCTTGGTCAAATAGCCCTTACACAGCCTGGAGGTGTGTTGGGTCATTGTCCTGTTGAAAAACAAATGATAGTCCCACTAAGCGCAAACCAGATGGGATGGCTTGTCACTGCAGAATGCTGTGGTAGTCATGCTGGTTAAGTGTGCCTTGAATTCTAAATAAATCACTGACATTGTCAACAGCAAATCCCCCCAACACCATCACACCTCCTCCTCCATGCTTCATGGTGGGAACCACACATGCAGAGACCATCCGTTCGCCTACTGTGCGTCTCACAAAGACAAGGTGGTTGGAACCAAAAAATCTCAAATTTGGACGCATCAGACCAAAGGACAGATTTCCACCAGTCTAATGTCCATTGTTCATGTTTCTTGGCCCAAGCAAGTCTCTTCTTATTATTGGTGTCCTTTAGTAGAGGTTTCGTTGCAGCAATTCGACCATGAAGGCTTGATTCACACAGTCACCTCTGAACAGTTGATGTTGAGATGTGTCTGTTACTTGAACTCTGTGAAGCATTTATTTGGGCTGCAATTTCTAAGGCTGGTAACTCTAATGAACGTTTCCTCTGCAGCGGTCTTCCTTTCCTGTGGCGGTCCTCATGAGACAGTTTCATCATAGCGCTTGATGGTTTATGCGACTTCACTTGAAGAAACTTTCAAAGTTCTTGAAATGTTACATATTGACTGACCTTCATGTTTTAAAGTAACGATGGACTGTCGTTTCTCTTTGCTTATTTGAGCTGTTCTTGCCATAATATAGACTTGGTCTTTTTTATCTTCTGTATACCACCACTATCTTGTCACAACACAACTGATTGTCTCAAACGCATTAAGAAGGAAAGAAATGTCACAAATTAACTTTTAACAAGGCACACCTGTTAATTGAAATGCACTACCTCATGAAGCTGGTTGAGAGAATTCCAAGAGTGTGCAAAGCTATCATCAAGGCAAAGGGTGGTACTTTGAAGAATCTAAAATTTGTTTAACACTTTTTTGGTTACTACATGATTCCATATGTGTTATTCCATAGTGTTGATGTCTTCACTATTATTCTGCAATGTAGAAAATAGTAAAAATAAAGAAAAACCATTGAATGAGTAGGTGTGTCCACACTTTTGACTGGTACTGTAGATTGTTACGTTACAGCCTTATTCTAAAATATATATATTTTTTCAATCCTCAGCAATCTACACACCATCCCCCATAATGACAAAGCGAAAATAGGTTTTTTAGAAATGTTTGCAAATGTATTAAAAATCGAATTCAATTGAATGGACATGATTTGGAAAGGCACACAGCTGTTTATATAAGGTCCCAAAGTTGACATCGGGGTCTGAATACTTTCTGAAGGCTCTGTACGTACTGCATATTCTGAACTCTGACATTGCTAGTTCTGATATTTCTTAATTTCTGTCTTTACATTTTTGGGGGATTTGTATGCATTGTTTTTCTTTGCTAGGTATTACTGCAGAAACAAAAGCACCTTCGATAACGTCTGCAAATATAACTCGATTTTACTTGATAAAATATACATATTGACAAATCAAGTGGCACACGTAAAAGCATGCTAAAATCCATACCTTGTTCGTTGATGCTTTTTTGGTAGTTTGAGTTTAGTGATTTGTTGATCGCCTGTAACGTTAAGTTACAGCATTCACTTTACAAATTCAAAATTTGTGGCTGGCAGAATAATGCATGGTGTGTGTGTCTATTTTAGTCTATGTTCGTCTGTGTGTGTCTGTTTGTGCTATTGCCTGTGTGTGTGTTTATGCATGCAGCCTTGAAAGCCTGGCCCCTCCAATTAAAACACTTTAAAGATAATTATCTTCTTCCCTCCCTCTCTCCTCTCCTCCCTCCATCCCTCTCCCTCCCCCCTCTCTTTATCTCCTCCATCCCTTTCTCCCTCCTTCCATCCATCCATCCATCCCTCTCTCTCTCTCTCTCTCTCTCTCTCTCTCTCTCTCTCTCTCTCTCTCTCTCTCTCTCTCTCTCTCTCTCTCTCTCTCTCTCTCCTCTCTTCCTCCCAGAGAAGACTTGTCTAGTTTCTCTCTCTCTTTTCTCCTCTCTCTACCCAGGGTATTAATTACCTGAGATAATGGCTTTTCTCTCTCAACCACGTAATGTCATATCTGCAGGGGCTGTGTGTCTGTCTCCAGGGGATGTGGTTGAAGGGGGCGATGGAGGGGGGTAATTCAGTGAAGGAAAAATACACCACATGGGTGCCGGAGGTTTTTAGTATTTTTTAAACACTTTGAGACCTCATGGGCTATGTTAGTTAAATGATCCGGGAAAAAACAGGGGAGAGAGAGGAGATAGAGAGAGAGAGGAGGAAGAGAGAGAACAAGAGGGAGAGAGGAGGAAGAGAGAGAGAGGGAGGGAGAGAGAAAGGCAGAGAGAGAGAGAAAAGAGAGAACTAGAGAGGCAGAGAGAGAAAGGCAGAGAGAGAGAGAGAGGGAGGCAGAGAGAGAAAGGCAGAGAGAACTAGAGAGGCAGAGAGAGAAAGGCAGAGAGAGAGAGAGAGAGAGAGAGAGAGAGAGAGAGAGAGAGAGAGAGAGAGAGAGAGAGAGATAATTGAATTGAGAGAGAGACAAAATTAGAGAGTGAGCAAAAGAGAGAGAGAGAACTACACGACAGACTCTCCAAAACCGACACCTCAGCTGCCGCTCCCTAAGAAGTTAATGAACACCCTCTGTGTTCTGTTAAAGCCATGACACATACGTTTTTCCAGCAGCAAACTATGATCGATAATGTCAAAAGCCTCACTGAAGTCCAACGAAACAGCCCCCACAATATTTTTATCATACATTTCTTTCAGCCAATCATCAGTCATTTGTGTAAGTGCTGTGCTTGTTGAATGTCCTTCCCTACAACCATGCGCAATAGTGGCAACATCGTCCACTTTTATCCTCAGTATTTTCAGTCCAAGTTGTCAGACCCCGGTGGCTTGTCATTGTTGATAGACAACAATAATGTTTTCAACTCTTCCACACTCACTTTAAGGAAGTCAAAATTACAAATGTCTTTTCATAATTTGGTCAGTTATACTTGGATGTGTAGTTTCAGGGTCATGCCTCAGTTTGCTAATCTTGCTGCTAAAAAAAAAACATTAAAGTAGTTGGCAATATCAGTGGGGTTTTGTGATGAATGAGCCGTCGGATTCAATGAATGATGGACCGGAGTTTGC
Organism: Brachymystax lenok tsinlingensis; assembly: GCA_030435695.1. Taxonomy (NCBI): domain Eukaryota; kingdom Metazoa; phylum Chordata; class Actinopteri; order Salmoniformes; family Salmonidae; genus Brachymystax; species Brachymystax lenok. The sequence continues at coordinate 52,019,408 of CM059792.1, forward strand.
CTTTTTGCCTAAAATGACATACCCAAATCTTACTGCCGGTAGCTCAGGACCTTAAGCAAGGATATGCATATTCTTGATACCATTTGAAAGGAAACACTTTGAAGTTTTGTGGAAATGTCAAATTAGACAACAGGGGTTCAAACTGTAGAACCCAGTTCCTACATCTGAATATAACAATTTATTTTATCAAACAAAACTATGCTACATTTTATCTCTGGGACCCTCAGGATGACAAATCAGAGCAAGATGACTGAATGTAAGTACATTATTTACCTTCAGAGGTGAATGTATCAAACCAGTTGACATGATAAAAGTGTTTTGTTGTTGTGAACACTCCTCAAACAAAAGCATGGTATTTTTTCACTGTAATGGCTCCTGTACATTGAACACTACAGTTAGATAAAAATGAATTTAAGCTTTCTGACCATATAAGGCATGTCTATGTCCTGGAAAGTTGGCTGTTACATACATTGTAATTCTAGTCACAATAGCGCACGTTAGCAACAACCGTCCCGGTTTAGGGACACCGATCCCGTAGAGGATAAGCCAAGACGCTGCCAGACCCTTCGTGGGTACACCGCTAGGTAACTGTTACGGATACAGGTATCCTGTGTGTGTATTTTGTTTTGTCTCCTTCTGCCCTAGTCACAGGTGTCACTCATCAGCAGTCATCAGTCGCCAATCAATCACCAATCAGTCCCAACCAGAAGACACACCTGCTCCTTTTCCCTTAACCAATCACATCCCCTTTCCCTTGGTTTAAAACCTAGTCAGTTACCGCTCTCTCTCTCTTGTTCTTGGTATGTAGCACTCTGGGTTTGTAGCTCTCGTATGCATTACTCTGTTGTTTAGTAGCTGGCTTGTTTTGTAGCTACGGAGCTCTAGTTCTGTTTAGCATTTGTTAAAGCCCAGTTGCTGTTGGTTGGTTTGTGCGTGCTATCGCTTTTGGTTTTGTGCCAACATCTCACATTTACTGTGAGCCTGTGAGTTTGTACTGCTGTGTTGTATTGCTGTTTGTTTGTTTGTTGGTGGAAAAGGGGATAACCAGACAAGTCGCCCATGGGCATACATTACCCGTGGGAAACCCTGTGTTAAATACATTAGTTAGAACTGGGCGGACCACCCACTGTATTTACTTGGTTGGTTAGTTAGCTGTTTGTGACGCAGGTAGATTATCTTAGGGGTTTTTGAATGTCTATTATTTCTTTCCTTGGGTCCAGCTCAGCCCCTTTTCCCCACACCACTTTACCGTGTGTTTAAAATAAACCATTTGTGTTTGACGGTAGATTTAAGTTGTCTGTGTTTTCTGTTCTCACTGTTCCTTTTCACTATAATAATTTGCATAAGATATGTTGAGGGTCTCTATTCCATTCCCCCTAGACTGTGGGGTAAAAGGGATTCGTAACAGTAACCCTTGCCTACAATCTAGTAGGAGAGACAAGTCGCAAGAGTGTGACTCTCATAGTATGTTGGACCTCATTTTGCTCCTTCTGGAAACATTAGTTATAGTCAAAATATCATCACAATGACCAGAGTAGTTGTAACTTGTAATTGGATTTAATTTGTAATTGGATTTAATTTGGATTTAACCATATACACTCTTTTACTTTCCATCAGGTGATGACATGGATAAAACCTGCATCGCAAAGCTCCAACAAACTGACAGCTCAGCTGATATCATCTGTATTGGTTTTACAAAACATCTGACAGTGATGGCTGTTTGGCTTCCCAGCTAGCTTGGAGCAGTAGCAGCATGTTAGGTACCCATCTATTGAAGCCTCTAAAAATGGACAAACAAAGTCAGCATGAACACGAAATGATGACAAAAGGAATACATAAATGTTTTCAGAGAGAGAGCTGAGCGTAAAAGAACAGAACACATCGAGAGAGAAAAGAGTGTGTTGCCTTATTGTCATGCAGTCAGCTCTGCTCTGATTGGGTTCAGATCAACCGATCATATTATTGTCATGCAGTCAGCTCTGCTCTGATTGGGTTCAGATCAACCGATCATATTATTGTTATACAGTCAGCTCTGCTCTGATTGGGTTCAGATCAACCTATCATCTTGAAGATTGAGAGCTCATAGTTCTCCAAACCTCTTAGGGCCAGGTGTCCCACATCCAATTGATAATCGTCGGTTTTGGAGAGTCTGAAGTGCCCAAAGTAAAATACCTGCCACTCAGGCCCAGAAACTAGGATATGCACATAATTAGTACTATTGGATAGGAAACCCTCTGAAGTTTCTAAAACCGTTAAAATAATGTCTGTGCGTATAACAGAACTGATATAGCATGCAATAACCTGAGGAAAATCCATCCGCAATTGCCGTTTTCTTTTTTAGATTACCTTTTTCTCCTGTCTGCCTATGGGATTCAATGTTATGTAGGACTTAGACTGCAGTACCTATGGCTTTCACTGGATGTCAACAGTCTTCAGACAGGGTTTCATGACATTAGGTTTAATTACAAGCCAACAGAAGAAGAATTTAGAAGTGGACCCCGGAACTCAATAGAATGATATGCGCGTTCACGGTCTCGCGCGCTCTGTGTTTTTTTCAGGCTATAATCCGGTTGAAATATTATAGTAAATATACATAAAAGGATACCTAAGGATACATTAAAAATGATGTTTGATTTGTTTGGACAAAGTTGATAGGTATAATTTGAACACGTTCTCTTTACGGTTCAATGGGCGACTCGATGTTGGATTTTCTGAACAACCAAACAGAGATTTATGGATATAATAAATTACTTTTTTTAACAAAAGAACCATTGGATGTCTTCGTTGGACACTTGGGATGCCCTCAGCAGAGGTTGATTTATTTAAGTGATTTATTTTAGCTCTTATATGGGTTTTGTGTGACCCGTGCTGGATATGAATTTATGCTAATGCGTAAATATTAGAGGTGCTATCCTCAAACAATCAAATGTTGTGCTTTCGACGTAAAGCCTTTTTGAAAACTGACAACGTGTCATGATCATTTGAATAACTGGACCAAAGCGCAGCATCTTTAATACAGTGTAACTTCCATATACAAGAGAAGAGAACAAAGATCTGACCCGTGGCGTAGCGCATAGGCACTACACACCAACAAACAATAACCCACCAGGCAGGTGGGGAAGGAACAAACTTAAATAGGATTCCCAATTAGAGGCAACGACATACCTCTAATTGGGAACCAACACAAAAAAACAACAGAGTCCCATAGACAACCCTAGTCACGCCCAAAACCCGGAGGGCTATCTATGGCCAGAACGTGACACAACGCTGTGATATTGCCAAGAATCAGAGCTTTTGATGACTTTGCAACACTTGTATATTGATGAATGTTTAATAATTCAACTTTTGGATTTTGAATTTGGCGCCTTACATTTCACCGGGTAGTAGTGTCGGGAGCCCGCTAGCGCGCCGTTTCTCCATCAGTGTTTAAACAGCCATCACTAGCATTTAGCTGCCAACATACTGACTCAAATCTCTAGCCACTTTAAATAATTGAAAATTGGATGTAACAAATGTATCACTAGCCACTTTAAACAATGCTTTATATAATGTTTACATATACGACATTACTCATATCAAATGTATACACTGTACTCTATACCATCTACTGCATCTACTGAATCTTGCCTATGCCGATCGGCCCTCGCTCATCCATATATTTATATGTACATACTCGTATTCATTCCTTTACTCTTGTGTGTATAAGGTAGTTGTTGTGAAATTGTTAGATTACTTGTTAGATACTACTGCATGGTCGGAACTAGAAGCACAAGCATTTCACTACACTCGCATTAACATCTGCTAACCATGTGTATGCGACCAATCAAATTTGATTTGATTTGATACTCTGTTTATCTGGTATCCTGTTGCCTAGTCACCTTACCCCTATACATACAGTGCATTTGGAAAGAATTCAGGCCCCTTCCCTTTTTCCAAATTTGTTACTTTACAGCCATATTCTAAATGGATCAAATAGATTTTTGATGAACGGAGCAAAGTACAGAGAGATCCTTGATGAAAACCTGCTCCAGAGCACTCAGGACCTCAGACTGGGACGAAGGTTCACCTTCCAACAGGACAACGACCATAAGCACGCAATCAAGACAACGCAGGAGTGGCTTCAGGAAAAGTCTCCTTGTGTGGCCCAGCAAGAGCCTGATCAAACTGTAGTGGAACGGGTTGAGAGTTTCAAATTCCTTAGTGTCCACATCACCAACAAACTATCATGGTCCAAACACACCAAGACAGTCATGAAGAGGGCACAACAAAACCTATTCCCCCTCAGGAGAGGGGACTCTTCAGCTACTCTTCCTGGGGTTTATTATGATTCCCCATTAGTTCCTGTCAAGGCAGTAGCTACTCTTCCTGGGGTTTATTATGGATCCCCATTAGTTCCTGTCAAGGCAGCAGCTACTCTTCCTGGGTTTTATTATGGATCCCCATTAGTTCCTGTCAAGGCAGCAGCAGCTACTCTTCCTCGTGTTCATTATGGATCCTCATTAGTTCCTGTCAAAGCATCTTCTACTCTTCCTGTGGTTTATTATGAATCCCCATTAGTCCCTGCCAAGGCAGCAGCTACTCTTCCTGGGGCTTATTATGGATCCCCATTAGTTCCTGCCAAGGCAGCGGCTACTCTTCCTGGGGTTTATTATGGATCCCCATTAGTTCCTGCCAAGGCAGCAGCTACTCTTCCTGGGGTTTATTATGGATCCCCATTAGTTCCTGCCAAGGCAGCAGCTACTCTTCCTGGGGTTTATTATGGATCCCCATTAGTTCCTGCCAAGGCAGCAGCTGCTCTTCCTGGGGTTTATTATGGATTCCCTTTAGTTCCTGCCAAGGCAGCAGCTGCTCTTCCTGGGGTTTATTATGGACCCCATTAGTTCCTGCCAAGGCAGCAGCTACTCCTCCTGGGGTTTGTTATGGATCCCCATTAGTTCCTGTCAAGGCAGCAGCTACTCTTCCTGGGGTTTATTATGGATCCCCATTAGTTCCTGCCAAGGCAGCAGCTGCTCTTCCTGGGGTCCTGCAAAGTTAAGGCAGTTATACAATTTTAAAACATCACAATACATTCATTACAGAATTCATAACACACTGTGTGCCCTCAGGCCCCTACACTACTACCACATACAGTGGGGAAAAAAAGTATTTAGTCAGCCACCAATTGTGCAAGTTCTCTCACTTAAAAAGATGAGAGAGGCCTGTAATTTTCATCATAGGTACACTTCAACTATGACAGACAAAATGAGGAAAAGAAATCCAGAAAATCACATTGTAGGATTTTTAATGAATTTATTTGCAAATTATGGTGGAAAATAAGTATTTGGTCACATACAAACAAGCAAGATTTCTGGCTCTCACAGACCTGTAACTTCTTCTTTAAGAGGCTCCTCTGTCCTCCACTCATTACCTGTATTAATGGCACCTGTTTGAACTTGTTATCAGTATAAAAGACACCTGTCCACAACCTCAAACAGTCACACTCCAAACTCCACTATGGCCAAGACCAAAGAGCTGTCAAAGGACACCAGAAACAAAATTGTAGACCTGCACCAGGTTGGGAAGACTGAATCTGCAATAGGTAAGCAGCTTGGTTGAAGAAATCAACTGTGGGAGCAATTATTAGGAAATGGAAGACATACAAGACCACTGATAATCTTCCTCGATCTGGGGCTCCACGCAAGATCTCACCCGTGGGGTCAAAATGATCACAAGAACGGTGAGCAAAAATCCCAGAACCACACGGGGGACCTAGTGAATGACCTGCAGAGAGCTGGGACCATAGTAACAAAGCCTACCATCAGTAACACACTACGCCGCCAGGACTCAAATCCTGCAGTGCCAGACGTGTCCCCCTGCTTAAGCCAGTACATGTTCAGGCCCGTCTAAAGTTTGCTAGAGAGCATTTGGATGATCCAGATGAGGATTGGGAGAATGTCAGATGAAACCAAAATAGAACTTTTTGGTAAAAACTCAACTCGTCGTGTTTGGAGGACAAAGAATGCTGAGTTGCATCCAAAGAACACCATACCTACTGTGAAGCATGGGGGTGGAAACATCATGCTTCGGGCTGTTTTTTCTGCAAAGGGACCAGTACGACTGATCCGTGTAAAGGAAAGAATGAATGGGGCCATGTATCGTGAGATTTTGAGTGAAAACCTCCTTCCATCAGCAAGGGCATTGAAGATGAAACGTGGCTGGGTCTTTCAGCATGACAATGATCCCAAACACACCGCCCGGGCAACGAAGGAGTGCCTTCGTAAGAAGCATTTCAAGGTCCTGGAGTGGCCTAGCCAGTCTCCAGATCTCAACCCCATAGAAAATCTTTGAAAGTCCGTGTTGCCCAGCGACAGCCCCAAAACATCACTGCTCTAGAGGAGATCTGCATGGAGGAATGGGCCAAAATACCAGCAACAGTGTGTGAAAACCTTGTGAAGACTTACAGAAAACGTTTGACCTCTGTCATTGCCTACAAAGGGTATTTAACAAAGTATTGAGATAAACTTTTGTTATTGACCAAATACTTATTTTCCATCATAATTTGCAAATAAATTCATAAAAAATCCTACAATGTGATTTTCTGGATTTTTTTTCCTAATTTTGTCTGTCATAGTTGAAGTGTATCTATGATGAAAATTACAGGCCTCTCATCTTTTTAAGTGAGAGAACTTGCACAATTGGTGGCTGACTAAATACTTTTTTTCCCCACTGTATCTACAACACAAAATCCATGTGTGCGTATAGTGTGTATGTTATCATGTGTGTTTATGCATGTGTCTTTGCCAATGTTTGTCTCTCTTCACAGTCCCCGCTGTTCCATAAGGAATATTTTTACCTGCTTTTTAAATCTGATTCTACTGCTTGCATCAGTTACCTGATGTGTAATAGAGTTCCATGTAGTCAGGGCTCTATGTAGTACTGTGTTCCTCCCATAGTCTGTTCTGGACTTGGGGACTGTGAAGAGACCTCTGGTGGCATGTCTTGTGGGGTAGGCATGGGTGTCTGAGCTGTGTGCCAGTAGTTTAGACAGACAGCTCGATGCAATCAACATGTCAATACCTCTCATAAATACAAGCAGTGATGAAGTCAATTTCTCCTCCACTTTGAGCCAGGAGAGATTGACATGCATATTATTAATGTTAGCTCTCTGTGTACATCCAAGGGCCAGCCCTTTGAATTGAGAGAGAGCGAGAAAGAGAGGAGGGAGAGAAAGATAGTTTACAATGTCCATTGTAACCAATAGGCCTTGTTTACAGACGTTTTGATGAGGTTCCTGTCCACAAAGTAATAGAGGAAGTAGAGAAAGGGTTTATATTGAAAGACCACAGCTCAGTCCACTGAAAGATTAACTAGAGGTCATAGAGGTCAGCTTTGATCGGATTGTAGTTGCTTATTTATACCGTGTGTGTGTGTGTGTGTGTGTGTGTGTGTGTGTGTGTGTGTGTGTGTGTGTGTGTGTGTGTGTGTGTGTGTGTGTGTGTGTGTGTGTGTGCCCACTCTCTTGTGACCCTATTTGTTTGGCTTTTTTGGTCTTCTACTTCTCTACTTCTCTCCATCTCTACTCATAGGAGATCATAGTGTTAGAAGATCACCTAGGGGTCATGATAAGGCTGTACTAAATGTTTGATGTATGATAATAATTGATTATGCTTATGTTATATTAATAGAAGGGGAGGGGTTATAAGACCCCTCCCTCCTTACATTTATAGGTTCCTAGACTACAGGTTAACAATATATATTAATTGTAGAGGTTTTAGTATTGTTCCACAGTTGTTTTAGTTCTCTCTCTCTGCTTCTTATAATGAAGCCCTATGGGAAATGTGTGACTGAGACATAGCTTTGCAGGGGAGTGGGGCGAGATAAGAGACTATTCAAGACATTCCACAACAAATCAACTTTGGGGAGTGGACATTTATTGCCTAGCGTTTAGATAACACCGAACTATATGTTTGTGCAGCTGTGGATGCATGGGCTTGGTCTGATAAGTAGAGAGTAATAAACTAACGCAGTGACATCACAGAGGGTTGGCTACAAGCATGATAAAAGCAACTTAGACTTTCCCTAAAGTGCAGAACTTACTCGGAAACATGCGTGCTATGTTCCTGTTTGTCAACTTCTGTCTGCAATTGCATTAATAAAGGTTTTTGAATGATTTAATTAAAGATATTGTCATAATGCTAATTTCACCAATGAGCCAATGATTGATAAGGACACAAGGAACGAACCCTAACAATAGGAGTACCATATAGTAGCACTTCATAGGGCAGGATGTGTTAGCTTAGTAGGGCAGGAATACGACCCTTTCCATTTGAAAAGATAAATGTATCCTCTTCCACAGAGAGGAATTGACAATTTGTTTTACAGCATCAGAGTAGCAGCTTCATATAGTTGGTTAACCTCTTCCAAGCTGTCCAGTATTTAGCATTATGAGTACAGCATGAGCTGTAAAAGTCCCACAAATCCTCAATTATGAAATGGCCCCTGCCCCACAGGTGAGGAGCAACATACCGGGCCATTATAGAGGGATAGGGGAGCAAGATACCGGGCCATTATAGAGGGATAGGGGAGCAACATACCGGGCCATTATAGAGGGACAGGGGAGCAACATACCGGGCCATTATAGAGGGACAGGGGAGCAACATACCGGGCCATTATAGAGGGATAGGGGAGCAACATACCGGGCAATTATAGAGGGATAGGGAGCAACATACCGGGCCATTATAGAGGGACAGGGGAGCAACATACCGGGCCATTATAGAGGGATAGGGGAGCAACATACCTGGGCAATTATAGAGGGATAGGGAGCAACATACCGGGCCATTATAGAGGGATAGGGAGCAAGATACCGGGCCATTATAGAGGGATAGGGAGCAACATACCGGGCCATTATAGAGGGACAGGGGAGCAACATACCGGGCCATTATAGAGGGACAGGGGAGCAACATACCGGGCCATTATAGAGGGATAGGGGAGCAACATACCGGGCAATTATAGAGGGATAGGGGAGCAACATACCGGGCCATTATAGAGGGACAGGGGAGCAACATACCGGGCCATTATAGAGGGATAGGGGAGCAACATACCGGGCAATTATAGAGGGATAGGGGAGCAACATACCGGGCCATTATAGAGGGATAGGGGAGCAACATACCGGGCCATTATAGAGGGACAGGGGAGCAACATACCGGGCCATTATAGAGGGACAGGGGAGCAACATACCGGGCCATTATAGAGGGATAGGGGAGCAACATACCGGGCAATTATAGAGGGATAGGGGAGCAACATACCGGGCCATTATAGAGGGATAGGGGAGCAACACAACGGGCCATTATAGAGGGATAGGGGACAGGGGAGCAACATACCGGGCCATTATAGAGGGATAGGGGACAGGGGAGCAACATACCGGGCCATTATAGAGGGATAGGGGACAGGGGAGCAACATACCGGGCCATTATAGAGGGACAGGAGACTAACATACCGGGCCATTATAGAGGGACACTGGAGCAACATACCGGGCCATTATAGAGGGATAGGGGAGCAACATACTGGGCCATTATAGAGGGATAGGGGACAGGGGAGCAACATATTGGGCCATTATAGAGGGACAGGAGAGCAACATACCGGGCCATTATAGAGGGACAGGAGAGCAACATACCGAGCCATTATAGAGGGATAGAGGAGCATCATACCGGGCCATTAAAGAGGGACAGGGGAGCAACATACCGGGCCATTATAGAGGGATAGAGGAGCAACATACCGGGCCATTATAGAGGGACAGGGGAGCAACATACCGGGCCATTATAGAGGGATAGGGGAGCAACATACCGGGCCATTATAGAGGGATAGGGGATAGAGGAGCAACATACCGGGCCATTATAGAGGGATAGAGGAGCAACATACCGGGCCATTATAGAGGGACAGGGGAGCAACATACCGGGCCATTATAGAGGGATAGGGGAGCAACATACTGGGCCATTATAGAGGGATAGGGATAGAGGAGCAACATACCGGGCCATTATAGAGGGATAGGGGAGCAACATACCGGGCCATTATAGAGGGATAGGGGATAGAGATGCAACATCCTGGGCCATTATAGAGGATTAGGGGATAGAGGAGCAACATACCGGGCCATTATAGAGGGATAGGGGACAGGGGAGCAACATACCGGGCCATTATAGAGGATTAGGGGATAGAGGAGCAACATACCGGGCCATTATAGAGGGATAGGGGACAGGGGAGCAACATACCGGGCCATTATAGAGGGATAGGGGATAGATGAGCAACATACCGGGCCATAAAAATTAGAAACTTTCTGTCCAAAAATGATGCAGAAAAGTTAATCCATGCATTTGTAACTTCTAGGTTAGACTACTGCAATGCTTTATTTTCCGGCTATCCGGATAAAGCACTAAATAAACTTCAGTTAGTGCTTAACACGGCTGCTAGAATCTTGACTAGAACCCCAAAATTTGATCATATTACTCCAGTACTAGCCTCTCTACACTGGCTTCCTGTTAAGGCAAGGGCTGATTTCAAGGTTTTACTGCTAACCTACAAAGCATTACATGGGCTTGCTCCTACCTATCTTTCTGATTTGGTCCTGCCGTACATACCTACATCGCACGCTACGGTCACAAGACGCAGAGCCTCCTTACTGTCCCTAAAATTTCTAAGCAAACAGCTGGAGGCAGGGCTTTTTCCTATAGAGCTCCATTTTTATGGAATAGTCTGCCTATCCATGTGAGAGACGCAGACTCGGTCTCAACCTTTAAGTCTTTATTGAAGACTCATCTCTTCAGTAGGTCTTATGACTGAGTGTAGTCTGGCCCAGGAGTGTGAAGGTGAACGGAAAGGCACTGGAGCAACGAACCACCCTTGCTGTCTTTTGCCTGGCCGGTTCCCTCCACTGGGATTCTCTGCCTCTAACCCTATTACAGGGGCTGAGTCACTGGCTTCTGGTGCCGTGGCGGAGATCTTGTGGGCTATACTCGGCCTTGTCTCAGGATGGTAAGTTGGTGGTTGAAGATATCCCTCTAGTGGTGTGGGGCTGTGCTTCGGCAGAGTGGGTGGGGTTATATCCTGCCTGTTTGGCCCTGTCCGGGGTTTCGTCGGACGGGGCCACAGTGTCTCCCGACCCTCCTGTCTCACCCCAGTATTTATGCTGCAGTAGTTTATGTGTCGGGGTGCTAGGGTCCGTCTGTTATATCTGGAGTATTTCTTCTCTTATCTGGTGTCCTGTGCGAATTTAAGTATGCTCGCTCTAATTATCTCTCTCTTTCTTTTTTCTTCTCTCTCTCTCTCTCTCTCTCTCTCTCTCTCGGAGGACCTGAGCATTAGGACCATTCCTCAAGGCCTACCCGGATGTCCCGAGTCCACCTGGCCGTGCTGCTTCTCCAGTTACAACTGTTCTGCCTGTTTTATGAACATTTTTAAAATCTTGTCCATGTTCTGTTATAATCTGCACCCGGCACAGCCAGAAGAGGACTGGCCACCCCTCACAGCCTGGTTCCTCTCTAGGTTTCTTCCTAGGTTTTGGCCTTCTAGGGAGTTTTTCCTAGCCACCGTGCTTTTACACCTGCATTGCTTGCTGTTTGGGGTTTTAGGCTGGGTTTCTGTACAGCACTCTGTGACATCAGCTGATGTAAGGGGGGCTTTATAAATAAATTTGATTTGATTTGATTTAGGGGAGCAACATATCGGGCCATTATAGAGGGACAGGGGAGCAACATACCGGGCCATTATAGAGGGATAGGGGAGCAACATACTGGGCCATTATAGAGGGATAGGGGAGCAACATACCGGGCCATTATAGAGGGATAGGGGAGCAACATATCGGGCCATTATAGAGGGACAGGGGAGAAACATACCGGGCCATTATAGAGGGATAGGGGAGAAACATACCGGGCCATTATAGAGGGACAGGGGATAGAGGAGCAACATACCGGGCCATTATAGAGGGATAGGGGAGCAACATACCGGGCCATTATAGAGGGATAGGGGAGAAACATACCGGGCCATTATAGAGGGACAGGGGATAGAGGAGCAACATACCGAGCCATTATAGAGGGATAGGGGAGCAACATACCGGGCCATTATAGAGGGATAGGGGAGCAACATATCGGGCCTTATCTCAGCTCACTAGTCACCATAGAAGCACCCACCGTAGTACGCGCTCCAGTAGGTATGTTGCACTGGTCATCCCCAAAGTCAACACGTCCTTTGGAATCCTTTCCTTCCAGTTCTCTGCTGCCAATGACTGGAACAAATTGCAAAAATCACTGAAGCTGGAGTCTTATATCTCCCGCACTAGCTTTAAGCATCAGCTGTCTGAGCAGCTTACCGGTCACTGCACCTGTACACAGCCAATCTGTAAATAGCCCACCCAACTACCTCATCCCCATATTATTACTTACCCTCTTGCTCTTTTGCACCCCAGTATCTCTACTTGCACATCATCATCTGCACATCTATCACTCCAGTCTCTATCACTCCAGTGTTAATGCTAAATTGTAATTATTTTTGCTTCTAGGGCCTATTTATTTCCTTACCTCCCTAATCTTCTAAATTTGCACACTGTACATAGATCTACGTTTGTTTATGTGTACCTCTGTGTTGTTGTATGTGTCGAACTGCTTTGCTTTATCTTGGCCAGGTCGCAGTTGTAAATTAGAACTTGTTCTCAACTAGCCTCCCTGTATTATGACATCATATAGAACTCCCTGGTTAAATAAAGGTGTATTATGACATCAGATAGAACTACCTGGTTAAATAAAGGGGAAATCAAAAAAATATTTATTTTTATTTATAAAGCCCTTCTTACATCAGCCGATGTCACAAAGTGCTGTACAGAAACCCAGCCTAAAACCCCAAACAGCAAGCAATGCAGGTGTAGAAGCACGGTGGCTAGGAAAAACTCCCTAGAAAGGCCAGAACCTAGGAAGAAACCTAGAGAGGAACCAGGCTATGAGGGGTGGCCAATCGTCTTCTGGCTGTGTCGGGTAGAGATTATAACAGAACATGGCCAAGATGTTCAAATGTTCATAGATGACCAGCAGGGTCAGATAATAATAATCACAGTGGTTGTAGAGGGTGCAACAGGTCAGCACGTCAGGAGTAAATGTCAGTTGGCTTTTCATAGCTGATTATTCAGAGTTAGAGACAGCAGGTGACTTAGAGAGAGAGTTGAAAACAGCAGGTCTGGGACAGGTAGCACGTCTGGTGAACAGGTCAGGGTTCCATAGCCGCAGGCAGAACAGTTGAAACTGGAACAGCAGCACGACCAGGTGGACTGGGGACAGCAAGGAGTCATCAGGCCAGGGAGTCCTGAGGCATGGTCCTAGGGCTTAGGTCCTCCGGGAGGAGAAAAGAGAGAGAGAGAGAGTTAGAGGGAGCGTACTCAAATTCACACAGGACACCAGATAAGACAGGAGAAATACTCCAGATATAACAGACTGACCCTAGCCCCCCGACACATCAACTACTGCAGCATAAATACTGGAGGCTGAGACAGGAGGGGTCGGGAGACACTGTGGCCCCGTCCGACGATACCCCCGGACAGGGCCAACCAGGCAGGATATAACCCCAACCACTTTGCCAAAGCACAGCCCCCACACACCTAGAAGGATATCTTCAACCCACCAACTTACCACCCTGAGACAAGAGCACAATCTCTGGCTTTTGTGTGTCCTCAGTGGATGTGTATATTTGTATTTTGTTTGTATTTTATTAGGATCCCCGTTAGCTGTTGCAAAAGCAGCTACTCTTCCTGGGGACCAACACAAAACATGAAACACAATACAGAATGACATAATACAGAACATTAATAGACAAGAACCGCTCAAGGACAGAACTACATAGATTTTTAAAAAGGCACACGTAGCCTACATATCAATGCACACACACTTAACTATCTAGGTCAAATAGGGGAGAGGCGTTGTTTAAGTTGACTATACAAACAATTTGGGATTTTATAAAAAGAAGAGGTGATGCAGTCAGTCTCTCCTCAACTCTTAGCCAAGAGAGACTGGAATGCATAGTATTTATATCAGCCCTCTGTGCCGCTCTGTTCTGGGCCAGCTGCAGCTTAACTAGGTCTTTCCTTGCAGCACTGGACCACACGACTGGACATTAATCAAGATTAGACAAAACTAGAGCCTGCAGGACTTGCTTTTTGCAATGTGATGTCAAAAAAAAACAGAGCATCTCTTTATTATGACCAGACCTCTCCCCATCTTTACAACCATGTGTGCCTCTTGTCAGGGGAGCTGATAGGAGGGCTGTTAGGAGGGGGTGGGCTCTGTTGGGTTGGTGGTCAGGGCTATCAGGGGAGGTGATAGGAGGGCTGTTAGGAGGGGGTGGGCTCTGTTGGGTTGGTTGTCAGAGCTATCAGGGGAGCTGATAGGAGGGCTGTTAGGAGGAGGTGGGCTCTGTCGGGTTGGTGGTCAGAGCTATCAGGGGAGCTGATAGGAGGGCTGTTAGGAGGAGGTGGGCTCTGTTGGGTTGGTGGTCAGAGCTATCAGGGGAGCTATCTCTCTCTCTCTACCTCTCTCTCTCTCTCTCTCTCTCTCTCTCTCTCTCTCACACACACTCTGTCTCTGTCTCTACCGCTGTCTCTGTCTCTCTCTCTACCTCTCTCTCGCTCTCGCTCTCCTCAGTACTCTGGCGTACATCACAAAAGTCACTGTCCCCTTCCCTCCGTTTCCCTTGGGAGCGTTTCAACCCTGTAAACACTCTCTGTCCTGATGACTGTGATGACGCAGCATGTTTCACTGATCGAGGACAAAACACAGGATTAATGTAGAGGTTAGTGTACACACACACACACTCATTGAAATGGCTGGAATGGAAGACATGGAATGGTATCAAACACATCAAACATATGGAAACCACATGATTGACTCCATGTATTGCCCTTCCCACCAATATCTCCTCACACCAGCCTCCACACATGAAAACACACACTTGTTTATCTATCTTCGTAGGGACATAAAATGTATTTCCATTCAACAACAAAAAATCCCCTAACCCTAATTCTAAACCTAATTCTAAACCTAACCCTAATTCAAACCCTAATTCTAAACCTAATTCTAACCCAAACCCTAATTCTAACCCAAACCCTAATTCTAACCTTAATTCTAACCCTAATTCTAACCCTAATTCTAACCCAAACCCTAATTCTAACCTTAATTCTAACCCTAATTATAACCCTAATTATAACCCTAACCCTAATTCTAACCCTAATTCTAACCCAAAGCCTAATTCTAACCCTAATTCTAACCCAAACCTTAATTCTAACCCTAATTCTAACCCAAACCCTAATTCTAACCCTAACCCTAATTCTAACCCTATCCCTAATTCTAACCCTAATTCTAACCCTAAATCTAACCCTAAATCTAACCCTATGTCTAACCCTAATCCTAATTGTAAAACCTAGCCTAACCCTAAGCTTAAAATAGCCTTAGTCCTCATGGTGACGTAGGACATGTCCCTACCAGGGAGAATGTCCTTGTTTTACTGTCCTTATGGGGACTTTTTTGTGGATGTAGGTCTCCACGAGGATAGAAGAACAAGACCACACACTGCCTCCTCTCCTCTCTCCTCTCTCTGTCACAGATCAGAGCAGCCCGACACACTCGACGCGGTGTGACGAAAGGTGATTTTCTCCTCTTTTAATTTCTGTTCAAACGGTCCCTTACCTCTTTTTACCCCGCTGATTTGAAACCCGGCCGGCGTTATCCCCCCCCTCCGACCCGGTCGTGCCACACCAAAGATATCCAATTAAATCAGACCTTATAAGTAACTATCTTCTGACTCGCTCTTTAAAAGGGGAATTACTATTTCAGAGTTCCTTCCCCACTGACACACTAGTCCCTAAGCCGTGCACTACTTCTGACCAGAGCTCTATTATCTATAGGCTGCCATTGGGGACACAGGTTAGGATATTTCACAGTAGTGATGCTAAGTGATGAGATGTTCAGTCACAAAAGTGACACTTGAATAGTTCAACACTTTTACCTTTTATTAGTGGGAGAGATGAAGAGCTCAGAGTAGCACTATAATGTAATACGACTGACCCTGAGTTCTCTCTCTCCCTCTCTGTCTCTCTGTCTCTCTGTCTCTCTCTCTCTCTCTCTCTCTCTCTCTCTCTCTCTCTCTCTCTCTCTCTCTCTCTCTCTCTCTCTCTCTCTCTCTCTCTCCCTCTCTGTCTCTCTCCCCTGTCTCCCTCTCTGTCTCTCTCTCTCCCTCTCTGTCTATCTCTCTGTCTCTCTCTCCCTCTCTGTTTCTCTCTCCCCCTGTCTGTCTGTCTGTCTGTCTCTCTCTCTCTCTCTCTCTCTCTCTCTCTCTCTCTGTCTGTCTGTCTGTCTGTCTCTCTCTCTCTCTCTCTCTGTCTCTCTCTCTCTCTCTGTCTCACACTCTTTCTTTCTTTTCTTTCTCTCTCTCTGACTGAGCTGTGGTCTTTTACTTTGTGGACAGGAACCTCATCAAAATGTCTGTAAACAAGGCTTATTGGTTTCAATGGACATGTCAATCCCTGTAAGCTCTCTTTCTCTCTTTCTCTCTGTCTCGTCCTCTCTCTCTCTGTCTCTCTCTGTCTCTCTCTCTCTCTCTCTCTCTCTCTCTCTCTCTCTCTCTCTCTCTCTCTCTCTCTCTCTCTCTCTCTCTCTCTCTCTCTCTCATTTTAATTCAATTCAAAGAGCTGTATTGGCTTGGGAGACATACTGTACATTTACAAAAAACAAATGAAATTGACAATAAACAAAAGTGAAATAAACAAGAGAAAATAACAGTAAATGTTGCACTTACAAAAGTTTCAAAAGAATATAGACATTCAAATGTGATGTTTATGGATATGTACAGTGTTGTAATGATGTGCACTGGGAGCAGTGGGAGCAGTGGGGATTGGAGCCTGAACGATAAGAAAGGGAAAAACAGTGGAGCGCGCACTCGGTTGTGCGCCTGCAAAAGCTTGTTGACATCAGAGCTCCTTGGACCATATTCTCTCCCTATCCGTTCTGGTCAGTTTCCTGGTTTTGTATAGAGACTGTTGACATCTAGTGGAAGCCATAGGTACTGAAATCTCGGAGCTGCTTGCCTTTGCAATAAATTGGGAGACTGTCAAACAGAGCCAATGTGACAAAAAACAGTAATTCCGGATGGATTTTTCTCCGGTTTTTGCCTGCTAAATGAGTTCTGTTACACTCACAGACAATATGTTAACACTCTTAGAAACTTCAGAGTGTTTCCTGTCCAATAGTACTAATTATGTGCATATCCTATTTTCTGGGACTGAGTGGGAGGCACGACAGACTCTCCAAAACCGTCACCTCGGGAGCTGCTCCCTAAGAAGTTAAAGTGAAAGGGAAACGTAAATAAACATAAATATGGGTTGTATTTACAATGGTGTTTGTTCTTCACTGGTTGCCCTTTTCTTGTGACAAGGGCAACCAAGGTATTTATTTCACCAAGGTATTTATTTCACCTAATAAATACCTGAGTTTATCAAGATTGGATTTGATTTCAAATTCTTTGTGGGTCTGTGTAATCTGAGGAAAACATATGTCTCTAATATGGTCAGACATTTGGCAGGAGGTTAGGAAGTGCAGCTCAGTTTCCACCTAATTTTGTGGGCAGTGAACACATATCCTGTCTTCTCTTGAGAGCCAGGTCCGCAAAGAGGATGCTTTCTCGGCTCCTTTTCGGTGTCTTGATCTGTACGCTGCTTTTCCTGCCATGGGAGCATCGCGTAGAGCAGGCCAGAAGGCAAAACTGAAAAACCTCAACTTAAGACTATATTCAATTATATATTCAATTATATTTATATTATATTTATTTTCAATTTAAAAATAATAAAACGCTGGTGGATCATTACATAATGATTCTGAAGGAAAAACAGCCACAAAACATTATGGGGAATGTACAGGTCCCCCCATAGCCACTCCTGTGTTGTCTTGGCTGTGAACTTAAGGTTGTTGTCCTGTTGGAAGGTGAACCTTCACCCCAGTGTGAGGTCCTGAGTGCTCTGGAGCAGGTTTTCATCAAGGATTTCTCTGTACTTTGCTTCGTTCATCTTTCCCTCGATCCGGACTAGTCTCCCAGTCCCTGCTGCTGAAAAACATCCCCACAGCATGATGCTGCCACCACCATGCTTCACTATAGGGATGGTGCCTGGCTTCCTCCAGACTTGACGCTTGGCATTCAGGTCACATAGTTAATTCTTGGTTTCATCAGACCAGAGAATTTTGTTTGAGTCCTTTAGGTGCCTTTTGGCAAACTCCAAGCGGGCTGTCAAGTGCCTTTTACTGGGGAGTGGCTTCCGTCTGGCCACTATACTATAAAGGCCTGATTGGTGGGGTGCTGCATCGATGGTTGTCCTTCTGGAAGGTTCTCCCATCTCCACAGAGGAACTCTAGTGTTCTGTCAATGTGATCATTGGGTTCTTGGTCACCACCTTAACCAAGACCATTCTCCCCCGAATGCTCAGTTTGGCCGGGTGGCCAGCTCTAGGAAGAGTCTTGGTGGTTCAAAACTTCTTCCATTTACGATTGATGGAGGCCACTGTGTTCTTGGGGACCTTCAGTGCTGCAGAAACGCTTTCGTACCCTTCCCCAGATCTGTGCCTCGACACAATCCTGTCTTGGAGCACTACAGACAACTCCTTCAACCTCATGGCTTGGTATTTTCTCTGACATGCACTGTCAATTGTGCAACCTTTATATAGACAGGTGTGTAAAAACAGGATGCACCTGAGCTCAATTTTGAGTCTCATAGCAAAAGGTCTGAATACTTATGTAAATAAGGTATTTCTGTTTTTGTCATTATGGGGCATTGTGTGTAGATGGATGGGGGGGTGAAATGATTTAAAACATTTTAGAATAAGGCTGTAACGTATTATCAAAATGTGGAAAAAGTGAAGGCGTCTGAACAATTTCTGAATGCCCTGTATATAGTATGTGGACACCCCTTATAATGTGTGGATTCAGCTATTACAGCCACACTCGTTGTTTTTCATGGTTCGGGCTAGGCCCTTTAGTTCCAGGGAAAGGAAACCTTGTTAATTTGTCTAGATCGGTATTGAAGAACTTGACTGGCCTGCACAGAGCCCTGACCTCAACCCCATTGACCACCTTTGGGATGAAATGGAACATGGACTGTGAGCCAGGCCTAATCGCCCATCTTCAGTTACATCTCTAATGCTCTTGCTGCATCAATTAATCTTAATCTTGAACTTTTCCTTGTGACCATCTCGTCTCTCTTTCACTCTCACTCTCACTCTCACTCTCACTTTCACTCTCACTCTCAATTCAATTCAATTGACTTTATTGACATGGCAAGTTCATTATTACTTACATTGTCAAAGTATAAATATATATATATATATATGTATATATAAAATATAAATAAATGGTGGGACCAACAACAATATTAATAGTAGTAGTAGTGGACATTACCATTAACAACAACTACAACAACAATATTAATAGTAGTAGTAGTGGACATGGGATTACCATTAACAACAACTACAACAACAATATTAATAGTAGTAGTAGTGGACATGGGATTACCATTAACAACAACTACAACAACAATATTAATAGTAGTAGTAGTGGACATGGGATTACCATTAACAACAACTACAACAACAATATTAATAGTAGTAGTAGTGGACATGGGATTACCATTAACAACAACTACAACAACAATATTAATAGTAGTAGTAGTGGACATGGGATCACCATTAACAACAACTACAACAACAATATTAATAGTAGTAGTAGTGGACATTACCATTAACAACAACTACAACAACAATATTAATAGTAGTAGTAGTGGACATGGGATTACCATTAACAACAACTACAACAACAATATTAATAGTAGTAGTAGTGGACATGGGATTACCATTAACAACAACTACAACAACAATATTAATAGTAGTAGTAGTGGACATGGGATTACCATTAACAACAACTACAACAACAATATTAACAGTAGTAGTAGTAGACATGGGATTACCATTAACAACAACTACAACAACAATATTAATAGTAGTAGTAGTAGTGGACATGGGATTACCATTAACAACAACTGCAACAACAATATTAATAGTAGTAGTGGACATGGGATTACCATTAACAACAACTACAACAACAATATTAATAGTAGTAGTAGTGGACATGGGATTACCATTAACAACAACTACAACAACAATATTAATAGTAGTAGTAGTGGACATGGGATCACCATTAACAACAACTACAACAACAATATTAATAGTAGTAGTAGTGGACATTACCATTAACACCAACTACAACAACAATATTAATAGTAGTAGTAGTGGACATGGGATTACCATTAACAACAACTACAACAACAATATTAATAGTAGTAGTAGTGGACATGGGATCACCATTAACAACAACTACAACAACAATATTAATAGTAGTAGTAGTGGGCATTACCATTAACAACAACTACAACAACAATATTAATAGTAGTAGTAGTGGACATGGGATCACCATTAACAACAACTACAACAGCAATATTAATAGTAGTAGTAGTGGACATGGGATTACCATTAACAACAACTACAACAACAATATTAATAGTAGTAGTAGTGGACATTACCATTAACACCAACTACAACAACAATATTAATAGTAGTAGTAGTGGACATGGGATCACCATTAACAACAACAACAACAGCAATATTAATAGTAGTAGTAGTGGACATGGGATTACCATTAACAACAACTACAACAACAATATTAATAGTAGTAGTAGTGGACATGGGATTACCATTAACAACAACTACAACAACAATATTAATAGTAGTAGTAGTGGACATGGGATTACCATTAACAACAACTACAACAACAATATTAATAGTAGTAGTAGTGGACATGGGATTACCATTAACAACAACTACAACAACAATATTAATAGTAGTAGTAGTGGACATGGGATTACCATTAACAACAACTACAACAACAATATTAATAGTAGTAGTAGTGGACATGGGATTACCATTAACAACAACTACAACAACAATATTAATAGTAGTAGTAGTGGACATTACCATTAACAACAACTACAACAACAATATTAATAGTAGTAGTAGTGGACATGGGATCACCATTAACAACAACTACAACAACAATATTAATAGTAGTAGTAGTGGACATGGGATTACCATTAACAACAACTACAACAACAATATTAATAGTAGTAGTAGTGGACATCACCATTAACAACAACTACAACAACAATATTAATAGTAGTAGTAGTGGACATGGGATCACCATTAACAACAACTACAACAACAATATTAATAGTAGTAGTAGTGGACATGGGATCACCATTAACAACAACTACAACAACAATATTAATAGTAGTAGTAGTGGACATGGGATTACCATTAACAACAACTACAACAACAATATTAATAGTAGTAGTAGTGGACATGGGATTACCATTAACAACAACTACAACAACAATATTAATAGTAGTAGTAGTGGGCATTACCATTAACAACAACTACAACAACAATATTAATAGTAGTAGTAGTGGACATGGGATTACCATTAACACCAACTACAACAACAATATTAATAGTAGTAGTAGTGGACATGGGATTACCATTAACAACAACTACAACAACAATATTAATAGTAGTAGTAGTGGACATGGGATCACCATTAACAACAACTACAACAACAATATTAATAGTAGTAGTAGTGGACATGGGATTACCATTAACAACAACTACAACAACAATATTAATAGTAGTAGTAGTGGACATGGGATTACCATTAACAACAACTACAACAACAATATTAACAGTAGTAGTAGTGGACATGGGATCACCATTAACAACAACTACAACAGCAATATTAATAGTAGTAGTAGTGGACATGGGATTACCATTAACAACAACTACAACAACAATATTAATAGTAGTAGTAGTGGACATTACCATTAACAACAACTACAACAACAATATTAATAGTAGTAGTAGTGGACATGGGATCACCATTAACAACAACTACAACAACAATATTAATAGTAGTAGTAGTGGACATGGGATTACCATTAACAACAACTACAACAACAATATTAATAGTAGTAGTAGTGGACATGGGATCACCATTAACAACAACTACAACAGCAATATTAATAGTAGTAGTAGTGGACATTACCATTAACAACAACTACAACAGCAATATTAATAGTAGTAGTAGTGGACATGGGATTACCATTAACAACAACTACAACAACAATATTAATAGTAGTAGTAGTGGACATGGGATTACCATTAACAACAACAACAACAACAATATTAATAGTAGTAGTAGTGGACATGGGATTACCATTAACAACAACTACAACAACAATATTAATAGTAGTAGTAGTGGACATTACCATTAACAACAACTACAACAACAATATTAATAGTAGTAGTAGTGGACATGGGATTACCATTAACAACAACAACAACAACAATATTAATAGTAGTAGTAGTGGACATGGGATTACCATTAACAACAACTACAACAACAATATTAATAGTAGTAGTAGTGGACATGGGATCACCATTAACAACAACTACAACAACAATATTAATAGTAGTAGTAGTGGACATGGGATTACCATTAACAACAACTACAACAACAATATTAATAGTAGTAGTAGTGGACATTACCATTAACAACAACTACAACAACAATATTAATAGTAGTAGTAGTGGACATGGGATTACCATTACCAACTACAACAACAATATTAATAGTAGTAGTAGTGGACATTACCATTAACAACAACTACAACAACAATATTAATAGTAGTAGTAGTGGACATGGGATTACCATTAACAACAACTACAACAACAATATTAATAGTAGTAGTAGTGGACATTACCGTTAACAACAACTACAACAACAATATTAATAGTAGTAGTAGTGGACATGGGATCACCATTAACACCAACTACAACAACAATATTAATAGTAGTAGTAGTGGACATTACCATTAACAACAACTACAACTACAATATTAATAGTAGTAGTAGTGGACATGGGATTACCATTAACAACAACTACAACAACAATATTAATAGTAGTAGTAGTGGACATTACCATTAACAACAACTACAACAACAATATTAATAGTAGTAGTAGTGGACATGGGATTACCATTAACAACAACTACAACAACAATATTAATAGTAGTAGTAGTGGACATGGGATCACCATTAACAACAACTACAACAACAATATTAATAGTAGTAGTAGTGGACATGGGATTACCAGTAACAACAACTACAACAACAATATTAATAGTAGTAGTAGTGGACATTACCATTAACAACAACTACAACAACAATATTAATAGTAGTAGTAGTGGACATGGGATTACCATTAACAACAACTACAACAACAATATTAATAGTAGTAGTAGTGGACATTACCATTAACACCAACTACAACAACAATATTAATAGTAGTAGTAGTGGACATGGGATCACCATTAACAACAACTACAACAGCAATATTAATAGTAGTAGTAGTGGACATGGGATTACCATTAACAACAACTACAACAACAATATTAATAGTAGTAGTAGTGGACATTACCATTAACACCAACTACAACAACAATATTAATAGTAGTAGTAGTGGACATGGGATCACCATTAACAACAACAACAACAGCAATATTAATAGTAGTAGTAGTAGTGGACATGGGATTACCATTAACAACAACTACAACAACAATATTAATAGTAGTAGTAGTGGACATGGGATTACCATTAACAACAACTACAACAACAATATTAATAGTAGTAGTAGTGGACATGGGATTACCATTAACAACAACTACAACAACAATATTAATAGTAGTAGTAGTGGACATTACCATTAACAACAACTACAACAACAATATTAATAGTAGTAGTAGTGGACATGGGATTACCATTAACAACAACTACAACAACAATATTAATAGTAGTAGTAGTGGACATGGGATTACCATTAACAACAACTACAACAACAATATTAATAGTAGTAGTAGTGGACATGGGATTACCATTAACAACAACTACAACAACAATATTAATAGTAGTAGTAGTGGACATTACCATTAACAACAACTACAACAACAATATTAATAGTAGTAGTAGTGGACATGGGATTACCATTAACAACAACTACAACAACAATATTAATAGTAGTAGTAGTGGACATTACCATTAACACCAACTACAACAACAATATTAATAGTAGTAGTAGTGGACATGGGATCACCATTAACAACAACTACAACAGCAATATTAATAGTAGTAGTAGTGGACATGGGATTACCATTAACAACAACTACAACAACAATATTAATAGTAGTAGTAGTGGACATTACCATTAACACCAACTACAACAACAATATTAATAGTAGTAGTAGTGGACATGGGATCACCATTAACAACAACAACAACAGCAATATTAATAGTAGTAGTAGTAGTGGACATGGGATTACCATTAACAACAACTACAACAACAATATTAATAGTAGTAGTAGTGGACATGGGATTACCATTAACAACAACTACAACAACAATATTAATAGTAGTAGTAGTGGACATGGGATTACCATTAACAACAACTACAACAACAATATTAATAGTAGTAGTAGTGGACATTACCATTAACAACAACTACAACAACAATATTAATAGTAGTAGTAGTGGACATGGGATTACCATTAACAACAACTACAACAACAATATTAATAGTAGTAGTAGTGGACATGGGATTACCATTAACAACAACTACAACAACAATATTAATAGTAGTAGTAGTGGACATGGGATTACCATTAACAACAACTACAACAACAATATTAATAGTAGTAGTAGTGGACATTACCATTAACAACAACTACAACAACAATATTAATAGTAGTAGTAGTGGACATGGGATCACCATTAACAACAACTACAACAACAATATTAATAGTAGTAGTAGTGGACATGGGATTACCATTAACAACAACTACAACAACAATATTAATAGTCAAAGTCACCATTATTAGTCAGTTGTACAACCGAATGCCTTCAACCGAAATGTGTCTTCCGCATTTAACCCAACCCCTCTGAATCAGAGAGGTGCGGGGGGCTGCCTTAATCGACTTCCACGTCTTGGCGCCCGGGAACAGTGGGTTAACTGCCTTGTTCAGGGGCAGAACGACAGATTTTTTTTTTTTGCCTTGTCAGCTCGGGGATTCGAACTTGCAACCCTCCGGTTACAAGTCCAACGCTCTAACCACTAGGCTACCTGCCGCCCCCGACTACTAATAGTAGTAGTAGTGGACATCACCATTAACAACAACTACAACAACAATATTAATAGTAGTAGTAGTGGACATGGGATCACCATTAACAACAACTACAACAACAATATTAATAGTAGTAGTAGTGGACATGGGATTACCATTAACAACAACTACAACAACAATATTAATAGTAGTAGTAGTGGACATTACCATTAACAACAACTACAACAACAATATTAATAGTAGTAGTAGTGGACATGGGATTACCATTAACAACAACTACAACAACAATATTAATAGTAGTAGTAGTGGACATGGGATTACCATTAACACCAACTACAACAACAATATTAATAGTAGTAGTAGTGGACATGGGATTACCATTAACAACAACTACAACAACAATATTAATAGTAGTAGTAGTGGACATGGGATCACCATTAACAACAACTACAACAACAATATTAATAGTAGTAGTTGTGGACATGGGATTACCATTAACAACAACTACAACAACAATATTAATAGTAGTAGTAGTGGACATGGGATTACCATTAACAACAACTACAACAACAATATTAATAGTAGTAGTAGTGGACATGGGATCACCATTAACAACAACTACAACAGCAATATTAATAGTAGTAGTAGTGGACATGGGATTACCATTAACAACAACTACAACAACAATATTAATAGTAGTAGTAGTGGACATGGGATTACCATTAACAACAACTACAACAACAATATTAATAGTAGTAGTAGTGGACATTACCATTAACAACAACTACAACAACAATATTAATAGTAGTAGTAGTGGACATGGGATTACCATTAACAACAACTACAACAACAATATTAATAGTAGTAGTAGTGGACATGGGATTACCATTAACAACAACTACAACAACAATATTAATAGTAGCAGTAGTGGACATGGGATCACCATTAACAACAACTACAACAGCAATATTAATAGTAGTAGTAGTGGACATGGGATTACCATTAACAACAACTACAACAACAATATTAATAGTAGTAGTAGTGGACATTACCATTAACAACAACTACAACAACAATATTAATAGTAGTAGTAGTGGACATGGGATCACCATTAACAACAACTACAACAACAATATTAATAGTAGTAGTAGTGGACATGGGATTACCATTAACAACAACTACAACAACAATATTAATAGTAGTAGTAGTGGACATGGGATCACCATTAACAACAACTACAACAGCAATATTAATAGTAGTAGTAGTGGACATTACCATTAACAACAACTACAACAGCAATATTAATAGTAGTAGTAGTGGACATGGGATTACCATTAACAACAACTACAACAACAATATTAATAGTAGTAGTAGTGGACATGGGATTACCATTAACAACAACAACAACAACAATATTAATAGTAGTAGTAGTGGACATGGGATTACCATTAACAACAACTACAACAACAATATTAATAGTAGTAGTAGTGGACATTACCATTAACAACAACTACAACAACAATATTAATAGTAGTAGTAGTGGACATGGGATTACCATTAACAACAACAACAACAACAATATTAATAGTAGTAGTAGTGGACATGGGATTACCATTAACAACAACTACAACAACAATATTAATAGTAGTAGTAGTGGACATGGGATCACCATTAACAACAACTACAACAACAATATTAATAGTTGTAGTAGTGGACATGGGATTACCATTAACAACAACTACAACAACAATATTAATAGTAGTAGTAGTGGACATTACCATTAACAACAACTACAACAACAATATTAATAGTAGTAGTAGTGGACATGGGATTACCATTACCAACTACAACAACAATATTAATAGTAGTAGTAGTGGACATTACCATTAACAACAACTACAACAACAATATTAATAGTAGTAGTAGTGGACATGGGATTACCATTAACAACAACTACAACAACAATATTAATAGTAGTAGTAGTGGACATTACCGTTAACAACAACTACAACAACAATATTAATAGTAGTAGTAGTGGACATGGGATCACCATTAACACCAACTACAACAACAATATTAATAGTAGTAGTAGTGGACATTACCATTAACAACAACTACAACTACAATATTAATAGTAGTAGTAGTGGACATGGGATCACCATTAACAACAACAACAACAGCAATATTAATAGTAGTAGTAGTAGTGGACATGGGATTACCATTAACAACAACTACAACAACAATATTAATAGTAGTAGTAGTGGACATGGGATTACCATTAACAACAACTACAACAACAATATTAATAGTAGTAGTAGTGGACATGGGATTACCATTAACAACAACTACAACAACAATATTAATAGTAGTAGTAGTGGACATTACCATTAACAACAACTACAACAACAATATTAATAGTAGTAGTAGTGGACATGGGATTACCATTAACAACAACTACAACAACAATATTAATAGTAGTAGTAGTGGACATGGGATTACCATTAACAACAACTACAACAACAATATTAATAGTAGTAGTAGTGGACATGGGATTACCATTAACAACAACTACAACAACAATATTAATAGTAGTAGTAGTGGACATTACCATTAACAACAACTACAACAACAATATTAATAGTAGTAGTAGTGGACATGGGATCACCATTAACAACAACTACAACAACAATATTAATAGTAGTAGTAGTGGACATGGGATTACCATTAACAACAACTACAACAACAATATTAATAGTCAAAGTCACCATTATTAGTCAGTTGTACAACCGAATGCCTTCAACCGAAATGTGTCTTCCGCATTTAACCCAACCCCTCTGAATCAGAGAGGTGCGGGGGGCTGCCTTAATCGACTTCCACGTCTTCGGCGCCCGGGGAACAGTGGGTTAACTGCCTTGTTCAGGGGCAGAACGACAGATTTTTTTGCCTTGTCAGCTCGGGGATTCGAACTTGCAACCCTCCGGTTACAAGTCCAACGCTCTAACCACTAGGCTACCTGCCGCCCCCGACTACTAATAGTAGTAGTAGTGGACATCACCATTAACAACAACTACAACAACAATATTAATAGTAGTAGTAGTGGACATGGGATCACCATTAACAACAACTACAACAACAATATTAATAGTAGTAGTAGTGGACATGGGATTACCATTAACAACAACTACAACAACAATATTAATAGTAGTAGTAGTGGACATTACCATTAACAACAACTACAACAACAATATTAATAGTAGTAGTAGTGGACATGGGATTACCATTAACAACAACTACAACAACAATATTAATAGTAGTAGTAGTGGACATGGGATTACCATTAACACCAACTACAACAACAATATTAATAGTAGTAGTAGTGGACATGGGATTACCATTAACAACAACTACAACAACAATATTAATAGTAGTAGTAGTGGACATGGGATCACCATTAACAACAACTACAACAACAATATTAATAGTAGTAGTTGTGGACATGGGATTACCATTAACAACAACTACAACAACAATATTAATAGTAGTAGTAGTGGACATGGGATTACCATTAACAACAACTACAACAACAATATTAATAGTAGTAGTAGTGGACATGGGATCACCATTAACAACAACTACAACAGCAATATTAATAGTAGTAGTAGTGGACATGGGATTACCATTAACAACAACTACAACAACAATATTAATAGTAGTAGTAGTGGACATGGGATTACCATTAACAACAACTACAACAACAATATTAATAGTAGTAGTAGTGGACATTACCATTAACAACAACTACAACAACAATATTAATAGTAGTAGTAGTGGACATGGGATTACCATTAACAACAACTACAACAACAATATTAATAGTAGTAGTAGTGGACATGGGATTACCATTAACAACAACTACAACAACAATATTAATAGTAGCAGTAGTGGACATGGGATCACCATTAACAACAACTACAACAGCAATATTAATAGTAGTAGTAGTGGACATGGGATTACCATTAACAACAACTACAACAACAATATTAATAGTAGTAGTAGTGGACATTACCATTAACAACAACTACAACAACAATATTAATAGTAGTAGTAGTGGACATGGGATCACCATTAACAACAACTACAACAACAATATTAATAGTAGTAGTAGTGGACATGGGATTACCATTAACAACAACTACAACAACAATATTAATAGTAGTAGTAGTGGACATGGGATCACCATTAACAACAACTACAACAGCAATATTAATAGTAGTAGTAGTGGACATTACCATTAACAACAACTACAACAGCAATATTAATAGTAGTAGTAGTGGACATGGGATTACCATTAACAACAACTACAACAACAATATTAATAGTAGTAGTAGTGGACATGGGATTACCATTAACAACAACAACAACAACAATATTAATAGTAGTAGTAGTGGACATGGGATTACCATTAACAACAACTACAACAACAATATTAATAGTAGTAGTAGTGGACATTACCATTAACAACAACTACAACAACAATATTAATAGTAGTAGTAGTGGACATGGGATTACCATTAACAACAACAACAACAACAATATTAATAGTAGTAGTAGTGGACATGGGATTACCATTAACAACAACTACAACAACAATATTAATAGTAGTAGTAGTGGACATGGGATCACCATTAACAACAACTACAACAACAATATTAATAGTAGTAGTAGTGGACATTACCATTAACAACAACTACAACAACAATATTAATAGTAGTAGTAGTGGACATGGGATTACCATTACCAACTACAACAACAATATTAATAGTAGTAGTAGTGGACATTACCATTAACAACAACTACAACAACAATATTAATAGTAGTAGTAGTGGACATGGGATTACCATTAACAACAACTACAACAACAATATTAATAGTAGTAGTAGTGGACATTACCGTTAACAACAACTACAACAACAATATTAATAGTAGTAGTAGTGGACATGGGATCACCATTAACACCAACTACAACAACAATATTAATAGTAGTAGTAGTGGACATTACCATTAACAACAACTACAACTACAATATTAATAGTAGTAGTAGTGGACATGGGATTACCATTAACAACAACTACAACAGCAATATTAATAGTAGTAGTAGTGGACATGGGATTACCATTAACAACAACTACAACAACAATATTAATAGTAGTAGTAGTGGACATTACCATTAACACCAACTACAACAACAATATTAATAGTAGTAGTAGTGGACATGGGATTACCATTAACAACAACTACAACAACAATATTAATAGTAGTAGTAGTGGACATGGGATCACCATTAACAACAACTACAACAACAATATTAATAGTAGTAGTAGTGGGCATTACCATTAACAACAACTACAACAACAATATTAATAGTAGTAGTAGTGGACATGGGATCACCATTAACAACAACTACAACAGCAATATTAATAGTAGTAGTAGTGGACATGGGATTACCATTAACAACAACTACAACAACAATATTAATAGTAGTAGTAGTGGACATTACCATTAACACCAACTACAACAACAATATTAATAGTAGTAGTAGTGGACATGGGATCACCATTAACAACAACTACAACAACAATATTAATAGTAGTAGTAGTGGACATGGGATTACCATTAACAACAACTACAACAACAATATTAATAGTAGTAGTAGTGGACATGGGATTACCATTAACAACAACTACAACAACAATATTAATAGTAGTAGTAGTGGACATGGGATTACCATTAACAACAACTACAACAACAATATTAATAGTAGTAGTAGTGGACATTACCATTAACAACAACTACAACAACAATATTAATAGTAGTAGTAGTGGACATGGGATCACCATTAACAACAACTACAACAACAATATTAATAGTAGTAGTAGTGGACATGGGATTACCATTAACAACAACTACAACAACAATATTAATAGTAGTAGTAGTGGACATCACCATTAACAACAACTACAACAACAATATTAATAGTAGTAGTAGTGGACATGGGATCACCATTAACAACAACTACAACAACAATATTAATAGTAGTAGTAGTGGACATGGGATTACCATTAACAACAACTACAACAACAATATTAATAGTAGTAGTAGTGGACATTACCATTAACAACAACTACAACAACAATATTAATAGTAGTAGTAGTGGACATGGGAATACCATTAACAACAACTACAACAACAATATTAATAGTAGTAGTAGTGGACATGGGATTACCATTAACACCAACTACAACAACAATATTAATAGTAGTAGTAGTGGACATGGGATTACCATTAACAACAACTACAACAACAATATTAATAGTAGTAGTAGTGGACATGGGATCACCATTAACAACAACTACAACAACAATATTAATAGTAGTAGTTGTGGACATGGGATTACCATTAACAACAACTACAACAACAATATTAATAGTAGTAGTAGTGGACATGGGATTACCATTAACAACAACTACAACAACAATATTAATAGTAGTAGTAGTGGACATGGGATCACCATTAACAACAACTACAACAGCAATATTAATAGTAGTAGTAGTGGACATGGGATTACCATTAACAACAACTACAACAACAATATTAATAGTAGTAGTAGTGGACATGGGATTACCATTAACAACAACTACAACAACAATATTAATAGTAGTAGTAGTGGACATTACCATTAACAACAACTACAACAACAATATTAATAGTAGTAGTAGTGGACATGGGATTACCATTAACAACAACTACAACAACAATATTAATAGTAGTAGTAGTGGACATGGGATTACCATTAACAACAACTACAACAACAATATTAATAGTAGCAGTAGTGGACATGGGATCACCATTAACAACAACTACAACAGCAATATTAATAGTAGTAGTAGTGGACATGGGATTACCATTAACAACAACTACAACAACAATATTAATAGTAGTAGTAGTGGACATTACCATTAACAACAACTACAACAACAATATTAATAGTAGTAGTAGTGGACATGGGATCACCATTAACAACAACTACAACAACAATATTAATAGTAGTAGTAGTGGACATGGGATTACCATTAACAACAACTACAACAACAATATTAATAGTAGTAGTAGTGGACATTACCATTAACAACAACTACAACAACAATATTAATAGTAGTAGTAGTGGACATGGGATTACCATTAACAACAACAACAACAACAATATTAATAGTAGTAGTAGTGGACATGGGATTACCATTAACAACAACTACAACAACAAAATTAATAGTAGTAGTAGTGGACATGGGATCACCATTAACAACAACTACAACAACAATATTAATAGTAGTAGTAGTGGACATGGGATTACCATTAACAACAACTACAACAACAATATTAATAGTAGTAGTAGTGGACATTACCATTAACAACAACTACAACAACAATATTAATAGTAGTAGTAGTGGACATGGGATTACCATTACCAACTACAACAACAATATTAATAGTAGTAGTAGTGGACATTACCATTAACAACAACTACAACAACAATATTAATAGTAGTAGTAGTGGACATGGGATTACCATTAACAACAACTACAACAACAATATTAATAGTAGTAGTAGTGGACATTACCGTTAACAACAACTACAACAACAATATTAATAGTAGTAGTAGTGGACATGGGATCACCATTAACACCAACTACAACAACAATATTAATAGTAGTAGTAGTGGACATTACCATTAACAACAACTACAACTACAATATTAATAGTAGTAGTAGTGGACATGGGATTACCATTAACAACAACTACAACAGCAATATTAATAGTAGTAGTAGTGGACATGGGATTACCATTAACAACAACTACAACAACAATATTAATAGTAGTAGTAGTGGACATTACCATTAACACCAACTACAACAACAATATTAATAGTAGTAGTAGTGGACATGGGATTACCATTAACAACAACTACAACAACAATATTAATAGTAGTAGTAGTGGACATGGGATCACCATTAACAACAACTACAACAACAATATTAATAGTAGTAGTAGTGGGCATTACCATTAACGACAACTACAACAACAATATTAATAGTAGTAGTAGTGGACATGGGATCACCATTAACAACAACTACAACAGCAATATTAATAGTAGTAGTAGTGGACATGGGATTACCATTAACAACAACTACAACAACAATATTAATAGTAGTAGTAGTGGACATTACCATTAACACCAACTACAACAACAATATTAATAGTAGTAGTAGTGGACATGGGATCACCATTAACAACAACAACAACAGCAATATTAATAGTAGTAGTAGTAGTGGACATGGGATTACCATTAACAACAACTACAACAACAATATTAATAGTAGTAGTAGTGGACATGGGATTACCATTAACAACAACTACAACAACAATATTAATAGTAGTAGTAGTGGACATGGGATTACCATTAACAACAACTACAACAACAACAACAATATTAATAGTAGTAGTAGTGGACATGGGATTACCATTAACAACAACTACAACAACAATATTAATAGTAGTAGTAGTGGACATGGGATTACCATTAACAACAACAACAACAACAATATTAATAGTAGTAGTAGTGGACATGGGATTACCATTAACAACAACTACAACAACAATATGAATAGTAGTAGTAGTGGACATGGGATTACCATTAACAACAACTACAACAACAATATTAATAGTAGTAGTAGTGGACATTACCATTAACAACAACTACAACAACAATATTAATAGTAGTAGTAGTGGACATGGGATCACCATTAACAACAACTACAACAACAATATTAATAGTAGTAGTAGTGGACATGGGATTACCATTAACAACAACTACAACAACAATATTAATAGTAGTAGTAGTGGACATCACCATTAACAACAACTACAACAACAATATTAATAGTAGTAGTAGTGGACATGGGATCACCATTAACAACAACTACAACAACAATATTAATAGTAGTAGTAGTGGACATGGGATCACCATTAACAACAACTACAACAACAATATTAATAGTAGTAGTAGTGGACATGGGATTACCATTAACAACAACTACAACAACAATATTAATAGTAGTAGTAGTGGACATGGGATTACCATTAACAACAACTACAACAACAATATTAATAGTAGTAGTAGTGGACATGGGATCACCATTAACAACAACTACAACAACAATATTAATAGTAGTAGTTGTGGACATGGGATTACCATTAACAACAACTACAACAACAATATTAATAGTAGTAGTAGTGGACATGGGATTACCATTAACAACAACTACAACAACAATATTAATAGTAATAGTAGTGGACATGGGATTACCATTAACAACAACTACAACAACAATATTAATAGTAGCAGTAGTGGACATGGGATCACCATTAACAACAACTACAACAGCAATATTAATAGTAGTAGTAGTGGACATGGGATTACCATTAACAACAACTACAACAACAATATTAATAGTAGTAGTAGTGGACATGGGATTACCATTAACAACAACTACAACAACAATATTAATAGTAGTAGTAGTGGACATGGGATTACCATTAACAACAACTACCAACAATATTAATAGTAGTAGTAGTGGACATGGGATTACCATTAACAACAACTACAACAACAATATTAATAGTAGTAGTAGTGGACATGGGATTACCATTAACAACAACTACAACAACAATATTAATAGTAGTAGTAGTGGACATGGGATCACCATTAACAACAACTACAACAACAATATTAATAGTAGTAGTAGTGGACATGGGATTACCATTAACAACAACTACAACAACAATATTAATAGTAGTAGTAGTGGACATGGGATTACCATTAACAACAACTACAACAACAATATTAATAGTAGTAGTAGTGGACATGGGATTACCATTAACAACAACTACAACAACAATATTAATAGTAGTAGTGGACATGGGATTACCATTAACAACAACTACAACAACAACAATATTAATAGTAGTAGTGGACATGGGATTACCATTAACAACAACTACAACAACAATATTAATAGTAGTAGTAGTGGACATGGGATTACCATTAACAACAACTACAACAACAATATTAATAGTAGTAGTAGTGGACATGGGATTACCATTAACAACAACTACAACAACAATATTAATAGTAGTAGTAGTGGACATGGGATTACCATTAACAACAACTACAACAACAATATTAATAGTAGTAGTAGTGGACATGGGATTACCATTAACAACAACTACAACAACAATATTAATAGTAGTAGTAGTGGACATGGGATCACCATTAACAACAACTACAACAACAATATTAATAGTAGTAGTAGTGGACATTACCATTAACAACAACTACAACAACAATATTAATAGTAGTAGTAGTGGACATGGGATTACCATTAACAACAACTACAACAACAATATTAATAGTAGTAGTAGTGGACATGGGATTACCATTAACAACAACTACAACAACAATATTAATAGTAGTAGTAGTGGACATGGGATTACCATTAACAACAACTACAACAACAATATTAATAGTAGTAGTAGTGGACATGGGATTACCATTAACAACAACTACAACAACAATATTAATAGTAGTAGTAGTGGACATGGGATTACCATTAACAACAACTACAACAACAATATTAATAGTAGTAGTAGTGGACATGGGATTACCATTAACAACAACTACAACAACAATATTAATAGTAGTAGTAGTGGACATGGGATTACCATTAACAACAACTACAACAACAATATTAATAGTAGTAGTAGTGGACATGGGATTACCATTAACAACAACTACAACAACAATATTAATAGTAGTAGTAGTGGACATGGGATTACCATTAACAACAACTACAACAACAATATTAATAGTAGTAGTAGTGGACATGGGATTACCATTAACAACAACTACAACAACAATATTAATAGTAGTAGTAGTGGACATGGGATTACCATTAACAACAACTACAACAACAATATTAATAGTAGTAGTAGTGGACATGGGATTACCATTAACAACAACTACAACAACAATATTAATAGTAGTAGTAGTGGACATGGGATTACCATTAACAACAACTACAACAACAATATTAATAGTAGTAGTAGTAGTGGACATGGGATCACCATTAACAACAACTACAACAACAATATTAATAGTAGTAGTAGTGGACATGGGATTACCATTAACAACAACTACAACAACAATATTAATAGTAGTAGTAGTGGACATGGGATTACCATTAACAACAACTACAACAACAATATTAATAGTAGTAGTAGTGGACATGGGATTACCATTAACAACAACTACAACAACAATATTAATAGTAGTAGTAGTGGACATGGGATTACCATTAACAACAACTACAACAACAATATTAATAGTAGTAGTAGTGGACATGGGATTACCATTAACAACAACTACAACAACAATATTAATAGTAGTAGTAATTGGACATGGGATTACCATTAACAACAACTACAACAACAATATTAATAGTAGTAGTAGTGGACATGGGATCACCATTAACAACAACTACAACAACAATATTAATAGTAGTAGTAGTGGACATGGGATTACCATTAACAACAACTACAACAACAATATTAATAGTAGTAGTAGTGGACATGGGATTACCATTAACAACAACTACAACAACAATATTAATAGTAGTAGTAGTGGACATGGGATTACCATTAACAACAACTACAACAACAATATTAATAGTAGTAGTAGTGGACATGGGATTACCATTAACAACAACTACAACAACAATATTAATAGTAGTAGTAGTGGACATGGGATTACCATTAACAACAACTACAACAACAATATTAATAGTAGTAGTAGTGGACATGGGATTACCATTAACAACAACTACAACAACAATATTAATAGTAGTAGTAGTGGACATGGGATTACCATTAACAACAACTACAACAACAATATTAATAGTAGTAGTAGTGGACATGGGATTACCATTAACAACAACTACAACAACAATATTAATAGTAGTAGTAGTGGACATGGGATTACCATTAACAACAACTACAACAACAATATTAATAGTAGTAGTAGTGGACATGGGATTACCATTAACAACAACTACAACAACAATAT
Source organism: Brachymystax lenok tsinlingensis (assembly GCA_030435695.1). Lineage (NCBI taxonomy): Eukaryota > Metazoa > Chordata > Actinopteri > Salmoniformes > Salmonidae > Brachymystax > Brachymystax lenok. Next base: position 52,056,966 of record CM059792.1, read on the forward strand.
TAATAGTAGTAGTAGTGGACATGGGATCACCATTAACAACAACTACAACAACAATATTAATAGTAGTAGTAGTGGACATGGGATTACCATTAACAACAACTACAACAACAATATTAATAGTAGTAGTAGTGGACATGGGATTACCATTAACAACAACTACAACAACAATATTAATAGTAGTAGTAGTGGACATGGGATTACCATTAACAACAACTACAACAACAATATTAATAGTAGTAGTAGTGGACATTACCATTAACAACAACTACAACAACAATATTAATAGTAGTAGTAGTGGACATGGGATTACCATTAACAACAACTACAACAACAATATTAATAGTAGTAGTAGTGGACATTACCATTAACAACAACTACAACAACAATATTAATAGTAGTAGTAGTGGACATGGGATTACCATTAACAACAACTACAACAACAATATTAATAGTAGTAGTAGTGGACATGGGATTACCATTAACAACAACTACAACAACAATATTAATAGTAGTAGTAGTGGACATGGGATTACCATTAACAACAACTACAACAACAATATTAATAGTAGTAGTAGTGGACATGGGATTACCATTAACAACAACTACAACAACAATATTAATAGTAGTAGTAGTGGACATGGGATTACCATTAACAACAACTACAACAACAATATTAATAGTAGTAGTAGTGGACATGGGATTACCATTAACAACAACTACAACAACAATATTAATAGTAGTAGTAGTGGACATGGGATTACCATTAACAACAACTACAACAACAATATTAATAGTAGTAGTAGTGGACATGGGATTACCATTAACAACAACTACAACAACAATATTAATAGTAGTAGTAGTGGACATGGGATCACCATTAACAACAACTACAACAACAATATTAATAGTAGTAGTAGTGGACATGGGATTACCATTAACAACAACTACAACAACAATATTAATAGTAGTAGTAGTGGACATGGGATTACCATTAACAACAACTACAACAACAATATTAATAGTAGTAGTAGTGGACATGGGATTACCATTAACAACAACTACAACAACAATATTAATAGTAGTAGTAGTGGACATGGGATTACCATTAACAACAACTACAACAACAATATTAATAGTAGTAGTAGTGGACATGGGATTACCATTAACAACAACTACAACAACAATATTAATAGTAGTAGTAGTGGACATGGGATTACCATTAACAACAACTACAACAACAATATTAATAGTAGTAGTAGTGGACATGGGATTACCATTAACAACAACTACAACAACAATATTAATAGTAGTAGTAGTGGACATGGGATTACCATTAACAACAACTACAACAACAATATTAATAGTAGTAGTAGTGGACATGGGATTACCATTAACAACAACTACAACAACAATATTAATAGTAGTAGTAGTAGTGGACATGGGATCACCATTAACAACAACTACAACAACAATATTAATAGTAGTAGTAGTGGACATGGGATTACCATTAACAACAACTACAACAACAATATTAATAGTAGTAGTAGTGGACATGGGATTACCATTAACAACAACTACAACAACAATATTAATAGTAGTAGTAGTGGACATGGGATTACCATTAACAACAACTACAACAACAATATTAATAGTAGTAGTAGTGGACATGGGATTACCATTAACAACAACTACAACAACAATATTAATAGTAGTAGTAGTGGACATGGGATTACCATTAACAACAACTACAACAACAATATTAATAGTAGTAGTAGTGGACATTACCATTAACAACAACTACAACAACAATATTAATAGTAGTAGTAGTGGACATGGGATTACCATTAACAACAACTACAACAACAATATTAATAGTAGTAGTAGTGGACATGGGATTACCATTAACAACAACTACAACAACAATATTAATAGTAGTAGTAGTGGACATGGGATTACCATTAACAACAACTACAACAACAATATTAATAGTAGTAGTAGTGGACATGGGATTACCATTAACAACAACTACAACAACAATATTAATAGTAGTAGTAGTGGACATGGGATTACCATTAACAACAACTACAACAACAATATTAATAGTAGTAGTAGTGGACATGGGATTACCATTAACAACAACTACAACAACAATATTAATAGTAGTAGTAGTGGACATGGGATTACCATTAACAACAACTACAACAACAATATTAATAGTAGTAGTAGTGGACATGGGATTACCATTAACAACAACTACAACAACAATATTAATAGTAGTAGTAGTGGACATGGGATTACCATTAACAACAACTACAACAACAATATTAATAGTAGTAGTAGTGGACATGGGATTACCATTAACAACAACTACAACAACAATATTAATAGTAGTAGTAGTGGACATGGGATTACCATTAACAACAACTACAACAACAATATTAATAGTAGTAGTAGTGGACATGGGATTACCATTAACAACAACTACAACAACAATATTAATAGTAGTAGTAGTGGACATGGGATTACCATTAACAACAACTACAACAACAATATTAATAGTAGTAGTAGTGGACATGGGATTACCATTAACAACAACTACAACAACAATATTAATAGTAGTAGTAGTGGACATGGGATTACCCAATTAACAACAACTACAACAACAATATTAATAGTAGTAGTAGTGGACATGGGATTACCATTAACAACAACTACAACAACAATATTAATAGTAGTAGTAGTGGACATGGGATTACCATTAACAACAACTACAACAACAATATTAATAGTAGTAGTAGTGGACATGGGATTACCATTAACAACAACTACAACAACAATATTAATAGTAGTAGTAGTGGACATGGGATTACCATTAACAACAACTACAACAACAATATTAATAGTAGTAGTAGTGGACATGGGATTACCATTAACAACAACTACAACAACAATATTAATAGTAGTAGTAGTGGACATGGGATTACCATTAACAACAACTACAACAACAATATTAATAGTAGTAGTAGTGGACATGGGATTACCATTAACAACAACTACAACAACAATATTAATAGTAGTAGTAGTGGACATGGGATTACCATTAACAACAACTACAACAACAATATTAATAGTAGTAGTAGTGGACATGGGATTACCATTAACAACAACTACAACAACAATATTAATAGTAGTAGTAGTGGACATGGGATTACCATTAACAACAACTACAACAACAATATTAATAGTAGTAGTAGTGGACATGGGATTACCATTAACAACAACTACAACAACAATATTAATAGTAGTAGTAGTGGACATGGGATTACCATTAACAACAACTACAACAACAATATTAATAGTAGTAGTAGTGGACATGGGATTACCATTAACAACAACTACAACAACAATATTAATAGTAGTAGTAGTGGACATGGGATTACCATTAACAACAACTACAACAACAATATTAATAGTAGTAGTAGTGGACATGGGATTACCATTAACAACAACTACAACAACAATATTAATAGTAGTAGTAGTGGACATTACCATTAACAACAACTACAACAACAATATTAATAGTAGTAGTAGTGGACATGGGATTACCATTAACAACAACTACAACAACAATATTAATAGTAGTAGTAGTGGACATGGGATTACCATTAACAACAACTACAACAACAATATTAATAGTAGTAGTAGTGGACATGGGATTACCATTAACAACAACTACAACAACAATATTAATAGTAGTAGTAGTGGACATGGGATTACCATTAACAACAACTACAACAACAATATTAATAGTAGTAGTAGTGGACATGGGATTACCATTAACAACAACTACAACAACAATATTAATAGTAGTAGTAGTGGACATGGGATTACCATTAACAACAACTACAACAACAATATTAATAGTAGTAGTAGTGGACATGGGATTACCATTAACAACAACTACAACAACAATATTAATAGTAGTAGTAGTGGACATGGGATTACCATTAACAACAACTACAACAACAATATTAATAGTAGTAGTAGTGGACATGGGATTACCATTAACAACAACTACAACAACAATATTAATAGTAGTAGTAGTGGACATGGGATCACCATTAACAACAACTACAACAACAATATTAATAGTAGTAGTAGTGGACATGGGATTACCATTAACAACAACTACAACAACAATATTAATAGTAGTAGTAGTGGACATGGGATTACCATTAACAACAACTACAACAACAATATTAATAGTAGTAGTAGTGGACATGGGATTACCATTAACAACAACTACAACAACAATATTAATAGTAGTAGTAGTGGACATTACCATTAACAACAACTACAACAACAATATTAATAGTAGTAGTAGTGGACATGGGATTACCATTAACAACAACTACAACAACAATATTAATAGTAGTAGTAGTGGACATGGGATTACCATTAACAACAACTACAACTACAATATTAATAGTAGTAGTAGTGGACATGGGATTACCATTAACAACAACTACAACAACAATATTAATAGTAGTAGTAGTGGACATGGGATTACCATTAACAACAACTACAACAACAATATTAATAGTAGTAGTAGTGGACATGGGATTACCATTAACAACAACTACAACAACAATATTAATAGTAGTAGTAGTGGACATGGGATTACCATTAACAACAACTACAACAACAATATTAATAGTAGTAGTAGTGGACATGGGATTACCATTAACAACAACTACAACAACAATATTAATAGTAGTAGTAGTGGACATGGGATTACCATTAACAACAACTACAACAACAATATTAATAGTAGTAGTAGTGGACATGGGATTACCATTAACAACAACTACAACAACAATATTAATAGTAGTAGTAGTGGACATGGGATTACCATTAACAACAACTACAACAACAATATTAATAGTAGTAGTAGTGGACATGGGATTACCATTAACAACAACTACAACAACAATATTAATAGTAGTAGTAGTGGACATGGGATTACCATTAACAACAACTACAACAACAATATTAATAGTAGTAGTAGTGGACATGGGATTACCATTAACAACAACTACAACAACAATATTAATAGTAGTAGTAGTGGACATGGGATTACCATTAACAACAACTACAACAACAATATTAATAGTAGTAGTAGTGGACATGGGATTACCATTAACAACAACTACAACAACAATATTAATAGTAGTAGTAGTGGACATGGGATTACCATTAACAACAACTACAACAACAATATTAATAGTAGTAGTAGTGGACATGGGATTACCATTAACAACAACTACAACAACAATATTAATAGTAGTAGTAGTGGACATTACCATTAACAACAACAACAACAGCAATATTAATAGTAGTAGTAGTGGACATGGGATTACCATTAACAACAACTACAACAACAATATTAATAGTAGTAGTAGTGGACATGGGATCACCATTAACAACAACTACAACAACAATATTAATAGTAGTAGTAGTGGACATGGGATTACCATTAACAACAACTACAACAACAATATTAATAGTAGTAGTAGTGGACATGGGATTACCATTAACAACAACTACAACAACAATATTAATAGTAGTAGTAGTGGACATGGGATTACCATTAACAACAACTACAACAACAATATTAATAGTAGTAGTAGTGGACATGGGATTACCATTAACAACAACTACAACAACAATATTAATAGTAGTAGTAGTGGACATGGGATTACCATTAACAACAACTACAACAACAATATTAATAGTAGTAGTAGTGGACATGGGATTACCATTAACAACAACTACAACAACAATATTAATAGTAGTAGTAGTGGACATGGGATTACCATTAACAACAACTACAACAACAATATTAATAGTAGTAGTAGTGGACATGGGATTACCATTAACAACAACTACAACAACAATATTAATAGTAGTAGTAGTGGACATGGGATTACCATTAACAACAACTACAACAACAATATTAATAGTAGTAGTAGTGGACATGGGATCACCATTAACAACAACTACAACAACAATATTAATAGTAGTAGTAGTGGACATGGGATTACCATTAACAACAACTACAACAACAATATTAATAGTAGTAGTAGTGGACATGGGATTACCATTAACAACAACTACAACAGCAATATTAATAGTAGTAGTAGTGGACATGGGATTACCATTAACAACAACTACAACAACAATATTAATAGTAGTAGTAGTGGACATGGGATTACCATTAACAACAACTACAACAACAATATTAATAGTAGTAGTAGTGGACATGGGATTACCATTAACAACAACTACAACAACAATATTAATAGTAGTAGTAGTGGACATGGGATTACCATTAACAACAACTACAACAACAATATTAATAGTAGTAGTAGTGGACATGGGATTACCATTAACAACAACTACAACAACAATATTAATAGTAGTAGTAGTGGACATTACCATTAACAACAACTACAACAACAATATTAATAGTAGTAGTAGTGGACATGGGATTACCATTAACAACAACTACAACAACAATATTAATAGTAGTAGTAGTGGACATGGGATTACCATTAACAACAACTACAACAACAATATTAATAGTAGTAGTAGTAGTGGACATGGGATCACCATTAACAACAACTACAACAACAATATTAATAGTAGTAGTAGTGGACATGGGATTACCATTAACAACAACTACAACAACAATATTAATAGTAGTAGTAGTGGACATGGGATTACCATTAACAACAACTACAACAACAATATTAATAGTAGTAGTAGTGGACATGGGATTACCATTAACAACAACTACAACAACAATATTAATAGTAGTAGTAGTGGACATGGGATTACCATTAACAACAACTACAACAACAATATTAATAGTAGTAGTAGTGGACATTACCATTAACAACAACTACAACAACAATATTAATAGTAGTAGTAGTGGACATGGGATTACCATTAACAACAACTACAACAACAATATTAATAGTAGTAGTAGTGGACATGGGATTACCATTAACAACAACTACAACAACAATATTAATAGTAGTAGTAGTGGACATGGGATTACCATTAACAACAACTACAACAACAATATTAATAGTAGTAGTAGTGGACATGGGATTACCATTAACAACAACTACAACAACAATATTAATAGTAGTAGTAGTGGACATGGGATTACCATTAACAACAACTACAACAACAATATTAATAGTAGTAGTAGTGGACATGGGATTACCATTAACAACAACTACAACAACAATATTAATAGTAGTAGTAGTGGACATGGGATTACCATTAACAACAACTACAACAACAATATTAATAGTAGTAGTAGTGGACATGGGATTACCATTAACAACAACTACAACAACAATATTAATAGTAGTAGTAGTGGACATGGGATCACCATTAACAACAACTACAACAACAATATTAATAGTAGTAGTAGTGGACATGGGATTACCATTAACAACAACTACAACAACAATATTAATAGTAGTAGTAGTGGACATTACCATTAACAACAACTACAACAACAATATTAATAGTAGTAGTAGTGGACATGGGATTACCATTAACAACAACTACAACAACAATATTAATAGTAGTAGTAGTGGACATGGGATCACCATTAACAACAACTACAACAACAATATTAATAGTAGTAGTAGTGGACATTACCATTAACAACAACTACAACAACAATATTAATAGTAGTAGTAGTGGACATTACCATTAACAACAACTACAACAACAATATTAATAGTAGTAGTAGTGGACATGGGATTACCATTAACAACAACTACAACAACAATATTAATAGTAGTAGTAGTGGACATGGGATTACCATTAACAACAACTACAACAACAATATTAATAGTAGTAGTAGTGGACATGGGATTACCATTAACAACAACTACAACAACAATATTAATAGTAGTAGTAGTGGACATGGGATTACCATTAACAACAACTACAACAACAATATTAATAGTAGTAGTAGTGGACATGGGATTACCATTAACAACAACTACAACAACAATATTAATAGTAGTAGTAGTGGACATGGATTACCATTAACAACAACTACAACAACAATATTAATAGTAGTAGTAGTGGACATGGGATTACCATTAACAACAACTACAACAACAATATTAATAGTAGTAGTAGTGGACATGGGATTACCATTAACAACAACTACAACAACAATATTAATAGTAGTAGTAGTGGACATGGGATTACCATTAACAACAACTACAACAACAATATTAATAGTAGTAGTAGTGGACATGGGATTACCATTAACAACAACTACAACAACAATATTAATAGTAGTAGTAGTGGACATGGGATTACCATTAACAACAACTACAACAACAATATTAATAGTAGTAGTAGTGGACATGGGATTACCATTAACAACAACTACAACAACAATATTAATAGTAGTAGTAGTGGACATGGGATTACCATTAACAACAACTACAACAACAATATTAATAGTAGTAGTAGTGGACATGGGATTACCATTAACAACAACTACAACAACAATATTAATAGTAGTAGTAGTGGACATGGGATTACCATTAACAACAACTACAACAACAATATTAATAGTAGTAGTAGTGGACATGGGATTACCATTAACAACAACTACAACAACAATATTAATAGTAGTAGTAGTGGACATGGGATTACCATTAACAACAACTACAACAACAATATTAATAGTAGTAGTAGTGGACATTACCGTTAACAACAACTACAACAACAATATTAATAGTAGTAGTAGTGGACATGGGATTACCATTAACAACAACTACAACAACAATATTAATAGTAGTAGTAGTGGACATTACCATTAACAACAACTACAACAACAATATTAATAGTAGTAGTAGTGGACATGGGATTACCATTAACAACAACTACAACAACAATATTAATAGTAGTAGTAGTGGACATGGGATTACCATTAACAACAACTACAACAACAATATTAATAGTAGTAGTAGTGGACATGGGATCACCATTAACAACAACTACAACAACAATATTAATAGTAGTAGTAGTGGACATGGGATTACCATTAACAACAACTACAACAACAATATTAATAGTAGTAGTAGTGGACATGGGATTACCATTAACAACAACTACAACAACAATATTAATAGTAGTAGTAGTGGACATGGGATTACCATTAACAACAACTACAACAACAATATTAATAGTAGTAGTAGTGGACATGGGATTACCATTAACAACAACTACAACAACAATATTAATGAAGTAGTAGTAGTAGTGGACATGGGATTACCATTAACAACAACTACAACAACAATATTAATAGTAGTAGTAGTGGACATGGGATTACCATTAACAACAACTACAACAACAATATTAATAGTAGTAGTAGTGGACATGGGATTACCATTAACAACAACTACAACAACAATATTAATAGTAGTAGTAGTGGACATGGGATTACCATTAACAACAACTACAACAACAATATTAATAGTAGTAGTAGTGGACATTACCATTAACAACAACTACAACAACAATATTAATAGTAGTAGTAGTGGACATGGGATCACCATTAACAACAACTACAACAACAATATTAATAGTAGTAGTAGTGGACATGGGATTACCATTAACAACAACTACAACAACAATATTAATAGTAGTAGTAGTGGACATGGGATTACCATTAACAACAACTACAACAACAATATTAATAGTAGTAGTAGTGGACATGGGATTACCATTAACAACAACTACAACAACAATATTAATAGTAGTAGTAGTGGACATTACCATTAACAACAACTACAACAACAATATTAATAGTAGTAGTAGTGGACATGGGATTACCATTAACAACAACTACAACAACAATATTAATAGTAGTAGTAGTGGACATGGGATTACCATTAACAACAACTACAACAACAATATTAATAGTAGTAGTAGTGGACATGGGATTACCATTAACAACAACTACAACAACAATATTAATAGTAGTAGTAGTGGACATGGTATTACCATTAACAACAACTACAACAACAATATTAATAGTAGTAGTAGTGGACATGGGATTACCATTAACAACAACTACAACAACAATATTAATAGTAGTAGTAGTGGACATGGGATTACCATTAACAACAACTACAACAACAATATTAATAGTAGTAGTAGTGGACATGGGATTACCATTAACAACAACTACAACTACAATATTAATAGTAGTAGTAGTGGACATGGGATTACCATTAACAACAACTACAACAACAATATTAATAGTAGTAGTAGTGGACATGGGATTACCATTAACAACAACTACAACAACAATATTAATAGTAGTAGTAGTGGACATGGGATTACCATTAACAACAACTACAACAACAATATTAATAGTAGTAGTAGTGGACATGGGATTACCATTAACAACAACTACAACAACAATATTAATAGTAGTAGTAGTGGACATGGGATTACCATTAACAACAACTACAACAACAATATTAATAGTAGTAGTAGTGGACATGGGATTACCATTAACAACAACTACAACAACAATATTAATAGTAGTAGTAGTGGACATTACCATTAACAACAACTACAACAACAATATTAATAGTAGTAGTAGTGGACATGGGATTACCATTAACAACAACTACAACAACAATATTAATAGTAGTAGTAGTGGACATGGGATTACCATTAACAACAACTACAACTACAATATTAATAGTAGTAGTAGTGGACATGGGATTACCATTAACAACAACTACAACAGCAATATTAATAGTAGTAGTAGTGGACATGGGATTACCATTAACAACAACTACAACAACAATATTAATAGTAGTAGTAGTGGACATGGGATTACCATTAACACCAACTACAACAACAATATTAATAGTAGTAGTAGTGGACATGGGATCACCATTAACAACAACTACAACAACAATATTAATAGTAGTAGTAGTAGTGGACATGGGATCACCATTAACAACAACTACAACAACAATATTAATAGTAGTAGTAGTGGACATGGGATTACCATTAACAACAACTACAACAACAATATTAATAGTAGTAGTAGTGGACATTACCATTAACACCAACTACAACAACAATATTAATAGTAGTAGTAGTGGACATGGGATCACCATTAACAACAACTACAACAACAATATTAATAGTAGTAGTGGACATGGGATTACCATTAACAACAACTACAACAACAATATTAATAGTAGTAGTAGTGGACATGGGATTACCATTAACAACAACTACAACAACAATATTAATAGTAGTAGTAGTGGACATTACCATTAACAACAACTACAACAACAATATTAATAGTAGTAGTAGTGGACATGGGATTACCATTAACAACAACTACAACAACAATATTAATAGTAGTAGTAGTGGACATTACCATTAACAACAACTACAACAACAATATTAATAGTAGTAGTAGTGGACATGGGATTACCATTAACAACAACTACAACAACAATATTAATAGTAGTAGTAGTGGACATGGGATTACCATTAACAACAACTACAACAACAATATTAATAGTAGTAGTAGTGGACATGGGATTACCATTAACAACAACTACAACAACAATATTAATAGTAGTAGTAGTGGACATGGGTATTACCATTAACAACAACTACAACAACAATATTAATAGTAGTAGTAGTGGACATTACCATTAACAACAACTACAACAACAATATTAATAGTAGTAGTAGTGGACATGGGATTACCATTAACAACAACTACAACAACAATATTAATAGTAGTAGTAGTGGACATGGGATTACCATTAACAACAACTACAACAACAATATTAATAGTAGTAGTAGTGGACATGGGATTACCATTAACAACAACTACAACAACAATATTAATAGTAGTAGTAGTGGACATGGGATTACCATTAACAACAACTACAACAACAATATTAATAGTAGTAGTAGTGGACATGGGATTACCATTAACAACAACTACAACAACAATATTAATAGTAGTAGTAGTGGACATGGGATCACCATTAACAACAACTACAACAACAATATTAATAGTAGTAGTAGTGGACATGGGATTACCATTAACAACAACTACAACAACAATATTAATAGTAGTAGTAGTGGACATGGGATTACCATTAACAACAACTACAACAACAATATTAATAGTAGTAGTAGTGGACATTACCATTAACAACAACTACAACAACAATATTAATAGTAGTAGTAGTGGACATGGGATTACCATTAACAACAACTACAACAACAATATTAATAGTAGTAGTAGTGGACATGGGATTACCATTAACAACAACTACAACAACAATATTAATAGTAGTAGTAGTGGACATGGGATTACCATTAACAACAACTACAACAACAATATTAATAGTAGTAGTAGTGGACATGGGATTACCATTAACAACAACTACAACAACAATGTTAATAGTAGTAGTAGTGGACATGGGATTACCATTAACACCAACTACAACAACAATATTAATAGTAGTAGTAGTGGACATGGGATTACCATTAACAACAACTACAACAACAATATTAATAGTAGTAGTAGTAGTGGACATGGGATCACCATTAACAACAACTACAACAACAATATTAATAGTAGTAGTAGTGGACATGGGATTACCATTAACAACAACTACAACAACAATATTAATAGTAGTAGTAGTGGACATGGGATTACCATTAACACCAACTACAACAACAATATTAATAGTAGTAGTAGTGGACATGGGATCACCATTAACAACAACTACAACAACAATATTAATAGTAGTAGTAGTGGACATGGGATTACCATTAACAACAACTACAACAACAATATTAATAGTAGTAGTAGTGGACATGGGATTACCATTAACAACAACTACAACAACAATATTAATAGTAGTAGTAGTGGACATGGGATTACCATTAACAACAACTACAACAACAATATTAATAGTAGTAGTAGTGGACATGGGATTACCATTAACAACAACTACAACAACAATATTAATAGTAGTAGTAGTGGACATGGGATCACCATTAACAACAACTACAACAACAATATTAATAGTAGTAGTAGTGGACATGGGATTACCATTAACAACAACTACAACAACAATATTAATAGTAGTAGTAGTGGACATTACCATTAACAACAACAACAACAGCAATATTAATAGTAGTAGTAGTGGACATGGGATTACCATTAACAACAACTACAACAACAATATTAATAGTAGTAGTAGTGGACATGGGATCACCATTAACAACAACTACAACAACAATATTAATAGTAGTAGTAGTGGACATGGGATTACCATTAACAACAACTACAACAACAATATTAATAGTAGTAGTAGTGGACATGGGATTACCATTAACAACAACTACAACAACAATATTAATAGTAGTAGTAGTGGACATGGTATTACCATTAACAACAACTACAACAACAATATTAATAGTAGTAGTAGTGGACATTACCATTAACAACAACTACAACAACAATATTAATAGTAGTAGTAGTGGACATGGGATTACCATTAACAACAACTACAACAACAATATTAATAGTAGTAGTAGTGGACATGGGATTACCGTTAACAACAACTACAACTACAATATTAATAGTAGTAGTAGTGGACATGGGATTACCATTAACAACAACTACAACAACAATATTAATAGTAGTAGTAGTGGACATGGGATTACCATTAACAACAACTACAACAACAATATTAATAGTAGTAGTAGTGGACATGGGATTACCGTTAACAACAACTACAACAACAATATTAATAGTAGTAGTAGTGGACATGGGATCACCATTAACAACAACTACAACAACAATATTAATAGTAGTAGTAGTGGACATGGGATTACCATTAACAACAACTACAACAACAATATTAATAGTAGTAGTAGTGGACATGGGATTACCATTAACAACAACTACAACAACAATATTAATAGTAGTAGTAGTGGACATTACCATTAACAACAACTACAACAACAATATTAATAGTAGTAGTAGTGGACATGGGATTACCATTAACAACAACTACAACAACAATATTAATAGTAGTAGTAGTGGACATGGGATTACCATTAACAACAACTACAACAACAATGTTAATAGTAGTAGTAGTGGACATGGGATTACCATTAACACCAACTACAACAACAATATTAATAGTAGTAGTAGTGGACATGGGATTACCAAAGTCAAACAACAACAACTACAACAACAATATTAATAGTAGTAGTAGTGGACATGGGATTACCATTAACAACAACTACAACAACAATATTAATAGTAGTAGTAGTGGACATGGGATTACCATTAACAACAACTACAACAACAATATTAATAGTAGTAGTAGTGGACATGGGATCACCATTAACAACAACTACAACAACAATATTAATAGTAGTAGTAGTGGACATGGGATTACCATTAACAACAACTACAACAACAATATTAATAGTAGTAGTAGTGGACATGGGATTACCATTAACAACAACTACAACAGCAATATTAATAGTAGTAGTAGTGGACATGGGATTACCATTAACAACAACTACAACAACAATATTAATAGTAGTAGTAGTGGACATGGGATTACCATTAACAACAACTACAACAACAATATTAATAGTAGTAGTAGTGGACATGGGATTACCATTAACAACAACTACAACAACAATATTAATAGTAGTAGTAGTGGACATTACCATTAACAACAACTACAACAACAATATTAATAGTAGTAGTAGTGGACATGGGATTACCATTAACAACAACTACAACAACAATATTAATAGTAGTAGTAGTGGACATGGGATCACCATTAACAACAACTACAACAACAATATTAATAGTAGTAGTAGTGGACATGGGATTACCATTAACAACAACTACAACAGCAATATTAATAGTAGTAGTAGTGGACATGGGATTACCATTAACACCAACTACAACAACAATATTAATAGTAGTAGTAGTGGACATGGGATTACCATTAACAACAACTACAACAACAATATTAATAGTAGTAGTAGTGGACATGGGATCACCATTAACAACAACTACAACAACAATATTAATAGTAGTAGTAGTGGACATTACCATTAACAACAACTACAACAACAATATTAATAGTAGTAGTAGTGGACATTACCATTAACAACAACTACAACAACAATATTAATAGTAGTAGTAGTGGACATGGGATTACCATTAACAACAACTACAACAACAATATTAATAGTAGTAGTAGTGGACATGGGATTACCATTAACAACAACTACAACAACAATATTAATAGTAGTAGTAGTGGACATGGGATCACCATTAACAACAACTACAACAACAATATTAATAGTAGTAGTAGTGGACATGGGATTACCATTAACAACAACTACAACAACAATATTAATAGTAGTAGTAGTGGACATGGGATTACCATTAACAACAACTACAACAACAATATTAATAGTAGTAGTAGTGGACATGGGATTACCATTAACAACAACTACAACAACAATATTAATAGTAGTAGTAGTGGACATGGGATCACCATTAACAACAACTACAACAACAATATTAATAGTAGTAGTAGTGGACATGGGATTACCATTAACAACAACTACAACAACAATATTAATAGTAGTAGTAGTGGACATGGGATTACCATTAACAACAACTACAACAACAATATTAATAGTAGTAGTAGTGGACATGGGATTACCATTAACACCAACTACAACAACAATATAAATAGTAGTAGTAGTGGACATGGAATCACCATTAACAACAACTACAACAACAATATTAATAGTAGTAGTAGTAGTGGACATATGATCACCATTAACAACAACTACAACAACAATATTAATAGTAGTAGTAGTGGACATGGGATTACCATTAACAACAACTACAACAACAATATTAATAGTAGTAGTAGTGGACATTACCATTAACACCAACTACAACAACAATATTAATAGTAGTAGTAGTGGACATGGGATTACCATTAACAACAACTACAACAACAATATTAATAGTAGTAGTAGTGGACATGGGATTACCATTAACAACAACTACAACAACAATATTAATAGTAGTAGTAGTGGACATGGGATTACCATTAACAACAACTACAACAACAATATTAATAGTAGTAGTAGTGGACATGGGATTACCATTAACAACAACTACAACAACAATATTAATAGTAGTAGTAGTGGACATGGGATTACCATTAACAACAACTACAACAACAATATTAATAGTAGTAGTAGTGGACATGGGATTACCATTAACAACAACTACAACAACAATATTAATAGTAGTAGTAGTGGACACATTACCATTAACAACAACAACAACAACAATATTAATAGTAGTAGTAGTGGACATGGGATTACCATTAACAACAACTACAACAACAATATTAATAGTAGTAGTAGTGGACATTACCATTAACAACAACTACAACAACAATATTAATAGTAGTAGTAGTGGACATGGGATTACCATTAACAACAAACTACAACAACAATATTAATAGTAGTAGTAGTGGACATGGGATTACCATTAACAACAACTACAACAACAATATTAATAGTAGTAGTAGTGGACATTACCATTAACAACAACTACAACAACAATATTAATAGTAGTAGTAGTGGACATGGGATTACCATTAACAACAACTACAACAACAATATTAATAGTAGTAGTAGTAGTGGACATGGGATCACCATTAACAACAACTACAACAACAATATTAATAGTAGTAGTAGTGGACATGGGATTACCATTAACAACAACTACAACAACAATATTAATAGTAGTAGTAGTGGACATGGGATTACCATTAACAACAACTACAACAACAATATTAATAGTAGTAGTAGTGGACATGGGATTACCATTAACAACAACTACAACAACAATATTAATAGTAGTAGTAGTGGACATGGGATTACCATTAACAACAACTACAACAACAATATTAATAGTAGTAGTAGTGTACATTACCATTAACAACAACTACAACAACAATATTAATAGTAGTAGTAGTGGACATGGGATTACCATTAACAACAACTACAACAACAATATTAATAGTAGTAGTAGTGGACATGGGATTACCATTAACAACAACTACAACAACAATATTAATAGTAGTAGTAGTGGACATGGGATTACCATTAACAACAACTACAACAACAATATTAATAGTAGTAGTAGTGGACATGGGATCACCATTAACAACAACTACAACAACAATATTAATAGTAGTAGTAGTGGACATGGGATCACCATTAACAACAACTACAACAACAATATTAATAGTAGTAGTAGTGGACATTACCATTAACAACAACTACAACAACAATATTAATAGTAGTAGTAGTGGGACATGGGATTACCATTAACAACAACTACAACAACAATATTAATAGTAGTAGTAGTGGACATGGGATTACCATTAACAACAACTACAACAACAATATTAATAGTAGTAGTAGTGACATGGGATTACCATTAACAACAACTACAACAACAATATTAATAGTAGTAGTAGTGGACATTACCATTAACAACAACTACAACAACAATATTAATAGTAGTAGTAGTGGACATGGGATTACCATTAACAACAACTACAACAACAATATTAATAGTAGTAGTAGTGGACATGGGATTACCATTAACAACAACTACAACAACAATATTAATAGTAGTAGTAGTGGACATGGGATCACCATTAACAACAACTACAACAACAATATTAATAGTAGTAGTAGTGGACATTACCATTAACAACAACTACAACAACAATATTAATAGTAGTAGTAGTGGACATGGGATTACCATTAACAACAACTACAACAACAATATTAATAGTAGTAGTAGTGGACATGGGATTACCATTAACAACAACTACAACAACAATATTAATAGTAGTAGTAGTGGACATGGGATTACCATTAACAACAACTACAACAACAATATTAATAGTAGTAGTAGTGGACATGGGATTACCATTAACAACAACTACAACAACAATATTAATAGTAGTAGTAGTGGACATGGGATTACCATTAACAACAACTACAACAACAATATTAATAGTAGTAGTAGTGGACATGGGATTACCATTAACAACAACTACAACAACAATATTAATAGTAGTAGTAGTGGACATGGGATTACCATTAACAACAACTACAACAACAATATTAATAGTAGTAGTAGTGGACATGGGATTACCATTAACAACAACTACAACAACAATATTAATAGTAGTAGTAGGACATGGGATTACCATTAACAACAACTACAACAACAATATTAATAGTAGTAGTAGTGGACATGGGATTACCATTAACAACAACTACAACAACAATATTAATAGTAGTAGTAGTGGACATTACCATTAACAACAACTACAACAACAATATTAATAGTAGTAGTAGTGGACATGGGATTACCATTAACAACAACTACAACAACAATATTAATAGTAGTAGTAGTGGACATGGGATTACCATTAACAACAACTACAACAACAATATTAATAGTAGTAGTAGTGGACATGGGATTACCATTAACAACAACTACAACAACAATATTAATAGTAGTAGTAGTGGACATGGGATTACCATTAACAACAACTACAACAACAATATTAATAGTAGTAGTAGTGGACATGGGATTACCATTAACAACAACTACAACATCAATATTAATAGTAGTAGTAGTGGACATGGGATTACCATTAACAACAACTACAACAACAATATTAATAGTAGTAGTAGTGGACATGGGATCACCATTAACAACAACTACAACAACAATATTAATAGTAGTAGTAGTGGACATTACCATTAACAACAACTACAACAACAATATTAATAGTAGTAGTAGTGGACATTACCATTAACAACAACTACAACAACAATATTAATAGTAGTAGTAGTGTGACATGGGATTACCATTAACAACAACTACAACAACAATATTAATAGTAGTAGTAGTGGACATGGGATCACCATTAACAACAACTACAACAACAATATTAATAGTAGTAGTAGTGGACATGGGATTACCATTAACAACAACTACAACAACAATATTAATATTAGTAGTAGTGGACATTACCATAAACAACAACTACAACAACAATATTAATAGTAGTAGTAGTGGACATGGGATTACCATTAACAACAACTACAACAACAATATTAATAGTAGTAGTAGTGGACATGGGATTACCATTAACAACAACTACAACAGCAATATTAATAGTAGTAGTAGTGGACATGGGATTACCATTAACAACAACTACAACAACAATATTAATAGTAGTAGTAGTGGACATGGGATTACCATTAACAACAACTACAACAACAATATTAATAGTAGTAGTAGTGGACATTACCATTAACAACAACTACAACAACAATATTAATAGTAGTAGTAGTGGACATGGGATCACCATTAACAACAACTACAACAACAATATTAATAGTAGTAGTAGTGGACATTACCATTAACAACAACTACAACAACAATATTAATAGTAGTAGTAGTGGACATGGGATTACCATTAACAACAACTACAACAACAATATTAATAGTAGTAGTAGTGGACATGGGATCACCATTAACAACAACTACAACAACAATATTAATAGTAGTAGTAGTGGACATGGGATTACCATTAACAACAACTACAACAACAATATTAATAGTAGTAGTAGTGGACATGGGATTACCATTAACAACAACTACAACAACAATATTAATAGTAGTAGTAGTGGACATGGGATTACCATTAACAACAACTACAACAACAATATTAATAGTAGTAGTAGTGGACATGGGATTACCATTAACAACAACTACAACAACAATATTAATAGTAGTAGTAGTGGACATGGGATCACCATTAACAACAACTACAACAACAATATTAATAGTAGTAGTAGTGGACATTACCATTAACAACAACTACAACAACAATATTAATAGTAGTAGTAGTGGACATGGGATTACCATTAACAACAACTACAACAACAATATTAATAGTAGTAGTAGTGGACATGGTATCACCATTAACAACAACTACAACAACAATATTAATAGTAGTAGTAGTGGACATGGGATTACCATTAACAACAACTACAACAACAATATTAATAGTAGTAGTAGTGGACATTACCATTAACAACAACTATAACAACAATATTAATAGTAGTAGTAGTGGACATGGGATTACCATTAACAACAACTACAACAACAATATTAATAGTAGTAGTAGTGGACATTACCATTAACAACAACTACAACAACAATATTAATAGTAGTAGTAGTGGACATGGGATTACCATTAACAACAACTACAACAACAATATTAATAGTAGTAGTAGTGGACATGGGATTACCATTAACAACAACTACAACAACAATATTAATAGTAGTAGTAGTGGACATGGGATTACCGTTAACAACAACTACAACAACAATATTAATAGTAGTAGTAGTGGACATGGGATTACCATTAACAACAACTACAACAACAATATTAATAGTAGTAGTAGTGGACATGGGATTACCATTAACAACAACTACAACAACAATATTAATAGTAGTAGTAGTGGACATTACCATTAACAACAACTACAACAACAATATTAATAGTAGTAGTAGTGGACATGGGATTACCATTAACAACAACTACAACAACAATATTAATAGTAGTAGTAGTGGACATGGGATTACCATTAACAACAACTACAACAACAATATTAATAGTAGTAGTAGTGGACATGGGATTACCATTAACAACAACTACAACAGCAATATTAATAGTAGTAGTAGTGGACATGGGATCACCATTAACAACAACTACAACAACAATATTAATAGTAGTAGTAGAGGACATGGGATTGCCATTAACAACAACTACAACAACAATATTAATAGTAGTAGTAGTGGACATTACCATTAACAACAACTACAACAACAATATTAATAGTAGTAGTAGTGGACATGGGATTACCATTAACAACAACTACAACAACAATATTAATAGTAGTAGTAGTGGACATGGGATTACCATTAACAACAACTACAACAACAATATTAATAGTAGTAGTAGTGAACATGGGATTACCATTAACGACAACTACAACAACAATATTAATAGTAGTAGTAGTGGACATGGGATCACCATTAACAACAACTACAACAACAATATTAATAGTAGTAGTAGTGGACATGGGATTACCATTAACAACAACTACAACAACAATATTAATAGTAGAAGTAGTGGACATGGGATTACCATTAACAACAACTACAACAACAATATTAATAGTAGTAGTAGTGGACATTACCATTAACAACAACTACAACTACAATATTAATAGTAGTAGTAGTGGACATGGGATTACCATTAACAACAACTACAACAACAATATTAATAGTAGTAGTAGTGGACATGGGATTACCATTAACAACAACTACAACAACAATATTAATAGTAGTAGTAGTGGACATGGGATTACCATTAACAACAACTACAACAACAATATTAATAGTAGTAGTAGTGGACATGGGATTACCATTAACAACAACTATAACAACAATATTAATAGTAGTAGTAGTGGACATGGGATTACCATTAACAACAACTACAACAACAATATTAATAGTAGTAGTAGTGGACATGGTATCACCATTAACAACAACTACAACAACAATATTAATAGTAGTAGTAGTGAACATGGGATTACCATTAACAACAACTACAACAACAATATTAATAGTAGTAGTAGTGGACATGGGATTACCATTAACAACAACTACAACAACAATATTAATAGTAGTAGTAGTGGACATGGGATCACCATTAACAACAACTACAACAACAATATTAATAGTAGTAGTAGTGGACATGGGATTACCATTAACAACAACTACAACAACAATATTAATAGTAGAAGTAGTGGACATTACCATTAACAACAACTACAACTACAATATTAATAGTAGTAGTAGTGGACATGGGATTACCATTAACAACAACTACAACAACAATATTAATAGTAGTAGTAGTGGACATGGGATTACCATTAACAACAACTACAACAACAATATTAATAGTAGTAGTAGTGGACATGGGATTACCATTAACAACAACTACAACAACAATATTAATAGTAGTAGTAGTGGACATGGGATTACCATTAACAAACAACTACAACAACAATATTAATAGTAGTAGTAGTGGACATGGTATCACCATTAACAACAACTACAACAACAATATTAATAGTAGTAGTAGTGGACATGGGATTACCATTAACAACAACTACAACAACAATATTAATAGTAGTAGTAGTGACATGGGATTACCATTAACAACAACTACAACAACAATATTAATAGTAGTAGTAGTGGACATGGGATCACCATTAACAACAACTACAACAACAATATTAATAGTAGTAGTAGTGGACATGGGATTACCATTAACAACAACTACAACAACAATATTAATAGTAGAAGTAGTGGACATGGGATTACCATTAACAACAACTACAACAACAATATTAATAGTAGTAGTAGTGGACATTACCATTAACAACAACTACAACTACAATATTAATAGTAGTAGTAGTGGACATGGGATTACCATTAACAACAACTACAACAACAATATTAATAGTAGTAGTAGTGGACATGGGATTACCATTAACAACAACTACAACAACAATATTAATAGTAGTAGTAGTGGACATGGGATTACCATTAACAACAACTATAACAACAATATTAATAGTAGTAGTAGTGGACATGGGATTACCATTAACAACAACTACAACAACAATATTAATAGTAGTAGTAGTGGACATGGGATCACCATTAACAACAACTACAACAACAATATTAATAGTAGTAGTAGAGGACATTACCATTAACAACAACTACAACAACAATATTAATAGTAGTAGTAGTGGACATGGGATCACCATTAACAACAACTACAACAACAATATTAATAGTAGTAGTAGTGGACATGGGATTACCATTAACAACAACTACAACAACAATATTAATAGTAGTAGTAGTGGACATGGGATTACCATTAACAACAACTACAACAACAATATTAATAGTAGTAGTAGTGGACATTGTTACCATTAACAACAACAACAACAACAATATTAATAGTAGTAGTAGTGGACATGGGATTACCATTAACAACAACTACAACAACAATATTAATAGTAGTAGTAGTGGACATGGGATTACCATTAACAACAACTACAACAACAATATTAATAGTAGTAGTAGTGGACATGGGATCACCATTAACAACAACTACAACAACAATATTAATAGTAGTAGTAGTGGACATGGGATCACCATTAACAACAACTACAACAACAATATTAATAGTAGTAGTAGTGGACATGGGATTACCATTAACAACAACTACAACAACAATATTAATAGTAGTAGTAGTGGACATGGGATTACCATTAACAACAACTACAACAACAATATTAATAGTAGTAGTAGTGGACATGGGATCACCATTAACAACAACTACAACAACAATATTAATAGTAGTAGTAGTGGACATTACCATTAACAACAACTACAACAACAATATTAATAGTAGTAGTAGTGGACATGGGATCACCATTAACAACAACTACAACAACAATATTAATAGTAGTAGTAGTGGACATGGGATTACCATTAACAACAACTACAACAACAATATTAATAGTAGTAGTAGTGGACATGGGATTACCATTAACAACAACTACAACAACAATATTAATGAGCCAGCCTGTCCTTCCAGCCTGTCCTCTCTGGGCAGCCAGGTTTGTCTGTGTCGACCGGTCTCTATAGCCAACCTGTCCTCTCTGGGCAGCCAGGTTTGTCTGTGACCGGTCTCTATAGCCAGCCTGTCCTCTCTGGGCAGCCAGGTTTGTCTGTGTCGACCGTTCTCTATAGCCAGACTGTCCTCTCTGGTCAGCCAGGTTTGTCTGTGTCGACCGGTCTCTATAGCCAGACTGTCCTCTCTGGGCAGCCAGGTTTGTCTGTGACGGGTCTCTATAGCCAGACTGTCCTCTCTGGGCAGCCAGGTTTGTCTGTGTCGACCGGTCTCTATAGCCAACCTGTCCTCTCTTGGCAGCCAGGTTTGTCTGTGTCGACCGGTCTCTATAGCCAGACTGTCCTCTCTGGCCAGCCAGGTTTGTCTGTATCGACCGGTCTCTATAGCCAGCCTGTCCTCTCTGGGCAGCCAGGTTTGTCTGTGTCGACCGGTCTCTATAGCCAACCTGTCCTCTCTGGGCAGCCAGGTTTGTCTGTGACCGGTCTCTATAGCCAGCCTGTCCTCTCTGGGCAGCCAGGTTTGTCTGTGTCGACCGGTCTCTATAGCCAGACTGTCCTCTCTGGGCAGCCAGGTTTGTCTGTGTCGACCAGTCTCTATAGCCAGACTGTCCTCTCTGGCCAGCCAGGTCTGTCTGTATCGACCGGTCTCTATAGCCAGCCTGTCCTCTCTGGGCAGCCAGGTTTGTCTGTGACGGATCTCTATAGCCAGCCTGTCCTCTCTGGCCAGCCAGGTTTGTCTGTATCGACCGGTCTCTATAGCCAGCCTGTCCTCTCTGGGCAGCCAGGTTTGTCTGTGACGGATCTCTATAGCCAGCCTGTCCTCTCTGGGCAGCCAGGTTTGTCTGTGACGGGTCTCTATAGCCAGACTGTCCTCTCTGGGCAGCCAGGTTTGTCTGTGACGACTGTTCTCTATAGCCAGACTGTGCTCTCTGGGCAGCCAGGTTTGTCTGTGAAGACTGTTCTCTATAGCCAGACTGTGCTCACTGAGTCTGTACCCAGTCAGTGTTTTCACAGTGGTCAGATAGTCTGCCACCATGTACTGTCTGTTTAGAGACAAATAGCATTGACGTTTACTTAGATTTTTTGTGATGTCTTTCCAATAGGTGATATATTTTTCTTTATGTTTTGTGATGATTTGGTTTGGTGCTGTCCTGAGGCTCTATGGGGTTGGTTTGGGTTACTGAACTGAGCCTCAGAACCAGCTGGCTGAGTGCTGTCCTGAGGCTCTATGGGGTTGGTTTGGGTTAGTGAACTGAGCCTCAGAACCAGCTGGCTGAGTGCTGTCCTGAGGCTCTATGGGGTTGGTTTGGGTTAGTGAACTGAGCCTCAGAACCAGCTGGCCGAGGGGACTCTTCTCTTGTTTCATCTCTTGACATTGTAGAGCTGTGTGATGGAATGTTCTGGGGTCACTTGTTTTTAGATGGTTGTAAAATTTGATGGCTCTTTTTTCTATTTGAATGAGGAGGGGGTATTGGCCCAATTCTGCTCTACATGCGTTATCTGGAGGTTTTCTTTGCACTTGCAATACAGTCTGCATGCAGTATTTTGTGTGGATGTTTGTCCCATTTGGTAAATTCATTGTTAGAGATTGGACCCCATACTTCGCTGCCATATGGAGTGATTGGTTCTATAACTGATTGGACATTTTTGAGCCAGATTCTAATTGGAATTTCGATTTCAATGTTCCTTTTAACGGCATAGAATGCTCTCCTCGCTTTGTCTCTCAGCTCGTTCACAGCCCTGTGAAAGCTACCTGTGTTACTGATATTTAGTCCTAGATACGGGTAGTTTCTGGTGTGCTCTAATAGAACTGTGTCCAAATAGAATTTATATTTGTCATCCTGATTTCCTGAACTTTTTTGGAATATCATTATATTAGTTTTTTTTAGGTTAACGGTCAGAGCCCAGGTCCGACAGAACCTGTGGTTAACGGGTCAGAGCCCAGGTCTGACAGAACCTGTGGTTAACGGGTCAGAGCCCAGGTCTGACAGAACCTGTGGTTAACGGTCAGAGCCCAGGTCTGACAGAACCTGTGGTTAACGGTCAGAGCCCAGGTCTGACAGAACCTGTGGTTAACGGGTCAGAGCCCAGGTCTGACAGAACCTGTGGTTAACGTTCAGAGCCCAGGTCTGACAGAACCTGTGGTTAACGGGTCAGAGCCCAGGTCTGACAGAACCTGTGGTTAATGGGTCAGAGCCCAGGTCTGACAGAACCTGTGATTAACGGTCAGAGCCCAGGTCTGACAGAACCTGTGGTTAACGGTCAGAGCCCAGGTCTGACAGAACCTGTGGTTAACGGGTCAGAGCCCAGTTCTGACAGAACCTGTGGTTAACGGTCAGAGCCCAGGTCTGACAGAACCTGTGATTAACGGTCAGAGCCCAGGTCTGACAGAACCTGTGGTTAACGGGTCAGAGCCCAGGTCTGACAGAACCTGTGGTTAACGTTCAGAGCCCAGGTCTGACAGAACCTGTGGTTAACGGGTCAGAGCCCAGGTCTGACAGAACCTGTGGTTAATGGGTCAGAGCCCAGGTCTGACAGAACCTGTGATTAACGGTCAGAGCCCAGGTCTGACAGAACTTGTGGTTAACGGTCAGAGCCCAGGTCTGACAGAACCTGTGGTTAACGGGTCAGAGCCCAGTTCTGACAGAACCCGTGGTTAACGGGTCAGAGCTCAGGTCTGACAGAACCTGTGATTAACGGGTCAGAGCCCAGGTCTGACAGAACCTGTTGTTATCGGTCAGAGCCCAGACAGAACCTGTGATTAACGGTCAGAGCCCAGGTCAGACAGAACCTGTGGTTAACGGGTCAGAGCCCAGGTCAGACAGAACCTGTGATTAACGGGTCAGAGCCCAGGTCAGACAGAACCTGTGGTTAACGGTCAGAGCCCAGACAGAACCTGTGATTAACGGTCAGAGTCCAGGTCTGACAGAACCTGTGGTTAACGGTCAGAGCCCAGGTCTGACAGAACCTGTGGTTAACGGGTCAGAGCCCAGGTCTGACAGAACCTGTGGTTAACGGGTCAGAGCCCAGACAGAACCTGTGGTTAATGGTCAGAGCCCAGGTCTGACAGAACCTGTGGTTAACGGGTCAGAGCCCAGACAGAACCTGTGGTTAACGGTCAGAGCCCAGGTCTGACAGAACCTGTGGTTAACGGGTCAGAGCCCAGGTCTGACAGAACCTGTGGTTAACGGGTCAGAGCCCAGACAGAACCTGTGGTTAACGGGTCAGAGCCCAGGTCTGACAGAACCTGTGGTTAACGGTCAGAGCCCAGACAGAACCTGTGATTAACGGACAGAGCCCAGGTCTGACAGAACCTGTGGAGACCATCTAGGTGCTGCTGTAACCCCTCTTTAGTGGGAGACAGAGCCCAGGTCTGACAGAACCTGTGGTTAACGGGTCAGAGCCCAGGTCTGACAGAACCTGTGGTTAACGGTCAGAGTCCAGGTCTGACAGAACCTGTGGTTAACGGGTCAGAACCCAGGTCTGACAGAACCTGTGGTTAACGGTCAGAGTCCAGGTCTGACAGAACCTGTGGTTAACGGGTCAGAGCCCAGGTCTGACAGAACCTGTGGTTAACGGTCAGAGCCCAGGTCTGACAGAACCTGTGGAGTCCATCTAGGTGCTGCTGTAACTCCTCTTTAGTGGGAGACAGAGCCCAGGTCTGACAGAACCTGTGGTTAACGGTCAGAGCCCAGGTCTGACAGAACCTGTGAAGACGATCTAGGTGGTGCTGTAACCCCTCTTTAGTGGGAGACAGAGCCCAGGTCTGACAGAACCTGTGAAGACGATCTAGGTGGTGCTGTAACCCCTCTTTAGTGGGAGACAGCAGCACCAGGTCATCTGCGGACAGCAGACACTTGATTTCAGTGTTGTGTAGGGTGATTCCAGGTGCTGTCGATTCTTCTAATGTTTTTGCCAATTCATTAATGTAGATGTTAAATAGTTTGGGACTTACCCCTTTCTATTAGTTTATAAAAAAGACCCTCATGCCCAATTGAATCAAATGCTTTCTTGAAATCTACGAAACACGAGTAGATTTTGCCTTTGTTTTGGTTTACTTGTTTGTCAATTAGAGTGTGGAGGGTGCAAACGTGGTCTGTTGTACAATGTTTTTTTTTTTAATCCAATCTGGGTTCTGCTCAGGACGTTGTGTTCGTCAAGGAAATGATGTAGTCTGCTATTTATGATGTAGTCTGCTATCTATATAATCTGCACCCGGCACAGCCAGAAGAGGACTGGCCACCCCTCATAGCCTGGTTCCTCTCTAGGTTTCTTCCTAGGTTCCTGCCTTTCCAGGGAGTTTTCCCTAGCCACCGTGCTTCTACATCTGCATTGTTTTGCTGTTTGGGGTTTTAGGCTGGGTTTCTGTACAGAACTTTGTGACGTCAGTTGATGTAAGAAGGGCTTTATAAATACATTTGATTGATTGTTTGATATAATACTGCAGAGATCTTTCCCCGAGTTGCTGTTAACGCAAATTCCTCTGTAATTATTTGGGTCAAATTTGTCTCAATTTTTATAGATTGGTCTGATTAATCCCTGGTTCCAAATATTGGGGAAAATACCTGCAGTGAGGATAATGGTGAAGAGTTTGAGTATAGCCAATTTGAAGTTGTGGTCTGTATATTTGATCATTTCATTTAAAATACCATCAGCACCACAGGCCTTTTTTGGGTTGGAGAGAGCATAGTTTTTCCAATAAATCTTCTTCTGTAATTGGGGTGTCCACAGGATTCTGATAGTCTTTGACTGCTGATTCAAGGATTTGTCATTTTTCTTGTATATCTTTTTGTTCTGGGCTCTTTGTTATATTGTGATTTCTCCACATATCCCCATTTCGGAGAGCCAATTCCTCCTGATGAGATTTGTTTAATTTATTCCAATTCTCCCAGAAGTGGTTAGATTCTATGGATTCCTCAACTACATCTAGCTGATTTATAATGTGTTTTGTATTGCTTCAGTGTTTCCCCATATTGAAAGGCGTATATTTTTGTTGTCTGGTTCTCTGTGTTTTTGATTAGATTATATTTCTCAATTACTTTTCTTAGATTTTTGCAATCATTATCAAAACCATTTTTCATGATCTGTTATTTTTTGGGTTTTCTCTTATGCTTCTTTAGATTAGGTCGGTGAGGCAGTAGGCTACAGTGCTGCTGCCAAGGGATGAGCTGTAGGTGTACCTACCAAAAGAGTCCCTCTCTCAGCCTACCACTGACTATGCACAGACCCAGTGTTCCACAGAGCTTCGCGAGCTGTACTCCAGTTTTTCACTTTTAACTCTCACTCTCTCACACACACACACCATTCTCTCTGATCCCTTCCTCCCTTCATCCCTTCATCCCTTCATCCCTCCGTCCGCCGAGGGAGTCGGTTGGTGAGCTGGTGACGAGCCGTAGGAACCAGAGAGAGTTTATAGGTCAGATCATTAAAAGTGTGTGAGTGTCATCTCTAGGTTTTGATCTTCCTGTCCCTTCTTTACCCCCCCACACACACACACACACACACACACACACACACACACACACACACACACACACACACACACACACACACACATGCCTAATGTCTGTCCTCATTATGATACCACACACACACACACACACACACACACACACACACACACACACACACACACACACACACACACACACACACACACACACACACACATGCCTAATGTCTGTCCTCATTATGATACCATACACACACACACACACACACACACACACACACACACTCACACTCGGACATGCACGAATGCACACACGTACGTGCGCGCACACATAACCCCTGATGCCCATCTCAGCCCCCCAGCGGTCAAACACCAGTTAATGAGAGACACTGAGAGAAAAAAGAAAAGCTTGTTTGAAGTTTTCCCTGCAGACTTTTCACCCTGTGACTCTTAAAAACTTTACACTGAACATTAGATGGAAAAGAGTTTGGGGACAGAGCGAGGGAGGGGAAAGAGTGAGAATGAGAATGAGACAGAGAGGAAGAGAGAGAGAGTAACAGAGAGAGAGAGAGGAAGAGAGAGAGTAACAGAGAGAGAGAGAGTAACAGAGAGAGGGAAGAAGAGAGAGAGTAACAGAGAGAGAGAGAGTAACAGAGAGAGAGAGAGTAACAGAGAGAGAGTAACAGAGAGAGAGAGAGGAAGAGAGAGAGGAAGAGAGGAAGAGAGAGAGGGAAGAAGAGAGAGAGTAACAGAGAGAGAGAGAGGAAGAGAGAGAGAGAGAGAGAGTAACAGAGAGAGAGAGAGGAAGAGAGAGAGGAAGAGAGGAAGAGAGAGAGGGAAGAAGAGAGAGAGTAACAGAGAGAGAGGAAGAGAGAGAGAGAGAGTAACAGAGAGAGAGAGAGGAAGAGAGAAAGGGAAGAAGAGAGAGGAAGTAAAATGATTGTAAAATCACTGAGGATAACACAATAAAGTCTGGGACTTATTTCCATAGTGGTCCTCTAGAGACAAGATGGCCAGACAAGTGCGGACACAGTATGGCAGTGAAATAATAAAACAAAAAACAGAGAGGAAGAACATCTATCTCCTCATTCCAGTTACATCATAGGGGTTATTAATACGGGCACAGAGGACATCAAACATATTTTTACTGTATTTTCAATGCTGCCCAGAGAGGATGTTGTTTTTATGGGCAGAGGCAACTCATTCCATTCTGAGGCTCCAGTATACAAGACAGTACCTTTTCCCAGCATTACTCCTGAACCTGTATAAGCACACATCAGCAACACCTGATCTGGTGCTGTGATTGTGTGCCTCCCTAACACGAGCAAAGTAATCACTTAGATATCTGAGGACCATAAATACTCCTGTAAACCAAACCTAGTCTAATCTGGGACACGCTAGCCTCAACAGGCAGCCAGTTTAGTTCCTGAAGTCAGCTCCTGCCTATGTGAGTACGTGGACTCACCTTCAATACTACCCTGATCAGCTTATTCTGGGCTATCTGGAGCTTCCCCTTCATAAGTTTAGATAAGCCCCCAAAACAGGAAGTACTAGCGCAGTCAAAATGGCATTGAATGAGGGCAGTACCTAGCACTTTCATGGAGTCCTTATCAAGCAGCTTCGACTTTCTAGCCTAAAACTTTATCCTGGCATTAACTTTCCCTAGCACTTTATTGGCCATGCTCACACCCCCAAGCTTCTATCAAAGATACATCCCAGGTAGCTAACACAGGTTTTAGTACCTCACCCCCCTAACTCCACTCTGATTTCAGACGACCTACTCAATTTAGGTCTGGATCCAAAAATAATTGCCTCAGTTTTCTCTAAGTGCAGAGACAGCTTATTATCTCCAAGCCATTTGCTAATGTTAGTAAGCTCTGTGCTAAGTATGCTCTCCTACATAGTTTTACTTTTGTGAGCCACCAGAAGTGTAGAGTCATCCGCAATAAAGGAGAAGACGGCAAGAACAAGCATCTTTCATATTGTTAACTCCTTAGGGCTAGGGTCCCATTTTCCAAATGTTCGCCTGTCTGACGTGCCCAAAGTAAAATGCCTGCCACTCAGGCCCAGGATATGCACATGACTAGGATATGCACATAATTAGTACTATTGGATAGGAAACACGCTGAAGTTTCTAAAACAGTTAGAATAATGTCTGTGAGTATAACAGAACTGATATAGCAGTCGAAAATCAGAGAAATTTCAGTCCGGAAATCATTTTTCTTTTGACATTTCCTGACTTTGAATGGCTGTTTATTGAATTCTCAGGGAAATAGGACTCAGGTTGCAGTACCTATGGCTTCCACTAGATGTCAACAGTCTCTGGACAGTGTTTTGGAGCATTTATAATGGAAGAGAGCCAAAAGGTTGTTGATTTTGTATGACATACCAGGATATCCTTTCTGTCTAGTGCATGAGATACCCGGGAGCGCGCAGCACGGTGTTTACCTTTTCTATCGTGTAGGTTATTATCCAAGTGAAATATAAATAAATGGATGCCTAAGGATAAATTATAAATGATGTTTGATTTGTTTGGGCAAAGTTGATAGGTATAATTTGAGCGCGTTCTCTTCACTGTACAACGGGCGAGTAGACTGGAAATGCTTGGTGGACTATCTGAACATAACGCGCCAACCAAACGTAGATTTATGGATATAATAAATTACTTTTTCTAACAAAAGAACCATTGGATGTCTTCCTTGGACACTTGGGATGCCCTCAGCAGAAGTTCTTCGAAAGGTAAGCGATTTATTTTGGCTCTTATATGGGTTTTGTGAGACCCGCGCTGGATATGAATTCATGCTAATGTGGAAAATATGAGAGGTTCTGTCCTCAAACAATCAAATGGTGTGCTTTCGCCGTAAAGCCTTTTTGAAATCTGACAACGCTGTGATATTGCCAAGAATAGAGCTTTTGATGACTATGCAACACTTGATGAATGTTAAATATTAAGAATTTTTATTTAGAATTTGCTGCGCTTTGTTTGTGCCGAAAACGAGCCCGCTCACGGGATCGGATCCGTAAGAGGTTAACCTCTTAAGCATTCTCAAGTACCAGTGAGTCGCTAGCGGGCTCATCCCGACACTACCAGCGAAAATCTAAAGCGCCAAATTCAAAATCCGATAGTTGAATTATTAAACATCCAGCAATATACAAGTGTTCCATACTCATCAAAAGCTCTGTTTCTTGGCAATATCACAGCGTTGTCAGATTTCAAAAAGGCTTTACGGCGAAAGCAGTACATTCATTTGTTTGAGGCTAGCACCTCACATATTTTCCAATAGCCATGTATCGATTAGCCATCATGGCACACACATAACACATTTCACAGCGAAAACAAATCAATTACCTGTTGAAGAACTTCTGCTGAGGTCATCCTAAGTGTCCAACGAAGACAATCCATGGTTCTTTTGTTAGAAAAAGTAACGTCTTTTATCCATAAATCCTCCATTTGGTTTGCGGCGTTATAATCAGAAAGCGACAGCCTCCACTCGTCCTCTGAAGCAGCGCCAACTCGTTCAAATTATACCTATAAACTTGTCCAAAAACAATCAAACATAGTTTTAAATGTATCCTTAGGAACACTTTTACGTATATTTACTATTATAAATCAGCCGAATATAAACTGATCAATAACGATGATAAAACAGATGCTCCGTGACTTCTTGTGCGCAATGTGAACAGTTTTCATAAAGAGTGGACCTCATGGTTTCCTCGTTTTCTCTGGGATTACTCACCCAAAATGGAGGAAAACACCATCCAGAGGCTGGTGACATCATAAGGAAGCGACCTGCACAGCATTCATATGCCTATATATGGTCATTTTCAATAGGGAGGGGTTCCAAATGAGCAATGTGTCAAAATGACTTTTTCCAGGACAGAGATTCCTCAGGGTTTTGCCTGCTATATGCGTTCTGATTGACCCACAGACAAATGGTTAACAGTTTTGGAAAATTCAGAGTGTTTCCTATCCAATGGTACTAAATATATGCATATCCCATTTTCTGGGCCTAAATGGGAGGCATTTTACTTTGGGCACGCCAGGCTCTCCAAAACAGTCACCTCTGCTGCTGGTACTTGTGAGGTTAATGTACAATAGGCCCAAGCACGCTCCCCTGCGGAGCGCTACAACTCATTGGTTTAGCCTGAGCCAACCACGCTCCCCTGCGGAACGCCACAACTCATTGGATTTGCCTGAGCCAAGCATGCCTGGAGGCAATTTGCTCAGCAGAATCTCTAAGAAACCTTGCAATAATATTATCCAGGCCTGTGGCTTTGGAGCGTTTAAGCTCTGCCAGCATACTGACTATTTTGGCTGTTGCTCCCTTTGCAATAGAAAAAGAGTGTGGCTGAACCCCGAACTCTACATAATACTTCTTGACTTGGTTGCTTCCATACAAACCAGAACTGGTGGGCAGCTTGCTAACCAGCTTGCTGGCAACAGAATTTTAAAAAAGAGTTGAATTCATTGGCAACCTCTGCTTTTTCATGTACCGTCTCCCCCTGGTGTTTAGTTTGGTTTTGGTAGTGCTACTACAGCCTAGTTCCTTAAATGATTTTCAAAGCTTTTTAGGGTCATTTTTGGTCTCGATAATTTTTCTCAGCAAAGTAACACCTCTTAGCTTCATCCATCCTGCTCTGTGCCTCATTTCTGTGATGTTTATATAGGACAAAATCAGGCTGCTCTTGAGAGTTTCTTAAAAATATTTAAAGGCCTTATTCTTTGCTTGGATAGATTCTAGAATCTCATGATTCAACCTAGATAGATCTCTGACTTACCCGTCTAATGGGAGCCATCACTTTCACCACATCAAGGAATCCACATTTAAAGACTTCCCAAGGCACTGTCTACCCCTACACTATCCAGCACAGGTGACCAGTCAATTTTACCCACTTCCTCCCTAAACTTTTCAACACGGTATTTTTTTGTGTCCTCTGATTCTAACGGTTTTGTGACACTTAAATATATCTTTAAAAATCCTCCTCGTGCAAAATGTAATAAAATGATCACTGATTCCATAGACTATTACTCCACTCTGTGACATTTTGCACTTTGTTTCACATATCCTGGTGGGATCTTTTATCATTTGGGTCAGAGCAAGTGATCTACAGAAGAGCATAAAGATCGCCACCATTCATTTTTGCGATTTCAGACTTTCGATGATTGTTTTGGTTTGTGTCAAGGTGCTATGAAAGTTTGGTACATAACATTCCTTCCAAATGTGAAGTGCTGGATGCCATCAAAAGTGTTTGCATGACTGAAAAGTTGCTGAGAATTTACTATCCTTTCATCTAGATTGCAGATGCAATTATTTCCATTTAAAACAAACACATAAAGTAAAAGTGCTGCCACGATGCTGAACTTGCCGGTCGCCATCTTGCCTCTTCAAGAGAGAGAGGGGTAGAGAGAAAGTAACAGAGTGAGAGAGGAAGAGAGAGAGTAACGCCCCACTGCTCCCTAAGTAGTTTTAACTTCGGGATAGCCCCCTTTTTTTCAATTTTCGCCTAAAATGACATACCAAATCTAACTGCCTGTAGCTCAGGCCCTGAAGCAAGGGCCTGACTTTGAAGTTTGAAGTTTGTGGAAATGTGAATTGAATGTAGGAGAATATAACACAATAGATCTGGTAGAAGAAAATACAAAGAGAAAAACAAGAGTTTTTTTCATACCACCATCTTTGAAATGCAACAGAAAGGTCACTCTGGTTGTAATTCCGAAGGTGTCCACAAGATGGCAGCATGGGCAGGGCTTCAGATGGATAACTTGAAGTATGACCGACCTACATGACATTTAGTGTGATGTCATCCAGGTAGATTTGGGCAAATCGTGAAGGAGAGATTTGCATTCATATAAAAATGTTCCTGAAGAATATCGTCAAATCTGTATAGTTGGACTTTTCCAGTATTAGTAGCCATATTATAAGTTCAACATTTGCAAAACACCCAGTTTTCATAACTTCATAATTCTGAATATTCGTATAATTTCTGTTCGAAAGGAAAAGGCATGCTGTCGCACAAGGTTAGTAGCTCCATTTTACGACATATATTCCGGATACTTCTATAAAGCCCAGCTCATTGGCTATCTTTGTTTGACACCGATTGGTGATTATTTGACAAAGTTAGAGTTGTTCAAGTGAAGACCGCCCGCGTCATCGGCGTGCCATGAAGGCGTCGCTCTCTGACCAAATATG